>CAXAMN010026317.1:453768-466223 GCA_963970005.1 Durusdinium trenchii | reverse complement strand
GCATTCTTACTACTAGGAACAAGAAGCTACTAGGGGCTCCTGGCATCGCTACTAGGAGCGATCGGACACTACTAGGCTCCCACGCCTGGACACGGCGCGCGCAGCGGCCACCTGAAGGTTTCTGCAGCCCCCGAACCGGTGGGACTCGTGTGAAACATCATTTGAACAGCAACAGTAACAGGTTCCTTTGTGAACCATCATCATCATCATCATCATCATCATCATCATCATGGTAATGGTCATGGTCATCGTGATTATCATCATCATAATCATGATATGAAACCCACAAACCCACAATGACTCACATTGCTTTTCCAACCTGGTGGACTCCTGTCTGTGGGACGAGGCTGGCCATCTTCAGCGTGGGGCTGAACTATTGCAGAGCCACTGCATGCACAGTCAAGGAGATGCGACGTAGGCTTTTGGTGTGTTGTCCACGATCAAGCGTCATGAGAACCAAACGACCTTGCAAACCTCCTACGTTTCAAGCGTTATGAATCCACAATTTTTGAGACCAGCATTGGGTCCTCACTGTTTTGGCTCGCTTTTTTACGGCTCGATTCTTCGGAAAGCTGATGATGGCCTCAGTTCACTCCAAGTCAAAAGAATAACATGTGTGACTTTAGACTTTGAAAATCTTTGAAACATTTTCTCGACTCTAACTCAAGATCGTAGAGCATCCATCGGTCCGAAGCAAAACAGCTAATTTTTCTCTGCTCAAACAAAAGCAGCATAAAACATCGATCTCCAAGTGGCCTGTGTAGCTGCACCGGCCCCTGCATTCGCCAATCAAATCATGATTTACAACCGAAAGCTTACATGCACCGATTCCGAATGTGGCCTGTACTGGATATCCTCGTATCGGACTTCGGAGTACCTCGATGTGACGCAGAATGTGCCCTCGATTCTTTCAACCTGTTCTGATGTCAAAAATATATCAAAATGAGAAGTGAGGCTTTACAAGCACGAATCAAGCACAAGTAGAATCAAATAGATACCAGTCGGAATTGAACAAGCACTGCGAAGCCACTCTTGAGTTTCCGGCTGATGGTGTGTACCTGAGCCAAGCAAACCCGAGCACAAGAAGAGCATAATGGGGAGCTGAGAGCCCAGCGAGACCGCCACCTGCAAAGGACGCGGTGAAAATCGTGTCATGTGAAAGCCATTCCAGCAAAGTATTCTTTTTCAACTGACTCTTCAGACATTATATGAATTAGACTTAATACATGGACCATTATACACCTAGCATCACCTAGCAAGGGCCAGTAGAAAGGAATGTTCATGTCGCCAAAACAAAAACACCCTCAAACGCATTCATCAATTTGCTTTGAACTTGCACTCCCCAATGCAGCCTGTGGCACTGATGGAGCACCTACCTGAGCAAATTAGAAAGTTATGTCGTGAATATTCGATTCACCGTTCCTTTGGTGCATGCTTCATGTGCGTTCCCCTTTTCAAGTCTTTTCATCCTTTTTTTCAAAGTGCTTTACCAACTTTACCCTTAGAGTTTCATATATATATTTCATCCAATTCGCACCTCAAGGCGTCTTGGGTACCTCGGCACAAGCTTTAAGACTACCTCCATCTCATCTGCCGTGACTTCAACTGTTGGACTCTGTTCGACTTCGTTCGACGTCTGCGTCTCTGCGTCTTCTTTTCAGCCCCAAACGTCCAGGAGCTCCGGTTCGAGCGTGGTGGAAGATACACCGATCCACCCTCAAGCGAGCTGGAGTGAGCCCGGGATGACACTGAGCCCAGTGTCTTGGATCTTAGATCTTCACTAGTAACAGGTGCCACGCTAGTAGTCTACTAGTAACAAAAAAGCTATTAGAATTAAAATAAGTTGGACACTTGCTGCGAAGCCGCGCAGCCACAAAACGACAGAACACCACCAGAAAAAGGATGAGAAACATCCGAAACACCAGAAGCTTGAATGGAAGGTCCATCCCTCACTTTGCTTTCGCATGCTTTCGCAACTGCAGCTCAACACGCAAAGTTCCTCATAGCGATGGCCTCCAACCTACTTGCGATGGCCTGCAACCTACTAGCGATTGCCTCCAGCCTAATAGCGATTGCCTCCAGCCTAAGAGCAATGGCCTCCAACCTATTAGCGATGGCCTCCAACCTACTTGCGATGGCCTGCAACCTACTAGCGATTGCCTCCAGCCTAATAGCGATTGCCTCCAACCTAAGAGCAATGGCCTCCAACCTACTAGCGATGGCCTCCTCCAACCTACTTGCGATGGCCTCCAACCTAATAATTAGCGATGGCCTCCAACCTACTAGCGATGGCCTGCGAACTCAGCGATGGCAACTAGTTCCAGTGCCCAACAATTGCTGTCGCTCTAGATTTCATTGAATTCAGACTCAATGCGAAGCCGACACGCCGCCCTACCAGCGCGCAGGCGGCGCGGGCGCCTGCAACAAACCGTGATGGGTATCAGCTCGAACCTGAGATACTGAGGTGACACTGTCGTTGCAATGAATTTTTGTTGTTCAGCCTTTTGTGGGATCAACTGCACAACGAGATGATACCCTCTTACACAGATGTCTAAAATCAAATTCGATACCAAAGGAATCCAAAGGATGCTTCGTCATCGATGAGCCCATCAATCCGCGCATTTTGTGTCTTGAGCTCTCTGCAAGGCTGGGGGTCGTCAAAGGCATCGCCGAAGACATGGTCGAAGGCACCGACGGCCGAGGCCTTGGGTGTCATTCGGTGCGCCTTTCGATACTAGTAGCGATGGCCTCCACCGAGTAGCTTCTTTGTTACTACGAGGAAAACAAATTCGAAGCACATTTGCTTTCCTCGGAGGCCAACTGTGACTTGGCCAGCTCCTCCTGCGCCATGCAGGCCCAGCCGCGGATCCGTCGATTTAGACTTTCCAAAGAAGAGAGTTCACAGAGTCTTTGCCATCACAGATCGTGTTTTTGCGCAAAGTCTAGCCTTTCGCCACAGCTCAACCAGCAGCTCTGCCTGAAATGTTGGAGATGATTTCAAAGCCGGATGATGTCTGAAAGTCGGGCTGAAAAGTTCTCAATTAGGGCGGTTTTTGGAAATTGAAAACCCGACTTTCGGGTGAAAAGTTCTACAGGTTGAACGTCGGGCTGAAAGTAGCCGTGAAATTTGATGTATTTCGTGACTTCACACAAGCGTCTGCCAAAACGTACTGTCAAGGGAAGCGCATAGCAAAACACATTTGATTCAGCAAGGTTATCGGGTTATCGCTTTTGAGGGGGGCCTATCGCTTTTGCAGATCTTAGCCCAAATTCTGAGATGGTCAGTGACCGCTCTTTCCTAATTTGGTCATTGATGTGTCCTTTTTGGTTCACAAAGACGGGCGCTGCTTCGCCTGCTGTTCCAGCTGTGCGATCTCCCGTTGAGCCACCTGCCGCAGCTCCAAGAGCTGGGTGTCATACCTGGCAAGAGTCAGATCATCTGATGAAGTGATAAAAACTAATTGGCAAAGGAATGCTTTGAGGGTTCTTGTCATCTCGTCGTTTTGTGTCTTTCAATTTCCTCCAAACCCATCCCTCTCCACATCTGGTATTTATCTGCTTAACTCTCAAGCTAGATGAAATCAATCAACACAACTCTTGGCAGCTCGCTCTTTCCGCATTGTTGTCTCTTGCTCTTTCACCTGTGGGTTCAAGGACTCGCTGAGTGCACAGCAAGTTTTACAGACTTAGCCAGCCACCATCCGTGCCAAAGCCAGCTGGTACCTTGTGTCAAAGACATATAAGATCTCGACACAGTGCCCACGTTCAATGCAGTATTTGTCATGATATAAATGAAAGCATTTGCAACACTGGACGATCCTATTCATCTATTTCCGCACCATTGCGACTTCCTTCCTTTTCATGGAAACTCCACGAAAAAAAGGACCCGTTGCGTTTGGTGGGCCACTCGGCAAGTCCAATTGTTCAGGCCTGTTTTTATGCTGAGTCTACGGCTGGGATCGTTGGTGATTGGCATTCGCGTGGAGATTGTCCTGGCACTGCAGAGAGCCCCACTTCGACAGGTTCCATCAACATTGCATACACACAAACAAAGCAAAGTGCATAAAAGAACAAAGACATGATCACCAGGTGACCAGTCCCAGAAATGCTGTGAATATAACGTACCCACTCATGTACCCTGCTATACCCTTCTCAGGAAAAAAAAAGGTCTTCAGCCTACGGCCCAGCCATGAGGCGACGGGGCGAAAGAGTTGAGTCGAAGTGATTCCTCTTGCACTGTGGAGAGAGAATCCAGAAGCGCATGACAAGACATTATAAAACTACATTAAATCTTAGGTTGAAGGCCATGGCAAGTAGGTTGGAGGCCATCGCTATTGGGTTGGAGGCCATTCCTATTAGCATTATTAGGTAGGAAGCCATCGCTATTCAGTGACACGCAACTGCTTGACTTATCTTGGCTTCCATTTCACGCGGCACTCTGCAAAACATCTGCAAACTGTGCCTGACTCAGCTTGCTTCTCAGTTTGCTTCTTTTGGAAGCAACTTTTACAAAATCTATTAGGTCTCAGGTCGTTCTCGCTCTTGTACCAGGATGTCTGGGCGCAAAGCATCTTCGTGACCTACTACTCCACCTCGCTTTTCAACCAAGGCGACGCAAGGGATCCGGTAATGACTAGTGACAAAACATTCAAATCAGTGGCTTGAGCTCCGACCCAAACATGGAAAATACAGTGAAGAAGGCCTGTTTGAAAGGAACTTGACCTTTCTATACCATAGTATACCTTCAATTGAACATGTGTTCCAAGCGTTCCTGAAATCAAAGGACATGCGTTCCCGTGCTTCACTCGGTGACTGGTGGTCCCCGACTCCCCAGCCGCCACTCCCGCGGTGCTCCGTCAGGGTGCGGTGCTCTTTGGCGAGCTCATCTACCGCATCTCGCAGCTCTCGTTCCAGGCGTCTGGCATGCACCTCCTAGAACGCTACTAGGAGCGAAGGGCATCGCTACTAGGAGCAAGAACGCTACTAGGGGCTCCTGGCCGTACTACTAGGAGCCAGCAAGGAGCTACTAGTAACAAGAAGCTATACTAGGGGCTCCTGGCAGCGCTACTAAAGGAGCAAGGAAGCTACGAACGGGGCTCCTGGCATCGCTACTAGGGGCTCCTGGCCTTACTACTAGGAACGAGGAGCTACTAGGGGCTCCTGGCATCACTACTAGGAGCATTCTTTGCAACTGAGAGGCCGAACTTCAATGCTTACAGCAATAAGATGTGAGCCAAGTGTGAGTCTACGACCCAAATCGATTCTGCCAAATCTGACAATTTACTTCCAAATGGAGAGCACTGAGAGCACTGATGCTTTGTAGATATCGCTTTATTACATTACGACCACATGAAGAACAAACTCTCCATGTGACGTGTCTAAGATCCAGATCTTCTTTCCTCTCCTTTCCGGGCTGGAAACGCCTTTCTTTGCCCTGTGGCCCGTGCTCCTTCTGTGCGGCCACCGAATCGGGTGTGGGCAATCCTGCTGTGAGGCAAGGCACCTGCGGAATACCAACTTCTCTTCCCATGAAAGATCAAAAACAATTCCAACGGCTAAAATGAAAGGAACACCACGATTGCACGCATTGCACCTCAGGGTCTCTTTTCTCGACCTGCATTTCAGCCTGAACGGCGCAGCATGCAGAGCTTCTCAGGTCAAAAATGTCATTGACACAGGTCTCAGCCATACCGCGGTGCTGAAACTGAAGACCAAAAGTTGACGAAAAGTAGATCAAGCAACATCAAGCACCCACATAGTCTAGGTTGGAGGCACGCCACCGCTATTAGGTTGGAGGCCATTGCTAATGGATCAGGCAACTACAGTGGGCCTGAAGCATCAGTGATCAAGGCTCCGAGCTACATGGCTCCAGGCAGCCACAGGGAATGTCGACACCGAACTCGTCCGTCATGGCATTTCTTTAAAGAATTTCTGAAGTGAGTGCATGAAGCTCATAAATTATAAACTCACTTTATGTCCGTTCTGACAGCAAGCTCAGGTACGTTTAGGATCATTTAGGATCATTAGGTACCTTAAATATGTAGTACCCTACATCAAATCACTGGTGTTCTTCATGGCATTCAATGATTCAGGGCCCATCATGAGCTATCAAGTCACACAAGTCACTGTCATACGTGCGCACAAAAAAGCGGTTTTGCAAGCTGAACTTCAAGCCTTGCAAACACCCACAAAAACGAACGCAGTAGTTCTTGCAAATGTTCAGCAGTTCTTTTCGGCCACCCGCCGACCCACTCCAAGTCTACAAACTGAGCAGCGAGAAGAGCAGCTCTTCACTCGGAAACGCCGATGGCCATCACTCGGTGCGACTCCAAGAGACATCTCGGCTCACGGTGAAGAGTTTCTGCCATGCTTCCAGCAACTCCTGAGCATTTCGAGGTGTTGTTTTCGGGAAACAAATACATACAGTATACATCAGTATACACTCTCGATCACTCTCTGGAGGTGGAAGTTCTGGCCCCTTGGAAGACCATCTTCCACAAACGACAATTTTTGGACTTCCACATTAGTTCCAGGGAATGTATCTGAAGTACACCCCCCAGCAATAGCCTCCAACCTAAGAGCAATGGCCTCCAACCTGAGAGCGATGGCCTCCAACCTAAGAGCAATGGCCTCCAACCAGCGATGGCCTCCAACCTAGTTCCAGGGAATGTATCTGAAGCACCTAAATCCTTCCAACCGCCCGTTTTTCGCATCCCGCCCATGCCCCCCTCGCTCGGCGCGTTTTGAGTTTTGGCGCTTGACGCTCGGTGTCGTGATCGTCCGAGTGTCAAAGGAAACATCGAACACTGCCGCCGTGGTTGGATGAAAGGAGGGATCACAAATGGTTCACCTTTCAATCCTTTCGATCCACGCAAGCTTTCCTTCTCCTAGGCAGTCAGCAGTCACAAGGAGCTGTGAGTGTGCTGGTCTGAAGGAACTACACAGGTCCTGAGATCTGAATTAAAGACATCACCAAAAGAAAGAGAAGAACACTTGAGATATCATGTCTTCAGATGTCTTGAGATTGAGATGAGTCATCTTGAAATATGTTGAATCGTTTCTCGGTCCTTATCCAGATCCTTATCCGGTTCCTCAGGTCCTTATAAGGTCCTTATAAGGTCCTTATAAGTTCCTTATGTTCGTCTCAGGTCCTGGGATCTGCATTTAATGCCACCATCGAAGCTTGAGATGTACTCCTCGAGGAGAACATCGATGATAATCCATTCAACTCCCATAACGCTCATGTTTGCTTTTCTTAGGTCGGAGGCCATTGCTATTATGGACATTTAATGCAATTTATGGAATGACCTTCGGCATGCGGTAAGTCCACGCGGGTTGAATATCGATGCACCACAGTCTGAAGCAGTCCTCATCGCTTGCATTCTTGCCCGAGACTGGAAGCCAAGCTTTTCTTCATAGTATTATGTTTGTTTCACGCAACAACAGATTGAAAGAGATGGGCACAACACAACCTCTGAACATCTCTGAACTAATTACCTTGCCTGGTGCCAGGGCTAGGAAGGACAAGGCTTCTTCTTTGCTGCAACCTGAGGACTGGTGAGAGGTGAAGAGAACATGTTTGCCTGGTGCGGTTCATGCTGCGCTTAGGTTTGGTCAGCTAGTGTTCCTTCAGAGCCATCATTTCTCAACCAATGCTGCCTCATGGCTGATTGGGTCTAGTAGGTCTAGGCTGCCTGCTTCCGCAGGAGGTTCCATTGCCCTCAGTCCATACGTGCAGCTTGCGCGCAGTGGCGCATGACTTCACTCAACATCCTCTCATTTGAAGCCGAGTTGAAACATCAACACCACAACTCATTCTGAATGTCATTAGCAATCATGAGGTTTCTTATGGTTTCTTCCGCCTGGACCTTGCAAGAAGGAAACGGAGCCACACCATGAGATGCAAAGTTGAGATGAACTCCATGTAATTGCCCGGGTGCTTGGCCAGGAGATACAGTACAAGTCCACTTTTGGACCCAGCAAGGCGATGTCGGACCAAAACTTCCGAACGCTCAGGGCCACGCGCTGATTGTGCGGCTTGCACTTTGGAGTCCTCACACCGAGCATCCACAGCTTCGAACCGCAGGGATTCGCCGCTTGCGACGGCACGGTCTGCCGTCCCGACACGAGACTTCGGCGCCGACCCCGGGGCTCCTGTGGAGGGCGGATAGCGCCCCGGCATGGGGCGATTCTTTCGCCCGGTCGTCAGCGTGGGTCGAGGTCGAGCTGGCGAGGTCGGAGCGACTCACCGATGGCAATGGGAGGTGCAGCGGAACCGCTTGCAGTAGCGATGGTTGAAGATCCCGTAACATCGGTGTGCCGATTCTTTTGTTTTCGCTTTGCCCCCGTGTGATTGCTTTGCTGCTAGCAACAGCTGCGGATTCGAATGATTCCAAACGAGCACGTGAAAGTCCCACTGCAACGCTCAAGATCCTCCCTACAGGCCAAATACTGTGGAGCACCCAACATGCGCAGCCGTGTTTCTGCCACGTGCTGCGACAGGACCAAATCCTTCTCCCAGATCGCAAGGGCGTACCTGTCACGTCAGGTAACCCGTTTCTGCCGACCTTGCTTCCTTGAAGAATAGGTTGGGAAAGAGTTTGAAGGCAAGGTCTTCACACAGGAGTAACGGAAAAAATGGGTTGGCTCTGGGGGTTGAAAAACATTGAAAAACTCATGGCTTCATGTCATTCCCTCATTCCCTCTTTTCTCTCTCAGATCCAGACCACATCATGGCATGGCATCTTCATCAACCAGGCAACCTCTTCCCATCTTCGGCCTGAGCACATCAACCCTCGTCATCCGACCTCTGGCGATTGGCACAAAATTCGTGCCCCCAAAGAACTAATGCAAAGGTGAGTCTCTTAGAGGTCGCCCCTTGTCCGAAGACACCAGGGGTGCTTATCACGATGATATCACTTTGAGGTTTTATCAAATATGCATGTTATCGATGTCCAGAAAATACGGGACCACACTTACCCACCCTCAGATAATTACAGAAGGGAGACAGCAATCTGATCCAAGCCTGCGGCCGAATTTGTTGATGTAGGCGGTCAAAGCTTTGTCGGAGATCAATCGAAATCGCTCGGTGCTGTCAGCTTCATCTCGGAGCGGCCAATGCATTGGCAAAGCCGACCGCCATGGAAGCCGATCAGTGCAGCATGCGGCAAAGCCGATGAAGAAATAACCACCACATTTACCTTCGGACCAAAATCGGAGATGGATATCTGCCGAGCAGCGAAGCTGAAGGAAACTTGCTTTAAACAGTGCACAACAACACACACACACAAAACAGTTTGAGCAACTTTTCTAGAACTCTATGTGTTTAGAGGTCAATGTGAGCCAAAGCAACCTTGCCTCCAAGGTCATAGGCTTCCAGAAGCACTTTCACCTCGGTATATTAAGGTGCTGCATCGGCTCTCCTCTGAGCATTTCCAGATGACTGAGCCTCCAGTACATCAAGCGCTTGCGGGCCATCCAGAGCACATGATCAAAAGATATTGTCCGTGAACTGAGGCACCCCTATATATTTCTGAAAACCCCGTCGTTTTGTGTTCATCCTGTAAGCTGCTGTGATCTGATGTTGAAGACTGCAATAATTCCAAACTCTCTCCAATCAAGGAAGTCAGAGGCTAATACCCTTTATACTGGTTTCTCCACCAACTTGCAACGCCATGAAAGCAACACATAAAAATCTTGCCACAACTTGCACCAAGAGATGATACCAATCCTCTCAATCCAGATGGATAAAATCGGATGAAGATCAACATTTGATTTCTAGAGCTGCTCCCCAAACTTGATGTCATTTCGCAACGGGTGCCATGAACGTTTTTCTCATGCAGGAACTCACTTCACAACCATCTGGAGTTCAGCTGCGGACAAACTTCTATCTCAAAAGCATAACTTATAATTTATAAGTAGAAAAGAGTGTTCAACAACAAGAGCCAAATAAAGAACAAAAATGAGGAGGAGAGGAAACCAGCAGCACGTACAAGAATTGTCCTAGGAGGTGTTCCCCAAGTTCCATACCAACAGGAACAAAGTAAAGAAGAATCACGTCATCGCCCTCTCTTAACATGTTCAAGTCGAGATAGAAGTCAAGCGCCCTGCTGCCAGATCCATCCCAGACACTTGGGCCAAACAAACAAACCAAAAAGTACGGGTGGGTGGGAGAAATCAAAAGGGGCACTGCACTCAATTTCTACCCAACCCTAGCCCTGTTGCAGCTCACATTTGAGCCATTTGAGCCATTTTTGATCTTTACACTCCCACCCAAGTGTACACTCCCCTACAGCCTACAGTAAATCAAAAGAAGCAAGTCAGACTCAGCTTCCGTACAACAAGGAGCAAACAATAAGAAAGGGAACGGGAAGAAGAGCCAACACATGAACATGAACGAGGCATGTTCAATCGGATTTTCTCGACCATGCAAGTCGTGATGCAGATTAGGGAGCCTCAGATTATCTGCAGAATTGGGATCGCATGAAGAAAACACATGAACACACACACACACACTTGAACACACTCTAGGGCCGTTTTTGGACCTCCTCCGGTGTTCGGAACGTACTTTACCAAAAAACGGTCAGATCAAAACGAGCTTTCCCGAAGGACCACAGATTCAAGTTTCTGTTTTATATTTTCTTTGCGAAGGAAACTGCACGATGACCAGATGTTTTTTGTGGATCTGTCAAACCTCAAGCAGCATCCCACGGCACAAGTCGCTCCTTCTTTCCGCGCGCAAACACGGAAGTCAGGGATTGAGTCAGGAAGTGACTCTTCACTAAGACTACCCGTACCCCGCAGGGGCTATCACCCCGGCTCCAGGGTGATCAGGCAAGCAAGCAAACCCTTTTCCGGTTTGGTCTTGATCTTTGGGTTTCCTCACACACCGCTATTGCTTGCTCCACGCTATCGCTGCTGAAAGCACCGATGCCGTGCGACGGCGCTTTAGGTGACACAAGTACCGAGAGCCTGGGCGGCTGGTCCCGTCAGGGTCCGGGGCTTTAGGCAGCTCGAGCCATTTCTCTGATTTCTTTGGCTAGATGTCTTACCCCTCGGTCGCTGGTGGGAGAAAGGATGACAAGGCAAGAGATCACGTGTTCATAAAGATCTTTAATCCCAGCCATCCAAGTGAGGTGCTTGCAAACTTCCGGCAGCTGCTATGGCACGTCCCAGGACGGCCTTTCTCATTTCAGCTGCGATGGATGTCTCGACGCTGCCTTCCTCAAACATCTCAAACTGCTTTTTGCCACCTCTGGCTTGTCAACTGAGGTCAACAGCCTGAACGTCAGGAAAGCTTGTACTTGCGACTAAAACATACCTTCAAGAAAGACGCAAAGCTTTTCGTACCTTAGTCAGCCGCTTTTCAAAAATCACATATTCAACCGCTCAAGCTCTGAGGCACAAACCTGGAGGGAGCAAGACATTGTTGTAACAAATCAAAGAGCTGAAATACTCAACATGTATTCTTGCTAAGCTTAGCTGAGCTTGCAAGGCAAGGTCCTGCTGACAGCTTTACCCTGATATTGAAAAAGATTTGAAAAAGCAACCTTCCAAGTGGACAAAAAAACAGTTTTGGCGACTAAAGCATGTCTGTGAGAATATCTTTTGTTGCGGAGCGCTCCTTTATCACTTTAGACGTCTTCCCAACATTGCACCTTCACATACTGCAACGTATGCGCGACGCATGGTGCATGCGTGAGGGAGGCTTGTTCACAGCAAAGTAGAATACTGAATGCACGAAAAGCTTTCTGAAAGCACTTTCAGAGTGAGGTTTGCTCAAGCCGGAGCTACAGATCTCGGCATGCAACTGATGCCGAAATAAGAATTGAATGTGCATGTTGCCACTAAGTCATGTCTTCGATAAGCAATGACAACAGGGTCGGCAACAGAATGTCAGGCTTCCTTGTTGCAGCATTTACTTCAATCTCAAGGGCAGGGGCAGTGTGGGTGTAGCGTACTATCTTACACTGCTGCGCGAAGAATGCTTACTTCACGCAGTACTCAGTAATTAGTTGATTGAATCTTTTGTACGCATGATTTGAAACCTGGGAGGCAATCTTTACACACCAACTCGAAGCAAGTGTTCAAGAGCCATCCTGGACCATCAATCATGCAAAATTTGAATGTCACAAATCGGTATCACTGGGCAAATCTGAAAGATCTGGTAACACCGGAAACATAAAGCGCGTCTTGCCGCCACACGCAAACGGCCCGCGGGGAAAAACCCACCTCGAACCCGGAACACGTGTGCGTTGCCAGGTTGCAGTAGCATACTGGCATACGCTCGATTTAAGTTCAAGCAGGATCAAATTTCTTTTGCTTTGCTTCTGGTGGCAGGGCACTTCTAACCTAGCCCCTGGTCTTGCATCACCAAAAGAATGACTTAGCGGGCTCCTGCTGGTTCTGCTGCACACATCTGCCTTTAGGTCTATGCAAGGACCTTTGCAGTCATG
>CAXAMN010026317.1:412220-428768 GCA_963970005.1 Durusdinium trenchii | reverse complement strand
GGAGCCGATTTCAGGAATGTCCCAGGCTTTCCACGAAGTCAAAAGAATTTTTTCTGGCAAAAGCCTTTCTGCGCACTGCTCTTCCATTCGCCTCTGAAAACACAGTGGAGACTGACTAAACACCTTTCAAAATTGCCCCTCGACTGGTGATAGCTCTTCCCCGCAGTGGAGGACAGTATTCCAACTTGAGGATCCCTCTGCTGCGAAGACCCGATTGAAATAGGTGAACTGGCCAAGTTCACAATGGTATGTCATTGACCTTCAGATCTCACCATACCATACCTTGCTAAACCTGAGACTTGCGCTGGTGAGGCTTTGCTGGGCAGAACTCGAACTTGGATGATGCGAAAGGTGCAGCGCACTTCTCAAATCTACCCGAAAGGTCTGGGACAACGAGCCTTCCCCGCCTGCTGAATGGCAGCATCCAAGTGTGCCAAGTGACTTCGCTCTGCTTTGGAAGTTCAACAACTTCGCTGCAGCTTGGCTCCAACTTCGCAGTCTCACCCCTCATCCGCCCACAGTGTGATGCATCGAGTTTCCTGTGACCATGTCATACGGGGATCTTTCCAACTGCCAAAGACTTGTCCTCCGATTCAAAATTGATGCGGAAGGCTACTTATCTACGTGTTGGCTACCCTTCGAAACTGTAAGACTGGGCCACGCACACGAAGATCCGGCCAAGCATTGCTTTGGTGTGGCTTCCAACAAACATCATCACAGGCAACAAGACCCCTGAATTTGCAAAGTGCCTTCTTACAGCCTCTGCCCTTCTTTGCGTGGATATATGAGAGTGGAGTCTCCCCCATGTTCAAGCATGGGGTGGTTTAACAAATAACTGTATTACATGCATTGTCACTCATGACCGGTTGAACAAGGCCGCCATGGCCATTGGAATGGCCACCGGCCTTTGGCTTTTGGACGCCTTGAATAGATGAGTCTTGACACGAATTGTACCTAATCTGAAGGACCTGAAGGACCTCACGTGGGAGGTAGAACTTGCAAGATCCAAGCCGCCAGCTTTGGTGAGATTTGGATAAAGACCCCATAGTCAATATGGGCGAAACCAAAAGTGTTTCAACAAATTTGTCCCCACAACGCCGTGTTGTCTCGTCCATGAGCGTGGAAACGATTGGCAAACCCCAGTTCTTCGGAGACGTACCCCTTCTCGCATCCTCGGTTGCACAGAAAGAACACATCAGCAACAAAAACACGTGTAATAAGGACGTATTTTGACATTGCACCTTTTGGCGTTGGTACAAGGGAAAAGCGAAACGGACAAAAAATGCAGAGTGAATTGAAGGGCTCAAGCTTATCTGGTAACTCCTACCTCTTTGGCGTTAAACAGCGATAGACTTGCTTTTGGTATGTTTTGGTCGTTGAATGTTTGGGTCAATGTTTGTTTTATGAGATCTGGAGGAGCTGGGGGGAGGGTGAATCAACAAACAACACCGAAATCTTGCGAGAAGTGCCGTGTTTTGTTTTCTTCCCCTCGTTCCTTCTAGACAAAACGCAAAAAACACAAACATTATCCCGCCAAGAGACCTCAAACAGTGTTTCGAGGCCTGAAGGTCTAAAGGCTAGTCTAGTGGTGCAGAAGCAGAAGGTCTAGAGATCTATAGATGTATTGGGTTCTAGAGAGATCTAGAGGTCCAAAGGTCTAAAGGTCTTGAGATCCAGCAAAGAAATCAGGACGTCTAGGTCACAGAGTTCTAGGGGTCTAGAAACCCAAATCAGTAGAGATCCAAAGGTGTAGAGGTTTTGAAATAGAGAGAGATCTGCAGGTCTGGGTGTGGAATTGTATGTGCGGGGCCCAGAGTTGTAGGTCAAGTGTTTGAGCTCTAGGTCTAGAGGCCTAGAATCCTACACTCAGACGCGGAAGTCACGGCATACAAGGAAAAAAACTATAAAAAACTTGTGTTCCCCAATGGAAACGCGACACCACGAGGGGGGTCCCGGCATAGTCCTTGCAAACATGTTGTTCCCCAACGTAAACGCGATGATTTGTGAATGTTTTTGGTGTGTTCTCACCAACACAGTTCTCATGTATCCAAAACAATGTTCCTGCGTGTAAACACAATCATTTAGACATGTCATTTAGCCATGTTGTGCAAAATGTTGTTCCCCAATGTAAACGCGATGATTTGTGAATGTTTTTGGTGTGTTCTCCCCAACACTGTTCTCATGTCTTGAAAACAAGGTTCCCGCGTGTAAACGTTTTTTTTAGACATGTCAGCTAGCCATGGTGTTAAACTAGGCTAAACTCCGAACCACCCCTTGACATCTCCCATCTTCCCACTCTGCACAAACTTTTTCCACTACTGCACTTGCACAAACCTCTTGCTTCTGTTGGACAACCAAGCACTCAACCACTGGCCCCTTGCCAAAGTGGAATTGAGCTGCTTCGTCATGAGAGTTGACAACTGTTTCTTGGTGATGTGTTTCCGGAGATCCTCCACAAGAAAGGCTGCTACAGGCTCTACTTTGCCAAGGTCTTTCTCCTTGAAGTGGCTGCAAGTGAACTGCACACAGTGCTGAGGAACCTCTGTCCAATTCTACCGGTTCCTTAGGTTCCTTGCGGTCTTTGGACACTGTCTCTGGCGCTGCAGCAGGCTTTTCAGAAGCTGCTGGGGTCTGAGCAGAGTCCAGGGTTGGGGCTGACTGTGCTTTGCTCTCCACAGAAGTCTTTTTGGAGATGCGCTTTCGGATCTCCTTCGTGACATCTGTCAAAGCAGCTGACTTTTCTTCATTCAACTCCACCCCCTCAGCTTCTCGATTCTTTTCCACTGGTGTCTGCGACCATCTTTGTGAATCATGCGCGCGTCTTTTTGTCAAACTGCTTGTTGGGGCTGCTGCAGTTGCTGCAATACTTCTGAGTGACAAGCGCGTAGCAACTGCAATCCTTTGGTGCCACCGAGCGCACCAAATCAAAGGAATCAAAGGCTTTCAACGGTGTGGCAAGCTTCTCCTCTGTCGACCCACGAAAAGAATTGAAAATCTCCTGCGCCCTATCTACCAAAACGCGATCTCTGTTGAGAGGCTTGCCTGGCTCACACCATCTTCCACGAAGCCAGCTTGAGCTGTTTTGCTTTGGCCACGGAGTTCCCAGACTTCCACGGGCTATGAGCGTTGCCAAAGTGCCATAGAGTTCCCAGCGCTGCTGGTCCTCCTCCACAATCTGTCCACGCGTTCGTTTCTTTGACGCCTGAAACTTGGCAGACACCCTTCAGTGTGAAGCCATGTGGCGGCGCAGCAACACTTGGTGCGGAAACGGGGAGGTTGTGGCTGCTGTGTGGCGCTCGCCAACAATGCTCTCTTTTCGAGGTCAAGAGCATTCTCCGGCACCTGGACAGACCGCAAGTCTAGCAGGCTCGCCAGTTCCCATTGCGGTAGCCGCAGCACCTTGCTTTCACTCATCCACTGCTTGGGCGCCATCAAAGGAGAATGAAGCGCTCAAAAAGAGCCTGGGCTTTAACTTTAGTATTGCAATGTATTGCATGTGGTCGAGCATGTGGATGCCGCGCTGCTCCCGTGAGGCAACACCGCATTATTCTTCTGTTCGCCCGCTTTCTCCTAGTGGAAAGGGCTGCAACTAGAAAGAGCGCCGCCGCACAGACAAAACTCGAATCATCTTCGCACACTAGTCGGAATGCCTGAAACCCAGTAGCAATTAGACACTTAAGATTGCAAATAAAGTTATAATCTGCTTTCATATGGTAAGGCCAGAATCCTTGATTAAAAAAAAGTCCAAAAAAAGTCAACTGGAAAAGTCAAAGTCAAAAAAAAGTCAAATTGAAAAGTCAAAAAAGGTCAAAACAAAGTCAAAAAAGTCAACAAAAAAAGTTCCAAAAAATAAAAAGAAACAAAAATGTCCAGTCAAGCGACTCAGGAGCAAAAGAAAGCCGGCATATATATATATATAGAAAACACAGGCAAAGAGGACAACAACATTGAACTAAACTAGTAACAAGCTCATAAGTCAGCCAAGGCAAATTGCAGCCTTTTGCTTATGGCTTTCAGTCAATTAAAAATTCTATTCAACTTTCACCTTTTCCAGCCCCAAGCCAGCCCCAACCCCCTACCCCAGAGTCGCAGGACCCCTACCCAGCCCCAGCCACTGTCCCAGGGTCTCTTCAGCCCCAACCCAGCCCTGTCCCTTTTCCCCTTGTAGCCACCCCAGAGTCCCAAGTACCCAGCCCTGTCCGGCCCCAGAGTCGCGAGCAGAATTGACTTTTTTTCGACTTT
The DNA here is from genome assembly GCA_963970005.1 of Durusdinium trenchii. Classification (NCBI taxonomy): domain Eukaryota; class Dinophyceae; order Suessiales; family Symbiodiniaceae; genus Durusdinium; species Durusdinium trenchii. The sequence goes on along the minus strand of CAXAMN010026317.1, from coordinate 424,526 downwards.
TTGTTGCCTCCAGTAATCCGCCAAGGCTAGGATCCGCGCTTGGTTTTCACATTTGACTTTTTTTGACTTTTTTTAACCTTTTTTTTCTTTTTTTTCGATTTTTTTTTTTACTTTTTTTCGACTGTTTTTTGACTTTTTTTTTGCCTTTTTCCACTTTTGACGTTTTTTTTGACTTTTGTTGCCTCCAGTAATCCGCCAAGGCTAGGATACGCACATTTGACTTTTTTTTGACTTTTTTTTTGCCGGCCCAGCCCCGCATGCCCCAGCCCGCCTGTAGCCTGCCTGAGCTCGACCTCAACCTGACCCCTCCGCCAGGAGCCAGCCGCAGCCAGCCCAAAGCCTGGCCCTGGCAGCAACCTGCCCGGGTGGCGCAGGGTTTGGGGCGCGGCCAGTCCTAACGTCACTTTCGGAACCAATGAAAAACTATCAATCAAGAAAACAGCTGCCAGGGATTGGGTGCTGCCCCTAGCTCCGGGGTGCTATCCTGACATGGCTCCTGCTGCTAGCCCGTGGGCTCTGGCTACTATCCTGGCCTGGCGCAGGGTTTGAGGTTGGGACGTGGCCCCTGGCCTGACCTGGGCTCTGGCTGCTATTCTGGCTGCTATCCTGACCTGGCGCAGGGTTTGAGGTCAAAATCTGAGCAGCAGCTGGCTTGGGGCTGAAGAGACCCTGGGACAGTGGGTGGGGCTGGGTAGGGATCCTGCGACTCTGGGGTAGGGGGTTGGGGCTGGCTTGGGGCTGGAAAGGGTGAAAGTTGAACAACCAAAAAGGTTCTAGAATTTTGAATAGACTGAAAGCTTTGAGCCATAAGCAAAAAGGCTGCAATTTGCCTTGTTACAAGTTTTTCCTTGACTTGTTTGCCTATGCAAAGTTTTTGTTTGACTTTTTTTGACTTTTTGTTGACTGTTGACATGTTTTGACTTTTTTTGACTTTTCAATTTGACTTTTTTTTGACTTTGACTTTTGGGATTGACTTTTTTTGGACTTTTTTGACTTTTTTTAAATTTTGAAAACAGGTTCTTTCCTATGAAAGCATTTTATAAAAATAAAGAGAACCGACCCGTTAAATCTTGATACGCTGGCCTCCCTAAATAAGGGGTCTAACCGGTTTGAGGTGCATTGGAGACTCAGGAAATCTGCTCTTCAAAAAGCTGCGCCTGCCACGAAAAAATACATTTCTAGGTTCACACAGCTGCCTCTGCCTTGGAATCTGCACTTCTACTTCCAGGTTCACAACATGCCTGCCACGAAATCTGGACGTCAAGGTTCACAGGACGCTGTTGCCGTGAAATCTGCTCCACGTTTGCAAAGTGGCCCAATTGCCACCCAATCTGCATTTGGAAGTTGACAAATAGTGGTGCACCTGCCACGAAATCTCTGCAATTCCACGACTTCCACGTTCACAAAAAACTGCACCAAATTCAAGTCTGCACTTCCACATTCATCACAAAGCGCTGCGCTTGCCCCACTTCAAGGTCCGCCAAGCGCTTGCCTGCCAGGAAATCTGCAATTCAATTTCGGCAAAATGTTACTCCGCCACAAAATCTGCACGTTCACAAGATGCTGTGCTTGCCACGACATCTGCACTTTGAGGTTCACAAAGCGCTGCGCCTGCCACGAAATCTGCACATAGAACAGCCCTGCCAAGGCGTTTCACAGCAAGAGCGCTTCCAAAGACAACATCAATCAACATGCCAAAACAAAGCTTTCACCCAAGACTTCCTCTGATCTCTGAAAACGAGCCACATGTCTAAAGGTCATGAATCACTGCACCTGCCACAAAGTCGGAGCGACCACCACCATTTCCAAAGCGCTGCGCCTGCCACGAAACCTGCGTAACGAAGTAAAACCGCTCCGATCTCCTGCACCTGCCACGAAAAATGACACGGCACCACAACGAGAGTGCAGTCGAGGAAAGTACCCGCTCAGGCCCGCCAGTATCTGTGAGCCTGTGCGTCAAAATGCCTTTTGAAGATTTCGAGGTGAATGAAAATACGATCAGACACCCGGCCTTGGCCCATACTGTAAGAAGCGCTAATGTACTAATTACACACCATTATTGGGTATTGATGCTCGTGAATAGATTTCACCAAAATGAAAACATGACCCCGCGTTCAAGGAGTGTTTCAGGATCAACCAACCTTGCCCTGAAAGAAAGAGATGGAGGGAATCCAGTGACAGTTGGTGACCGAAAATCTGGTCGGACTATCTGTGACTTTCTCATCTAGGAGACTCCAGATCCAATCCAAGCGCTTTCTTCCAACTGGAAAGTTCTCTTCAAAGCCTCCATGTCAGCAGTTTTGTTTGATGACTACGGGGCCACACTGGAAACTCACCTTTGCAAGCCTTCGCGAGACGAATTCCTGTACAAAGGGTGCCTTCGAGTCTACACAGGTATCATGTGGTGTGTTGGCGAAATGCTTCGGCACACTCTATGCGACAATTAATGTTTTCAATACTGTACAACCGCTTGGAGATCTTTGCCTATGCATGTTGCCTTCGCGAAGATGGACGCAATCTGGCTGCGCATGCCTTCGCACATGCACAAACCGTGAGACATGCCTTCGCGGGGCAACCCGCAGTTCCACTTTCAAATGCCTAAAATACCAACAAACAATGCCCATTTGTTGAGACGGTTATAGCCGTTAGCCCACTCGAGACGGGTTTCCCAAGAGATCAAGATCGAACAAATCGAACATTACAACTGCACTTCATCATTGTCTTAGCAGCAGTAGCACATCATTGAAGGACGTAATTGAAATATATTGAAATTAGAACATGAGGTAAGTAATGGTTTGCAGCTAGGAGTCATCTCCAATGACATGCTCCAAATGTGGCCATTGATCTCCCCATCCATCACCTCATGTACTGTGTAGACAATGGCAAAAAAGCCGCTGTGGCCCTGTACACAACCGACGTCAATGCCATGGATTGCGTCTTTCTCGGACACGGCATGAGGGCTCCTGGTGCAAATGGAAGGCCCCTCGACAGAAAGCGAAGGTTGAGCATCTCGGAAAGTGGACAGCCCCTCGACCATCGGCCGAAGAAATCCTGCTGCCATACTTTCCGGTCGCCGACGGAAGAACACAATCTGCTCCCAGAAAGACGACCCCAAATGCGAGCACCACCGATCAAACACCCGGCCTTAACACCGTAAGAACCCCTAGTGTGACCACACTGTTTGGGGAAAAACTCACAAGGTGTGGCTGAACATGAACGATGATGAACGAGTAAAACATGGTAAACAAATGTAAAAAGGTCTCAAGTTTGGGAACTCCAGGAATGTTTTCGAAAAGGTCCCGAATGGCTGCCACTCAGCTTCCACTCAGTCCTTTTCTGGCTGACCACGGCCACTCCATGAGGCTAGAGTGTGCTCTCAAAGATATGAAGTTCCACTGAGTCAAAGTGATAATTTCCTTGTCAATCAGCTCACTGCAAACTGGTGATAAATGCTTGTGAGGATTGTGCTTTCACGACAAACTACTAATGATAATTTGCTCGCTCCAAGAGTCATGGCAGGGCACACACCAATTTGAGACAAGTCCTCACAGCACACTTGCAAAACAACATGTATACGGCCACTGTGAGCCTTCAATGTGTTGTCCTTGTCTCATGTCTTGGAAGCCGTGGGCCAATCTCTCTGCCTGATTTGCTAGAAAGCACCACCCAAACAGGACGCCAGGGAAGAGAGAGAGAGAGAGATTCGCAACAAAAGTCAAGCTTGGTTCTTGTTCAAGCTCAGTATTTCAAGGAAAACATAGTAGAAAGAAAAAAGAGAAGCCCAGAAGCGTTTCATCGAAAGGCATCCAAGCTGCTTCGTGCAATCCTGGAACAGCCAGACCAAAGTCATGCTCAGCTTGCTACGCTCCACTTAACAATTAGCAGCTTAGCACCAAGACCATCGAAGCAGAAATGACAATTTCAGGTTTCCCATGGTTTCTTAATGTTTCTGCCATTCAAAATGCTGAATTAAGACTTGTTGCTGAGATGGGTGAGTTCAAATCACATTCAATCCGCATCAATGTTGAACTTGCCTCGGTGGTACAGGCTCGGCAAAAGACATATAAGAAGACATGTATTTTTGACATGCATGCATGTGTATATGAGTTGAACAAGGTTTAGAATCCAGAAGGACTCTTCTGTTTCAAACATCCCAAGCGAGATGAATCAAACCTGGATGCGATGGAGCATGTGTGCAACTAGGACAGTTGCAGTCCCTCTGCAAAATACCGAAGATGAGTCTGATCCGGAAGTGCTAGAGATGCTTCATCCTGGAAGCCGTGGTCTTGGTTGAAAACTTCAGCTTTCAGGCAAGGCCGCCATGAGTCACAGGGCCAACTTGCGATATGGGTGGAGCTTTATAATTTCTTCGCTGAACTCAGTAATTAGAACTGCAATGGTCGGTGACTCCCAGCGATCGTTTTGATGCAGGGTCGTTTCGGCCAGTCGTGTCTAGTTGTTTGAGCCCAACAGTCCTGCCTGGAATAGGTACCAATTTGGCCGCAGAACGAACGAGAATGGGGGCATCACTCATATTTGATTCCAAGTTGTTGAAGTAGATCGTTGAACTCGGCACTAATACGTGAGACTATTGAAGAGTTGCATCGTTGTCCCATCTGGGAAAACCGCAGAAGCCTGGGCAAAAACGAATAAGAATCGATCACGTTGAACCTCGGGACAATGTTCACTCCCATCGACTTTATAGACAACACGGAAATGGGATGGGCCATTAGGGAGCCTCACAGGCAATCGCAAGTTTCGCAGCTCTTGCAAAGACACAGTGAGAGACCAAAAACAAAGTCGGGTTCCAATTATCTTTTTAATATGAGGATTGGAGATGATTGGAGAACTGCTCAAATGAGATGACTTCTGACATCCTTTCGACCATTCACCTTGGTGTCGAACCCCTCCACGTTCACCGAACTCGGCGCTGTGAACAACGCCGACGCACCGAGGGCCGCTTTTTCCCAAGAGCCTCTGTCAATCTCAGGCATCACGCAGCAAAGAGATAAGAGAGAAAAAAAACAAAGGCTGACTTTTCAACCGCTTTCCTTTGTGATGGTCATGTTTTGGATCAATGCGTGATCGAAGTGCCCTGAAGAACGTATCCTTGGAACCAGAACTGGCGGGATCAGGGAACCCGACTGTTGAAGCGATCCAACCCGTGGACATGTGGGGTGTCTTCCCCCGCCTAGATAGGGACACATCTTGCATGACGACATCGAGACTACTGTGTCACACTGCATCAATCCCAAGATACAGTCTATCCCTCTATCATTCTCTATCCATCTCTATCTCCTCTCATACACCTGGCCCAGGAGCTTAACACACCCTTTTCCGCTTTGTGTGCAGCTTTCACCCTGGTTTGGGCCTCTCAAAGTGAAAGTCTGTCCAGGCGAGGATCTTGGAGTTTCATGTTCTCACCTCCAATCTCCTCGAATCCTCCCATTCTTTGGGGGCTTCAGCCGTTACAGTGTACAGGGGAGGCTTCCCATCCTTCTTCGAAACAGGCCAGCCTTGAGGACATCGCTCCCAAATGATACAAAACAACTGGACTTCCTCAGAGCTCATCTCAATCCAAGTCGCCTAGAACCAATGAAGGACGAAAAGTCTGGTTGTGCCCCGCAGTGTTTGCAAGCACGATTTCTACTAGGCGTGCTGTCTTAGCAACTACTCCCAACCTTCAACTGCAATCCGAAAATTTCTCCATATCCAAACTGAGAAGGGGCCTGCATGGGACAGGGATGTTCACCCAGGTCGGGAGTTCCCAGCCAGATGTCGGTCTGAAAAACAAGTCTTGAAAACGTTGCGTTCTTGCAGTAGCACAGAAAGGGACTGAATCTGCAGCGCTTCTGCTATTATAGTATAGTGATAGCACCCATAACCAGTTGAACTGTTTGTTTCGTCATTGGAAGACAATCTCATGTCTTCTCACCCAACTGGTTATGGCCCAAGCTAAGGACGGCACTTGGAATTTATTGACAAAGCAAAGAGAGCAGCATTCATTGAAACGCTGTTGGAACGGATGCCCCAACAATAGATGTCCTGCTAGCAAGTGATGTGGATGTTCTGTTTTTTCACATCGATAGCGCACACAACGACCAACCGCCACGCAAAGAATATATAGCCCAACAAAAACATGGGACCGCTAGAGTGCCCTTCTACATGGCAGGTGTCTACCCAGCGGCCGAAATTGAATCTTGTCCAAAGTGCGAAGCCTTGTTCAGTTGTGTTTCCTCTCATGGCCTTAGTACTAAGAACAAGAAGCTAGTAGGGCTCCTGGCATCGCTACTAGGAGCGATCGGACGCTACTAGGGGCTCCTGGCCTTACTACTAGGGTTTCCCCTCTCTTTGAACACGATTAGCTCTTACCTGGACGGAAACACAAGTCCTCTCACCCGTGACTTTGTGCCTGTGGGGATGAAGGGCTCGCATATTTCCAACCGGTGAGGCTAGTTTAAATTTGGAAAGCAACAGTCAGAACCACAAAGAACTCCTGGCAGCCAGGAAGCGGCTATCACTTTTCGGTCTGACGGATCGACTGAAAAACCGGTCGAAAACAAAATAGAAAAGCTGAAACCAACCACCTTCAGTATCCTTCAGTGTTGGACCTGGTTCATGCACACAAGACAAGCGCTGCTTGCACAGAACGAAGTGCACAGGTGAAGTCCGGACCCAGGATGATTTGAGGATAAAGACCCTCAGCGGCCTGGTCTTCAGGGCTGAAGGGTTGGCTATTCGGTTCGGGGAGCAGGACGGAGGGGGGGAAGAGAATGCCAGAATGCCAAAGCCGCGACAACAATGGGCAAAGCGTCCTTGCCATTTCCACCGAGTTCATAGTTGCCATATGTTGTGTCTTGGTTGGTATGATAATGACGGTGGGCCTGGTGGGTCGTTGTCCATATGGACCACCCTATCACATTGACACATCTTGGACTGCCTATCCCTTTTTTTTCAGCGTTGCTGAACGGGGAAGGCAAGACGCCTCCCAAAAGGCCGCACAGACCGTGATCGTGGGAAGAAATGTACATCTGACATCATCTCTCTCATATCTAACGCCTTGAAGAATTTGTCCCTCTTTGTTTAATCATTTTTGGGGTATGGATTGGAAGGACATGGAAGGATGACCGGATGACGGACGACAAAATTCGCCATGAATTCTTCGGATTCCAACTACCCACATGCGAGTTTCCACAATTCCGTCGCCCGTCCTTTAAAGTGCTGGCAACCTCTTCCCATCTTCGGCCTGAGCACATCAACCCTCAACATCCGACCTGTAGCGATTGGCACAAGATTCAAGCCCCCCAAAAAACGCAATAACACAAAGGCGGGTCTCTTAGATGTCTCCGCTTGTCCCACCCACCCAAATAACTAAGCGAGAACGAACGCCTGAGCGAAGGGTTCATCACAACTTACAACCGCACATATCCAAGAGCTACATATTCCAGACCAGCACATCTTCACATCTGTATTACATATCACTGCACTGTAAATATCCAAACATGTGCATCTTCACATCTGCACATGTCTCTCTCTTCTCTCTCTCCCTCTCTTCTTTTTGTGTTTTCTGTCTGCCTTTCCTTTCCCCTTCTTTCACTTCTTTTATTTCAGTTCTTTGTTTATTTTCCTTTATGTTCTGTTCTTTCCCTGTTTTCTTCCTCCCTCTATCTGTCTCTATCTCTCTCCCCTTTCTTTTCCTTTCTTTCTTAGGCCGGGGGTGGTGCCGACGAGTCACCACGAAACGAAGATCTCTTGCACTAAGTGGGGTCAAGTGTCAAAAACCGAGGGAATGTTGCCATTTCAAACGGTTCGCGGCAAGCCTCTCTCACCATCTCACAACTCTCTTTACTGTTTCATCGTAATGCAGGTATATATATATATAATATAAAAATAACATATACCTTATTACACCAGAGTAACTCTTGGGCGATCCGTTGTCTAGTTCAGATATTGGGGTGACTTGGGGTGTGCGTGTCCAAATATTGCTTTCAGGTATCAAGTATGCATGTTATAGATGTCCAGAACATATATCAGGTGGGACCACACTTACCCACCCTCAGATAATTACAGAAGGGAGACAGCAATCTGATCCAAGCCTGCGGCCGAATTGTTGAGATCAATCGAAATCGCTCGGTGCTGTCAGCTTCATCTCGGAGCGGCCAATGCATTGGCAAAGCCGACCGCCATGGAAGCCGATCAGTGCAGCATGCGGCAAAGCCGATGAAGAAATAACCACCACATTCTGCACTCTCCTACCTTCGGACCAAAATCGGAGACGGAACACTTGATTTTAAACAATGCACAACAGCACACACAAAACAGTTTGAGCAACTTTTCTAGAAACTCTATGTGTTTAGAGGTCAATGTGAGCCAAAGCAACCTTGCCTCCAAGGTCATAGGCTTCCAGAAGCACTGAGGCCGGAACCTGGGTAACGGTGTACATTAAGGTGCTCCATCGGCTCTCCACTCTGAGCATTTCAAGATGACTGAGCCTCCAGTACATCAAGCGCTTGCGGGCCATCCAGAGCACATGATCAAAAGAGATTGTCTGTGAACTGAGGCACCCCTATATATTTCTGAAAACCCCGTTGTTTCGTGTTCATCCTGTAAGCTGCTGTGATCTGATGTTGAAGACTGCAATAATTCCAAACTCCCTCCAATCAAGGAAGTCAGAGGCTAATACCCTTTATGCTGGTTTCTCCACCAACTTGAAACCAGCCAATGCAGCCCACAACTTGCACCAAGAGATGATACCAATCCTCTCAGTCCAAATGGATCAAATCGGATGAATATCTACATTTGATTTATAGAGCTGCTCCCCAAACTTGATGTCGTTTCGCAACGGGTGCCATGAACGTTTTCTCAGGAACTCACTTCACAACCATCTGGAATGCAGCTACGGAGATACTTCTATCTCAAACACAGAGGATTGCCGGCTGTGTGCAACAACTTACAGTAAGTAGAAAATAATGTGCAACAACAAGAACGAAGAGCAGAAACAATAACAACAAGAACAAAAAAACACATGAGGGGGAGAGGAAGCCAGCAGCATGCACAAGAACTGTACACATCATGGCCCTCTCTTAACACCTTCAAGCCGAGATTGAAGTCAAGGAACCCTCCGCAACAACTCATCTTTTGTACGGGGTCGTGCACACGACAAAAACAGAATGTTGAAGAAGAGCCAAAGCACACTGCTAGCTGTTTACCACGTTCTCGCAGTGAAGTATGTTGTGAAGCCAGTACACGAGGCTTTTGCTTACAAATTACCCTCATAGCCTCGCAATCCTGATAGCTGCTAGCCTTGCAAAAATACTCGTCGAGGATTTGGAACAAAAACAAAAGAAGCAAGTCAGACTCAGCTTGAAGACTGGCTTCCGTACAACAAGGAGCAAACAACAAGAAAGGGAACAGAAAGAAGAACAAACACATGAATCTGAACTAGGCATGTTCAATCGGATTTCTCGCTCATGCAAATTGGTGTAGATTTTGGTATGGAGCTCAAGTATCTGCAGAATTAGGACTTGTGAAAAAGAACACATATGACACACACGCACACACACTAGGGCCGTATACCTCCTCCTGTGTTCGGAACGGCCCCAAAGAACTTTCAGATTAACCTTGCTGTCCCAAACAACTGTTGTTGGACATCTCTGCGAAGGAAAGGTACTAAACAAAACAGGGATCTCAACCAGCATCCCACGGCACAAGTCGCTCCTTCTTTCCGCGCGCAAACACGGAAGTCAGGGATTGAGTCAGGAAGTGACTCTTCACTAAGACTACCCCGCAGGGGCTATCACCCCGGCTCCAGGGTGATCAGGCAAGCAAGCAAACCCTATTCCGGTTTGGTCTTGATCTTTGGGTTTCCTCACAAACCGCTATTGCTTGCTCCACGCTATCGTTGCTTTGCGGCGACCCGTGCGACACGGTACGACACGGTGCGAGCGGCGGCTGTTCCCGTTGCAGTGCAGCGCCGGTCCGGCAGCCCGACGCCCTTTCGACGGAAGGAATCTACGAGGAGGGGTTGCTTACGCCACTGCATAAACGCAACCTTTTTGTAGCATTACGCAACTTGAGGTTTTACTTACGCGCCGCAATATGAGATGACATAACGTCTTAACGTCGGGCTTGTGCTAAAGCTTGCGCAGCCCTTACGCGACCGAAGCTTTTGCTTACCCGCAAGATCGTGCAAAAGGGTTTATCGAATGGCTCAGACGTCTTGCCCCCCGGTCGCCGGTCTGAGAAAGGATGGCAAGGAAGGTTGTTCAGTGTGCAGGGAATTGCAGGGAACATCCCGGAGGGCATTCCGAGTCCGGCGATCCTCACCATTCAAGAGCAAAGGCGTCAAGTAGCTTCTGCTCAGCTCAAATATCAAAACAAGGACCCCTGCACCCAACCCTCAGAGCCAATCCTTTTCCGAAAGCTAGGGATCTGTCTTGCCGACTTTAAATTTACCTACTTTGTTCTAACGACCAAAGGCTTCAAACCATGGAGACCCGATGCAGTTGTGGGTACGACCAGGGGTGTGAATAAGTCTGTCCTTCGGCTTTTCAACGGCAGTTGAGAACACACCGGACACCTCGGAAGACAAGGTGCTTTATGTGTTCGAAGATCTTTAATCCCAGCATCCAAGTGATGTGCTTTCAAACTTCTGGCAGCTGCTATGGCACGTCACAGGACGGCCTTTCTCATTTCAGCTGCGGTGGATGCCTCGACGCTGCGTTGCTGGAGTGCCACACCTGGCTTGTCCGAGGTCGGCAGCCTGAAAGTGAAAGCTTGTACTTGCTAAAATATACCTTCAAGAAGGCTGCAAAGCTTTTCGTACACTAGTCAGCCGCTTTTCAAGAATCAAATATTGAACCGCTCAATCTCTGAGGCACAAACCTGGAGGGAGCAAGACATTGGCTTGTCTGAATGTTGTAACAAATCAAAGAGCTGAAATGCTCAACATGTATTCTTGCTCAAGCCGAGGTTGCAAGGTGAGGTCCGGCTGACAGCTTTACACTGATATTGAAAAGACTTGAAAAGCAACCTGCCAAGCGGACAAAGAAGCATTCTTGGCGACTAAAGCATGTCTGTGAGAATATCTTTTGTTGCAGAGCGCTCCTTTATCACTTTAGATGTCTTCCCAACATTGCACCTTCACATACTGCAACGCATGCGCGACGCATGGTGCATTCGTGAGATAGGCTTGTTCACAGCAAAGTAAAATACTGAATGCAGGAAAAGCTTTCTGAAAGCACTTTCAGAGTGAGGCTTGCTCAAGCCGGAGCTACGGATCTAGGCTCGGCATGCAACTGATACCGAAATAAGAATTGAATGTGCATGTCGCCACTAAGTCATGTCTTCGACACGCAATGGCGACAGGGTCGGCAACAGAATGTTACTTACATTGTAAGTAGGCTTCCTTGTTGCAGCAGTTACTTCAATCTCAAGGGCAGGGGCGGTGTGGGCGTAGCGTACTAAATCTTACACTGCTGCGTGAAGAATGCTTACTTCACGCAGTACTCAGTAATTAGTTGATTGAATCTTTTGTACGCATGATTTGAAACCTGGGAGGCAATCTTTACACACCAACTCGAAGCAAGTGTTCAAGAGCCATCCTGGACCATCAATCATGCAAAATTTGAATGTCACAAATCGGTATCACTGGGCAAATCTGAAAGATCTGGTAACACCGGAAACATAAAGACCGTCTTGCCACCACACGCAAACGGCCCATGGGGCAAAACCCACCTCGAACCCGGAACACGTGCGCGTTGCCAGGTTGCAGTAGCATACTGGCATACGCTCGATTTAAATTCAAGCAGGTTCAAAGTTCTTTTGCTTTGCTTCTGGTGGCAGGGCGCTTCTAACCTAGCCCCCCTGGTCTTGCATCACCAAAAGAATGACTTAGCGGGCTCCTGCTGGTTCTGCTGCACACATCTGCCTTTAGGTCTATGCAAGGACCTTTGTAGTCATGGGGCAACAATTTACACCTGAGAGCATTCTGAAGGCATAATCAATATTTGTTGTTGCCCCATGCCACTGCAGAACTTGGAGAGTGTGACACGATCGAACGCTTCAATATCGGTCAAAAACCACAACGACCAGCACGAACCATACCTGACCTCTTATATCGACTACGCGATTGGGACTGTCTGACTATACTTCCTTAAAGAAACTGATCGCAGGAATGGACGAGGTGGCTGTGTTTGCTGCACTGACAACATGTCATCAGAGTAGTTCCACTGTCTCTGTTGGTCTGGGAAGGGGCCAACATACCATTGCAGCAAGTGCAAGCTCCTGCTGGTTCTGCTGCCCACA
>CAXAMN010026317.1:364593-397648 GCA_963970005.1 Durusdinium trenchii | reverse complement strand
GGAGCCGATTTCAGGAATGTCCCAGGCTTTCCACGAAGTCAAAAGAACTTTTTCTGGCAAAAGCCTTTCTGCGCACTGCTCTTCCATTCGCCTCTGAAAACACAGTGGAGACTGACTAAACACCTTTCAAAATTGCCCCTCGACTGGTGATAGCTCTTCCCCGCAGTGGAGGACAGTATTCCAACTTGAGGATCCCTCTGCTGCGAAGACCCGATTGAAATAGGTGAACTGGTCAAGTTCACAATGGTATGTCATTGACCTTCAGATCTCACCATACCATACCTTGCTAAACCTGAGACTTGCGCTGGTGAGGCTTTGCTGGGCAGAACTCGAACTTGGATGATGCGAACGGTGCAGCGCACTTCTCACATCCACCCGAAAGGTCTGGGACAACGAGCCTTTTCCGCCTGCTGAATGGCAGCATCCAAGTGTGCCAAGTGACTTCGCTCTGCTTTGGAAGTTCAACAACTTCGCTGCAGCTTGGCTCCAGCTTCGCCATCTCACCCCTCATCCACCCACAGTGTGATGCATCGAGCTTCCTGTGACCATGTCATACGGGGATCTTTCCAACTGCCAAAGACTTGTCCTCCGATTCAAAATTGATGCGGAAGGCTACTTATCTACGTGTTGGCTACTCTTCCAAACTGTACGACTGGGCCACGCACGCGAAGATCCGGCCAAGCATTGCTTTGGGGTGGCTTCCAACAAACATCATCACAGGCAACAAGACCCCTGAATTTGCAAAGTGCCTTCTTACAGCCTCTGCCCTTCTTTGCGTGGATAGATGAGAGTGGAGTCTGCCGCGTGTTCAAGCAGGGGGTGGTTCAACCAATAACTGTATTACATTCAATATTGTCGCTCATGACCGGTTGAACAAGGCCGCCATGGCCATTGGAATGGCCACCGGCCTTCGGCTTTTGGACGCCTTGAATAGCTGATTCTTGACACGAATTGGACCTAATCTGAAGGACCTGAAGGACCTCACGTGGGAGGTAGAACTTGCAAAATCCAAGCCACCAGAGTTGGCGAGCCTTGGGAGGCCCTAGTCACTAGGTGCGAAGATTGGCTCTGATGGTCCAATTCTTCTGACAACGCCGTGATCTCGCTTGCAACTCGGATCTTCGGAGTCCTAAAACACAGCATCGCATCCTCAGGTGCACAACAAAAAGCAACGAAACTGTAAACTGTAATGTGGGGCGGTGGAACAAACAGAAAGCGATACGCGAGACGGAGAAAAATGAGGAGGTTGGGGGAGTTGGGGAGGGGTGCAGCACGGAAGTCCTGCGTGAAGTCCCGCTTTTGTGTTTTTGCTCCATTCAAAGTCCAAAGACGTAAAAAGGCACCTTTGACCCCGCGTTCGAGGAGTGTTTCAGGATCAACCAACCTTGCCCTGAAAGAAAGAGATGGCGGGAATGTAGTGACAGTGGGTGCCCGAGTGTTTTCTTCCAAAGGACTTCAAAACAAAATACATCAAATTAATAAATAAGTTCTCTTCAAAGCCTCCATGTCAGCAGTTTTGTTTGATGACTACGGGGCCACACGCATTCCTGTGCAAAGGGTGTCTTCTAGTCTACACAGGTATCATGTGGGTATCATGTGGTTGGCTGCGCATGCCTTCGCACATGCACAAAACAGTGAGAAATGCCTTCGCGGGCCAACATGCAGTTCCACTTTCACACAATGCTTCACATACAACAACAAATAAACAGTGCCCGTTTGTTGAGACACCACCTGATACATTAATTAGCGGTTGGCCGGTTAGCCCATTTCACGAGACTTGTTTCCCAAGAGATCTTGGAACAATACCAACATTGCAACGCACTTCATCAGTGTCGTAGTAGCAGTACCAGTAACACATCATTGAACGGTTTGATTGAAATAGAAACATAAAAACATGAGGTAAGTACTGGTTTGCAGCTAGGAATCATCTCAAATGCCAAACTGCGGAACACAATGCCATGCTCCAGTGTGGCCATTGATCTTCTGATGCCATCACCTCATGTACTGCGTAGACATTGGCCGCGTGCAATCATGTCTTAGACGTGTACACAACCGGCGTCAATGCCACGAATTGCGTCTTTCTCGGACACGGCATGAAAGTTCCTGGCGCAAACGGAAGGCCTCTCGAGCCTCTCGACAGAAAATAATGAAAGTTGAACAACCCGGAAAGTGGACAGCCCCTTTTGTCGTCCATACTCTTCGGTTCGCGAGTCGCCGACGGCAAACAAAACAATCAATTATCAAACATGAGAGAGCACATATCAGAGCACACACGCACACATACTAGCACTAGTCACTAATATGAGAGCGAGCGCGCGCACGCAAGCACACACATAAGAGCACACATCGCGCGCAAGCACACACATGAGAGCACACAGGCATGAAGAAGTCTAGAGTTCTACAGTTCTAGAGGTCTACAAAATGTATGTTGCAATACGTGTGGGGGGGTCCCGCTCGAAATTTTACAGACATAAAATGTGGGGTGTGACCCCGAGATTCTCTATTTTTGAAAATACGTTGCTGTCTATGAAATTACTGTTCCTGATCCCCTGTAATTAAAAAACAACATATTTTGATGCCAACACATGTCAACCCAACATCACGCATACAAATCAACATATGCCGGGGAGTGACCCTATGATTTCATAGAATTGCATCACAAGTATCTACTAGAGGCTGAGACCAAAAGATCTAGAGGTCTAGAAGTCTGGAAATGTAATTGATTGAGATACAGAAAAAATGTTGCCCCTGCCACGGCCTTGAAGTCTGCACTCAGGGTTCACAAAGAATCCAATCCACTTCTAAGTGGATCCTTTCCATTTTTGAAGTGGGTCTTAAATGACATCAGATGATCATAGCATCACAAAGCCCAGCGTAGCCACACCTTTTTTTTCTCGCGACCCCTCCGCGAAGTTTGAACATGAGTAAATTGCCAATCCTTTAGTTGGCATCTTCAGGATTCTCCAAGGCATACCTGAGCAGAGTAGGGGCAAAGAAGTTCAGGAGTTCATGTAAGGTCATGCAAGTTCATGCAAGTTCAGGATTTAAACTTTGAATGATGAATCAATGCTAAATAGCTGTTCTCGCGCATCGAAACCAGCTTTCTTGCAATCCTCCTTGGACTTCCCCTGCTTTTTTGCAGCAAGCCATGCTGCACAGTATACCTCAGCAGAATAGTTAGTAGGATGTCAATGTAATAGTAGGCAATTTCTCAACCAAAGTTCCACGGCATCAGACATTGGAAAAGGTAGAATGGTCACTTGCTATCAAGTTGCGCAGTGCAACTTCTTCTCAAAGGCTGATTTTGTCTTCCGCGCCACTCCCTTCTTTGGCGACTGCTTGGCGGGCTTCTTTGCTGCCTTTGTTGATGCCGATGGTTTCTTTTGTGTTGCACTCGCTGCCTTCGATTTGCTGGATGCCTTTGCTTTTGCCTTGGCCTTGGCCTTTGGCACTCGTGATGACATTCCTGTCCCATATGTTTTCCCAGGCTTTTTCTTCGGGGCTGGAGTGGCAGAATGCACTTCAGACTCTTCATCAGCGCCCTTAGCAGCAATACTAGTAATATCTAGTCTAGTAACTTAAAGCAAGTGTTTCCTGTACTGTCCTGTACTTGCACGACTGCAAGATGTTTCTGCACCAATAGAAGAAAGTCCAGCGAATCAGGTTGAACAACAAGCACAGTAGCACCCTGGCACCTAGCAATGAAGACAAGTGACGATAGGGATCCAAGGCTCCAAGCCATTTGCATCCTTCGCAGCCTTCATAAGAGACAATTGGTGAATGGGAATCCTAGTTACTTGGTGAGTGATTTCATTGTCAGAGGTTGCGTGGCCTCAAGATCAGTCTCCATCTCCTCACTCGTCCGAGGTGTTGGAATCACCTGTAGCCACTAAACACGATCAATGACAGGCCAGCACAAAATGAGCTTTAGAATAATACTGCATGTTTTTGACAGCGCTCTGGCACCGAGCCCTGGAGCCATGTCACAGCAGCATCGTCATCTTCTCCAGAGAGGCCAGACAAATCCCAGTGGGCATTCGAGCGTCGCAGGTCCTAAGATGTGGCTCCACAATGTTCCGTACTTTAATATACGATAAACAAAAATATACAAAAATATAGTACAGTAATAATGCAATAGTACAGAGAATATGCATTTATAAGTCTGAGACAATTCAATCAAGCATCGGACTTTGACTCTGAACTGCTTAGGCCCAGTTGGTTGTCAGGACAAGGAGGTGATGCCATTGTCGGGGTGTCGATGACGGTGTCTGGAGTTTCCCCCACCAAGATGACAGGGTCAGCTGGATCTGGAAGATTGTAGATTTGGGACCTCAGCGGGCCATTAGTAAACAGCAGCATTAAACACAGCTAATTTCAAGAACCTTTCAAAGTGTGTACAGCAAAGTTGCAGAAGTGGAGGCCATTGACCCTCCATCTCATCCCCGGGCATTTCACCCACACCCTCCTTGGCAACGGTGGCGACATGCACAACAAACCTTTATAATACAATGATGGCCTCCACATTATTGATCACAACCTAGAACACAACAAGCTCAAAATGCAACAGCCAAAATCAAACAGGCTCGGCATGACAATGAGGTTCCTTAGCTTCTATCATAGTATCACGAGGCTCGGAGTGATCAAGTTCCATTGGAATATCCGGGTCCATGTTTTCGGGGTTCTCCAAGCCAAGTGTTGGAATAGCCGTGGGCTCACTCTCCGACAAATTTGGATCCATAGGCATAGTCGGCGTGTCAACCTTCTCCGAATCAGGACGCATAGCCGTGGTGGCCTTCTCCACATGTGCGATAGCACCATCAGCGGCAGCCCGTCGCAGTCGGAGAACCCTCTCATGATCTTCAATCATTGCAACTGTCTCCGCGACTTCCCTGCCCAAGTTCAGGATGCATTTCCAGGTGGTTGTTATGGTTCAAAGTCTCATGTACAGTAACAGTTCTTGAGTTTTTCAATCCTACTTACGGCCTTTTGGCTTCTTCCAGTTCTTCAGCTTTGCTAGGCCCATCTTCAATCATATGACTGAAGGGCAAGTCCTGAAAAACACAACCGTTTTGGGTAGAAAGAAAAACACAGTGAGCACATCATGGAAGTGGTGAAAAATACATAGCGGTGAAAAACACATATCAGAGCAGTAGTGGAAGGCACCTCCCTCTTACGAGCTGGCCTTTTCTTTGCAGCCCCACGCCCTTCCCTGCCACAAACAAGGCTGCAAACCAAAACCAGAAAGCTGTGTTAGATGGACGTGAGGGAAAAACTTGTAAGAGCTTGCCTGGTTGCTGGTTTTTTTGGAAGGGCCACCACCGCGGGAATCTTCATCTAGAAGCGATGAAAGCCCCTCCAGGCCAAAGGCGTCGCTATCGCCATCACCGTCTTCCTCGTCACCACCACGTCCAAGCGGGTCGTGGTCAGCATCCTTTTGCTCATCAGAGTCATCAGATTTCTTCTTCTTCAGATTTTTTGCTGGTTTTTTCATGACTCCTCCCTGATCGTCACCACCCTTCTTTTTGGAATCAGGGTCACCAGATTCCGCCGGCGAAGACTCTGAATCCCGCACCCGTGGAGGAAGCTTTTCTGGGGCACCTTACTAGGTGACAAGAGCCAGCAGTTGGTGGCACAATCACAAGACAAGACTAAGATAGGTTTGACTTTTTCTGTCAAGTT
Source organism: Durusdinium trenchii (assembly GCA_963970005.1). Taxonomy (NCBI): domain Eukaryota; class Dinophyceae; order Suessiales; family Symbiodiniaceae; genus Durusdinium; species Durusdinium trenchii. The sequence goes on along the minus strand of CAXAMN010026317.1, from coordinate 391,969 downwards.
GCTCGGCTCAGCAGTAGTCGTGGCTGTCGCAGGTGTTGGAGCTGAAGACGGTCTCGAAGTTGAAGGTCTTGAAGCTGGTGCAGCACGGGGCCCTGATGCTGGGGCCCTTTTCACCCCTGGCTGGTGTGATCCATCATGCTCCCTCATCAAACGCTCCAAGTTGAAAGCCTCACTCGAAAGTTGAGAAGCCTTATGCTTACTGACTCAGAAGGTGGAATGCTCGCAATGTTCAAGAGTTACAGTAATGTCAGTAATACAGTAACTATGCCAAGAAACTGGTGGTCTAAAGGAAGCTTTGGGCGTGACAACCTCTACGTCGCTGGAGTCTTCCATTGGTATAGGACCAATGGTGAAATAGTCCAGCTGCCCTACCTCCAAAATAACCTTGAGCCCTGTAGCTACATGAGGGTAAGGACAATTCATACCTTGTTTGATCATTGATAGGCGCCGCACTGAAATACTGAAACGTCCTGATTTGCAAATTCAAAGAAAGTATGAGATCATAAACCTGCACGTCCATGCAACAGTTTTCAGCTTTGCTTCGCTGTAGCGGCGGGTTGAGTGCAAGGAGCTTCTTCAAGTGTTTCTTGAATGTTGAACTTAGTCGACTAACAGAAACACGACTATGATGTCACACCAGTGGTTTTCCAAGATTGAACTCCTGTGTTGCCGCCAGTGGAACAAAATCATAGAGCTGCCGCATTGCACCTCTAAGATTCCCTACGCCTGAAGTTGAAGGTGACTCTGACGGTACGGTAGTAGTTAGTGGGAGGTGTTCTTTGAGTTGAGAGGGCATCTCATTTCAAAAAATTGGCTAAATAGATGCTGGTGGTTTCTATGCTGGTGGTATCAAACAGCACAATGACTCAATGACCAGCAGAGTTCCACCACCTTCAGCTTCAGGGGTTCAAGCCCAACCTCACGATTGCTACATGAGGCGAACTGTTGATGAATCCAGCTCCAATCCGCCAGCGAGGCAGCAAATGGGCCGGATGGGGATGATCAGCTTGATGCAATCATTAGTCTCCAACCTGGCGCACACATGAAACACAAGACCCACCCCACTTAGAATACACCAACTCAGTACCCACAGTTCAACAACAACACGTTTTTGGACACGGTTGCCAACCTGATCCGCCAACCAATGATCATCTTGGAGGCAGCCTTGATTTTGCCCACGTTGATCCGGTTGCCAAAGTTCTTGAAAGTAGGCTGATTGTTTGCCTCCTTTTTCTCCTTTTTCTTTTTCCTCCCTTTTTTTTGGTGCTTCATCTTTGGGGTCCTTTCGCTCATCAAGCAGAAAGCAGAGCGACTTGTCAACGGCGATTTGTGGCTGGTCGCCCATGGAGATGTTGTGGTGGGACACCTTGACACCCACCTGGGAGGAGGGGTGGCAACTAACAAGACGTACTACAGGAACACAAAGAGTGTGCCAGCAGCACTACAGGAACACAAAGCAGAATCATGCTTTCATCATTGGGAGGGCGCTTCTCAAGCAACACATAGTGCAGGGTTGGTTGCACACATACTTCTTGGACATACAGTATGGTTCAGGCCTCCCCAATGTCTTCCAGCTGCTGCAAGAGCTTCTTGAGCATGACCGGTCGATCAACAGATGGGCACTGCAGAACATGTTCCGGGAGATCCTTTCGTTCCAGCACAACGACAGTGTCGAAGCCAGCCACAAATTTGAACCAGCGGCCACCAGGGTCCTGCATCACCTCGCTGGCTTCCTTGAGTTTCCAGGGTGGCTGACTGCAGCACAAGCTCGACTGTGTATGAAATCAAAATAAATCAATCTAACGCACAGACAATGAATGGGCAACTGTAACTGTAACTATGTTTTTGTCGACAAGCTTCACCACCCATTCGCCACTCACCACTCCCAAATGAAAACCTCAACCACAGAGATTGCAACGACAACGAACAGGTTTTACAAAAACTAAACAAAAGAGCGTTCAAGAGACATATCATCCAATCCAAACCAAGGAGCAGCTCACGGTGCGCTGCAAACTCTGACTTTCCTTTCACTGACAAGTAGACCGCAGAGCCATCACCGCAGGTGATCAATTCTGAGTTGTTGTTGAGGTTGAACTTTTGCCTCAGTCAAGTGGATTTAGAGGGCATATCAATGTACTGTATACATAATAGTTGACAGCAAAGATATGAAAGAACGATCATCATTACTAAGTCCTTTGCACCACTCCAAATGATGACTCGCAATATCATATCTCCAAAATGCCAATGAATGAACCAGGCAATGCTTTGTCTTAGGCATGGCGCGGATTGACCAGGCTTGTCACTGTCTCTTCCTTGCACGTGTCCTGCTCCTCAATCTTGATTTTCTTGTTAGGCGATTCCTGAGCTTCATCCGTCCTGGAGGCGAGCTGGGTTTGCCAGGTGAATGTGTGAGTGGGGGCTGTTTGCCGGCTGCATTCAGAAACGCACCCATAATCAGTCCTTGAAGAGGTGTCAGCTTGGACAAAATCCGCAGGCTCATTTGGATTGAACTTCTCATTGTGCACCTTTATGATGTCCAAGGCTTTTTCAGAGGTGAGTTCATCGTCAATCCAACGTTGGGAGTAGCACTGAAGTATTGCCAATCCCGACGGTGCTTGGGCGCAGACTTTGTATGCCCGCTCAATTTGCTGGTTGTTCACACTCTTGAGAGCGGTCAAGACTGGTTCATAGTTCGGGAAGCCAGAAAGTGACAAGCTTCCACTGCGGCATGCGTGATAGACTTCATTGGCAATTCGGGAGCTCAGATCTTCGCAGGCTGTGTCGAGCACTGCAGTCGCGCAGAGAATGCGGTTGCCCTCAGTGTTCTCCTGCAGAGTCCGAACATGGTATTGTAAAAGGGAACAGTGTGTATTTCAGAACAAGATAGAACAAGGTAAAAGGAAGCAATCTAAAAGCAATCAACAAATCTTGACATAGTCAAGTCCTCAAGCGTTGCCAAAGAACTGAAGCCGTCATATCCCAAGATGTCCAACACCAGCGTTGTGCTCACTGTAGATGGAAGAAGAGCTTTGAGAGATTCTCGGATGATGCTTGTTCCTCCTGCAACCTTTCGGGGTTGATAAAGAAACACAGAAAATAGACATTGATAAACACCTTTAACATCATAATCATATAACTAACCCACTCATTTCGACAGAAGTTGTACTTTATATAATAGTTGGCTGGCCAATGTTTCTAAGATGCATACTGTACCCCAAACCAAAGGAAAACACATTTACAACTTTCATGTCGTGCATTCCAGCCTGGCGAAGTTCCTGAACGTCAGTCAGTGCTCTTCCAAGGTGCGGCAAAGACTTTCGGGATGATGGTTCCTCCAGGCGTGGTGCAAACTTGTGGAACAAACCATTTCTCATCGTTTCTCCAACACTGTTTAGTTGTCTATTAATTAATGCAAAGCCAGTTCAATGAGGCTCCTGTGGCTTCCACATTTGATTCCTTGGAAGCATCTTCACACCATAGATGACCCCTTGCTTCCACGGCTTTGATGACCGGAAGATATTCCCCTTGTCGGCCTTCGATACGATCAAAAGACCCTGGAGGGTTCCATCCCGGCGTCCATAGACAGATGCCTGGGGCAACACCAACTCAAATCGAATGGTTACTGTGAGTGTTGAACTATGTTGAGCTGTTTGAGGGGAAGCGATATAGTTGTAAGCCAAGCTGCAGGATCAAAAACGACCGTCAGTGGCCGGAGCATCAAATTCAGCTCCTTCATGCCCAGGGACTTCCCCAGATTACAGGCAATGTCCAATAGTGTGTTTCTTCAAGTGCATCTTTCAAGCATTGTGATGTTCTTCACGTTTATGCGGTCATGAGGTCAAGTTTGTCCAACTGTAACTTTGTTCATGTCCCCAGTCATTCAGATCCAAGCTTCTCCAATGCGTAGCGCACATCTCGAACCTCCGCGTCCTCCACAGGGTTCTCTTCGTTGCTGGAAGGATCATCATCCTCATCCTCTTCCTCCTTCTTCTCAGTCTTGGGACCATTGTCATCCCCATCTTCATCCTTGGTGGACTTATCCCCGTCTCTCCTGGCCAGGGGAAAGACAGAGTGTTGAGGGATCTTGGTACACATGTGCAAGATGACTTGAAAGATCTTGAAAGGTGCAAGGTTTTTGCCTTATACAAATTCAACAGATTGGGATCACACTTACTACAACATGTATGGCAACCCCAAGAGCTCCCTGGCGCAGCTTGCGCAGCACGGTTGGTGTGGATCAGGATGGCCACGGAGTTGCGCTTGAATCTTTGGAGGCAATTTGCCAAATAGGTAACGACCCACTCTTTTTTGTTGACACTCAAGATCCCAGCACTTGTGAGGTTCACCCACAGCACAATTCCATGGTCGTTGGTCTCCCTCACTTCTGCGATGTCTTGAAGGGTGCTGTCCACCCATTCATTCAGGGCGGGCATCACCGACGTGAGAGCATCGATCAGTGGACTTGCCAGCAATGATCTTGAGGTTTGAAGCCATAAACTCCTGCACCACCTCCCACGCTCGCGTGTGTTGCTCCTAGCCACGAAGGGTTGATGTAAATTCAGCGATCATATTTGTTCAATCAACAAACCAAGCCAAACCAATAAATAATTACATACAGTCAGTGAAATCCTCCAACTGTCGGAGCAGTTTTGTACGCTGCTTTCCGGCCGACTTTTCTTGCCTCAGGTGGATGAAAGCAAAAGCCCACATACCAGTGCCCAGGAGGTAGAGGGAATGGGAATCAGGTTTGTCCGGCTTTGTGTTTTTTGCTGGGGATGTTTTGGCATATTAAAATACGGACCACCCCACAAAGAAGTTTGTTCCTGCAAGGGTTGGGGGAGGGTTCAACTTGCGGGCGGGTCACAAAATCTGGGCTTGCTCATAGTGCACCTGGTCATGTTGGAGCTGTTCTTGCCAAGCCTGGAATGCCGCCATTGTTGCTTTTGAAAGTGCGCTCCGCTGGCGGTCTTGTGCATCATTCATGAAGGTTTCCACTGTCGCGCCACGGACCTGCGAAGTTTATAAGCACACTACAGACTCAGAACCCCCAAAATACTAAGAACCCCCGAGGCTTCACTCCATGGTCTTCAAATTGTTCATACAGTTTCAGTCCAAGAAATCAGGCCTCCAAGATGAAATTGATCCGCCGCCAATCAAAATCCTCTGCGGCCTTCATGACTGTTTGCAGGTCAGAATCCAGCGACCTAAGATTGGCTAAATCTCAAGTTCAAAACCTGTTCGCCCTGCATCGAAACATATCGAAACCCACTCAATCAGATGGTTGAGATAAATAGAACTGCAATTTTCATGTTTTTTTTTCACAAGTAATATTTTTGCAACAGAACCAATCACATCCACACATTGATTTCCACCTGCCCGGAGGTGATCGAGTTTCCAGAAACACAATCACAATTTCCTTTTGAAAAAATATATCAATCATGCCCAACTTCTAACTTTCTTACTCTGAGGAATGATTGGATGGGTTTGGGATAATGAAATTGCGATCGTGTTTCTGGAAACACAATCACATTTTGGATGTTGAATCAAGTGCCAAACTTTGATGGATTTGGATGGATTTGGCTGGGGCCAGTTCCATCTTGAAAATTGTGACGGTGTTTTTGAAAACACAATCACATGGAGTCGGCTGCAGCCAAACGGCTGTAGCCAAATGCGTCTGACATAGTGTGACGGGTTCTTTCTGGGGGGGGGGGGGTTGCAGCCAAGACGCCCCTTCATGAACAAGTCCCAATGGCGTTCCACGACCGGGGCTGGGAATTCTTTCAGCATAAGCGGCTCCAGGTGCAGCCACAAGCAGCAAATGTCGAAGAGCATGCAGTGCTGCTCCGGCGTGAGTTGGGCGTTCTTCTGGGAGGGCAGGTCGAGTGATCCACTAGAAGTATATAATCAGTAACAGTAAGCACTAGCTACTTGTTTTGATGTTCAACCCCGGCCTTTGCTTTGTTTGTGGCATCCTTTCCCACAAGCCTGGTAAAGTCCTGAAAGAAGATTTGCAATGGGGTTGATATCCCTGTAGGTGTTAGGTGTACAGCAACAGCATTTATTTTACATGACAATGATTCAAAGAATCTCCTGAATGGACCTTCTCACCCACAGCAGCGCTGACTTCTCGTTGGCATCCAGAATCTGTCTGAAGAGAGGCTTGCCGTTGTACTGGGTGCTGTCTGATCGAGCTGTTGAACCAGGGACCCAAAAGTCCAATGTGAGTATGTCGATGGGCAGTCCTTCAACGTTGTTCGACTGAAACATCCAACACCATGGAATTGGACCCTGGTCCTGAATGGGCATGACTGTATCCATCGTAATGGCCATGTATCAAATGAATGGCTTCTTCTGGAGCTCGAAGCCTCACACACACACACATACACCCAAGTTCACACTTCAAAAATCAACGACATCTACCAAGTCAAGCTCTCGGTGCAATCTAGCCGCATGTTATAGCACATCGTTTTCTTGGCTTGGTCGATGCGATGAGATTTGAGCGTGCAGAGTCGGTTATATTCTGCGCAGCACTTGTTTAGCAGGTCCTTTGTAGCCAAACGGGCTCCACTTTTTGCTTGTCTCCGTTCTAGCTCCATGGCCATTTTCAAGTCTGCCATGAAGGTGATGGCACTAGGGCTCTGCTTCTCGCTTGACACGTGGCCAATTTCTTAGATCATCAAAGCAGGGTTGATTTTCTTGAACGGACAATTGGGATGAGCTAAATCACACATTTGGTCAAGTTTCTCAGGGAGTAGAGATAGTGCATGGTCGGATTCGTGTGGTGCGTGTAGCTGCACCTGATCCATCGGAACGTTTTGAGCATTGCCAGGACATCTGTGTCGCACAACTCCTTCTCCTCTGTCCATTCCTCAGTTGATGGACATGCGGAGATACTGACATACCCAGCTAAATCATACAGAATAAACCTGTGGAGGGGGGGGGGCAAGTGTTGAGCGTTTTGATCAAGGTTCCAGCTCATAGATGAAGCAGCAAATAGCTACCATCAAAAGCACCTTTGTCTGGCCGTCGATGAAGCCGACAGTGCCAGTGAATATCAGCCGATCACTGGCAGCGTAAGGGAACTTGACCTCTATTGTTTCTCGTGGGACATATCCTCCAAGGAACTCCCGGAAGTGCTTCGAGAATTGCTGGTTTTGTGGATAGACTCAGGGTTGCAGATGTGTACACAGGTTGACTGTCAAAACCAAAACCACAAGAACTTAAAAACATCATTGAGACAAAACCATTTAGCAACATCCCGCATCCATTCTTCGCTGCAGGTCGAAGATCAAACAAGGTCAAAGGGAGCCAAAACTCCTGGAGAGTGGATTGTGGCACCAAAGATAGTGTAGGCCGCTCGAATCCAAAGGTGCCCTCAGGGTCAAAGCGGTCGATCACGAGGTTCTTGATTACCTTGAGGGCATGGCATATGAAGAGCAGTGTTTGCGCATGTACTGGCCAAGGCTCTGACCGCCTCAAACTTGGAAAGATCTTCGAAGACCTTGTTCACGTGGTCGCCCAAGTTGCACTTGTCTATGACCTGGGAAACAAATTCAAGGGGCGAGGGTGTCTACATTGAGTCGGCTGAGTTTATGGCTGTCTCGAAGTAGGAAATCAGCTGACCCAATGGCTTCTCGGGGCTGAGGTCAGGCACACTCATGCTGACCAAATGCTCGTGCACCGTGCGCACATACACACATTGTGAACATGTGAATATGTCATTCATGTTACAGTATCTTCACATTGCAAAAAGTGCATGGTGACTTGAGTGGAAAAACTGTGAGCAATGGCTTGCTGAATCATGAACAGTAGCATTGCAACAAGTTGCACCATGTTTGAGAATTGGATGCTGTAGAGGAACTGCGTTCGCTGTTTTCCAACAGGCACGGACCTCCCCATCAGCCACATTTTGTAGCTCACCCCTGGTCCTGGCATCTGTGGAAAACCACTTTCAACTTGTGAGGCTTTGGCCTGGGAGCCGCCTCACCAAGGGAAATGTCACCAATTCGCTCATCTGCAGTTGGACCAGCTGAGAGGAACTTGAAACGGCGTGGTGGCGCTTTGTCCCAGGATTGCCCTACCAACTTTTTGTAGTAGTCTCGAGCACGCTGAAAATGTGGAAAATCTTGCACCAGCTCTTTTGACAAGGTGTCAAGCTCCTCGCGCCTTTCCTGATCAATGCTTGGGTGCACTGTTGGAAGCGTCGAAGAAGGGTCAGTCACTGTTGACCAGAAGTGGCTGGTTGATGCACATAGCGCATGCGGAAGGACCAAAAGCGGATCCTGACATAACCCATCATCGCTCATCCGAAGCTTTGTAAGACAAAAGATGTCTTTGGCCGCGCCCTGATTTCTCAGTCGGACTGGCATCCTTTCCTCCAGTTGCATGAAGCGACCATTATCCGGCATGTCTGTCAGGGCTGACGCGGAAGTCTACTTCAACATGATGGTGGAAAAAGGTTTCAGCAAATTCTGATTCAATCACCCCCAGGCCTTGTCTTCGCAGAAAGGTGAACTGGCGTGGAACAGGTTGGTCTGGCACACCAGGCTTGGGCTTCCTGCCCTTGTAGGCATTGTAGAGATGCACATGGTTTGGCATCATGCTGTTCCAATCATGCACCTGAGTGTGACCGCAAGTCTAAGTCCATCGGACCTGTAAAAAGTTCTAGGGCCAAGGCTGAGTCCACCATTTCACAGACACATTCCATTCCATGCTTCTGAAAGAGCGGACCCACACGGTTCTCCAAGGCCCTGCCACGCTGGTCAGAAACCATGGGAAAAACTCACGCTGCACGCGCTCCTCTGAATATCTCGGGGGGTTTGGAGATCACCACAAGCACTGGGTGCGGCAGTGACCACTGATAGCGCTGCGTCTGCAAGCACAGCAATGATTTGAGGAAACGTCAATGATTTGCCAAGCCCAGCCTACATCCTCGTGCGTGTGTCCAATTTCCAAATGGGCTCCCGTCACTTGACGGAAGTACCCATGCTGAACTAGAAGCATCATCATCTTGTGCATGGAAGAATTTCTCACTTCTTTGCATGTGAACTCACATTCAAGATCAATGGCGCAAATTTAATCCTGGCTGGGCGCTCATATGGGAAGGGCCGCCCTTGGCGGCGGGCAAATTCCCATGAGTAGTCCATGGATCTCAAGGCCTGCAGTGCAAAACGATGCAAAAAGTGTGCAATCAAGACTGGCCAGCACTGGACACTGTATTGTGACAAGTTGCAATCTCCACACTCCAATTAGCTCCTGCTTGAAGCCCCTCGTCGGACAGAAAGAAGTAGATGCCATAGCCATGACAAATGCTGCATGTTAACGTCATCTGTGTACCTTGGCGGACCAAATCAAAGGCATGCATTCCAGACCCCAAGCAAACAAGTGATCCAATGCAAATGCATGCACGGTGCGTTTCAGCGAGTCGTACACTGAGGATTTGGGTGTCCTTCCCGGGGGGAACCGGGGCAACATGACCTTACCCCGGTCGTAGGAATCAATGATGCAAGTGAGCAGGTCTTTTTCAGTTCTACTTCTTGACCTGCACATCCAATAAATTTGCCGGTCTTTCCATTGAACTGCATAATGGTGGAGCAATTGCGCTGACAGCTTTGCTTGCTCCATGAAGTCCTTATGATCAATGATTCACACATTTCAATTTTCTATTCATGAAAGAACTGCACAAATGCTCATGCACATGCACACAGTCACACACACGCCAACCAGGATACGACAGAGTTGGCCAGTTGGGCTTTGATCGTGCTGCATGTTTTGCATACCGAATGCATAGATGGCTTGTGAAAGCGTAGGCAAACCTTCCATCTTTTTGCAACTTGGTAGAAGACACTTTTTCCGGCACATGGCTCACCCTCAACGTTGGCGTAGGAGCTATAAAGCATGTAGAGACTGGCTAAGTTGCCGTGGGGCAGCTTTTTTTCCGGGAGTGACTCCGGATTGCACTGGAATGCGAGCTGCATGGTGGGTCCACTCAATTTTGTATCGATTAAGCGTTCGAGAAGCTCTTCACGAAGTTGCTTATCAGATAGCTCGAGCATTGACTGCCGCGTGCCCCTCAGGGTCTCCCTCAAACCCCCCAAGACTAGACTTAGAAGTCATTGAGTCAGACCACCTCACTGCAGGTAAGAGGCAAGGTCGCGACAGACTCGCCAGCCGACCAGTACAGGTGGACAAAGAAGGCTTCTACATGGGCTCTCTTCACAGGCGGGTGCATTGACTGTCCTTACCGGAGTGTGCAAAGTTGCAGAGGTCACTGATGCAGAAAGATTCAAAAGTTTAGTTGTCATTGAGATTGACTGTTACAGGGTCCTCCTCCAATCGTGCGAAGATCCCGTCCATGAAACTTCCTCTTGCATCTTGAGACACGCTGCTTTCCAACCCCAAGGAAATACAGCCATGATTGGCGGCAGAGGTGAAAGCCGCCAAGTGACCACCTCTTCCTTGATGATCCAGCCTCTAACTGAATCGACCATAAGAGGGAATCCTGGCTTGGCTTTGAGAGGTGCCAAAATGCTTGGCAAATCGACAGCAAGATGCGCAACGGCATACTGCACTTGCATTTGCAAGGCGGGTTCTTCAATGCGCGCTTGCACCTGGACTTGGACATCCCGCTCTCCGCGTAGGAGCTCTTTTGTGGTGGGCCACTGTCAGAGGCATGCAAAGATTGTATCCTTTGCAAAGACAACTCTAGTTCTTTGGAGTTGCAATCTTCAGACAGGGTGCTATCTCCAGATTCAGAGGAAGACTCATCATCATCGCCATCGGAATCATGATTGTCACTTCCACTTGTAGACCCTGACCTTGGACGAACACTGACTGTGTGTTGTTCATGCATGCTCATGAACCGTTTGAAAGCAGTGATTCCTGGCAAGGAGCCCTTCAGAAGATTCAGAAGTGTCATACCGCCAGGCGCTGCCATTCTTTTTAGCATCGGAGCTCGATTCTTCATCGTCGCTTTCCCAGCGCCCCAAAGGCATGTTGACACAAAAACTGCAAGTCAATCAACAATGAACCCATACTTGGACCAAGTGCAAGTTTGGTTTCAATCGGGTTGGTTGCAGTGCACTTGATCGCATGAAGAACTATTCACATTTTTTCATGTTGCGTTCATTGGTCAAACAGTCGCACAGAAAAAAGCATAAGCCTAATTACACACGTCCAGCAATCATTTGCTGAACCTTCTTCGGCGAGGTCGCGGCCAGTGCCACGCAAAGTGCGGGCATAATTGCCCTCAGGGCCATAGCATTGCCACCAATATTGTGCATCTCCTTAAATCGCTCGAACCAGCCCACTGGAAGGAATCAAAGCTTAAACTCAAAACAGATTCAAAGTTAAGTTTCTCGGTTGCTCAAGAAAGAGGTGTCATACATGTGCACTGGAATCCCCATCAGAATCAGGATTTCCTTGCCCACCAAATACCGCCCTTTGCTGGTCGATAGATAGGATCCATTGGGCCTAAGCAGCATTGATCAATTCTAATTAATTAATGTTAATAAGTTATTGTTGCTTTCAGTGAGCCGTCTCTGATCATTGGGCTAGGCACGTCAAACACATGATCGAACCCAACTCGTCAGCGATGGGCATCTGATTCAAGCTTTGCGAAGTATTGGCCACAAAGTCCCTGTCCCACCCACTGGCGGTTTGGAGGTCAAGGGCCTGGCCGTGAAGTGTTTGGATGTGTTTAGTAGGCCTAAACACAGTGAACAAAGTTGAATACAGCAACGGAGTTCAAGCCTCCATCTCCCGGAAGGTGGTCACTTGGCTTGCAGCTCGTGGCCACTTTGATTTGAAGGCGCCCCGGGTAGCTCTTATGCTGATCTGCACAGCACTCAAAAACAGTTGCCAAAAAAACTCTGCATGGGAAACAGTTGCTAAAAGCATGGTAGCCGACTGGTGGCCTTCCGGTCCTTCGCCCATTCACGGTGGCGCTGAATCCATTTGCTGTTCTTGTTGATTTTCCTTTGAAGCAAAACAAACATACCGTTATGCCTTTGTGAAACTTCTGCAGAAGATGTATGGACTTGGACAAGGCTCTTTCGAACAGCCTTGCTGCGTTGCAGGTGCCTGGCATTCTGAGCACGCTGGACGTCAGGGTCATCATCCGGCAGAAGCAACTTCTGCCTTGGGAAGAAGGGGACTCAAACTAAGTTAGTGTGAATGTAAACTTGTCATTGATGTCATGTTTTTTGCTTCTGCGGGGCCAGGTTGTTTCACTCTTCATGTGCATATTGCGCAGAGCTTTCGCAATGAACTTGTCCAAAGGGCCCTGCATCGCCTCGTCGTTCAGCATGTCTGTCCTGATTAGGAACATGTAGATTCTCCTCCGGTCTATTGGAGCTCCATACCGTTTCCTTGGAAGCCGGGTTGTCGAGGGTTCTTTTCCCAATTTCAATTGGGTGACATGTTCAAAGTGATTTTGGACAAGTGACGGATTCATGGTCACCCCTGCAACCTGGTACCTGGGATTTGGATATTCTCAAGCCACCAACTTGTCATTAGTTGAGCTAGTGGAATGAGCAGCCTATAAATCAGCCTAGGCACTCCGGGCAGTTGCGGTGAATGATAGCGACGATCTTCTCATAGAATCTCTGGAAGCCCATGACATTCTCCAGCAACCCGATCTGAGAAGTTTTGCAACCAAACATGGTACAGTAGAAAGATATGGACTTGACTCAAAATACAATGCTGTCAAAGGTTCCACCGGCTTGATGCGCTTCAAATTTGTGATGACCTTGAACAGCTGCTTGCAATTATCATCTTTGAGGAGTTTGCTGGCGTAGTGGAGGGTACTGTAAGGGGTGCATGGAAACCCTGCTGTGTAGACCAGCACCTGCCAGCAAAATGTCCATATTCTAGCAAGTGTGAGTTGGCAAAGAGGCACACAAACATTGAAGAAGCAAACAAAATAAACACCTTGTTCTCCATCCACCGGACTGGTTTTCCAAAGATGTTACTGGACAGCCTGAGCAAGCAGCACAGGCCAATGGGTGCGTGTGTTGTTTCCAGCAAGTGCATACCAAAAGGCTGTTTACATTCGAAGTTCTTCTTCAAGAACTTCCTGGGGGCATTCTTGATCTCACTTGCCGACCTGGGCAAGTTGGAAGCTTTAGGAAGCAAGCTAGGTGCCAACAAAACAGCTAGGCCCATGACAGGTACTGCAAAGATCCTTCTTTGCCAGCTGCCTCCAGCAACATCTTCACAGCCATGAGTGGTGTGTCACATCCACTGCCTTGGGAAGGTCTGAATAGCAACCAAGTGCGCAACGATGCAGATCCAAGGCACAACAATGCACAACAAACGCAGGGCACCAGAATAACAACCAAGGGACAGTCTGAGGCAAAGGTGAAGGGCCCGTCAAAGCTCCTAAACCACCACTCCAAGCCGGCCTTCTGAAGGAACAAGTTTCCAATCTCCACATAGGACCTTTGTTCCTGGGTCAGCTCTTCCTCAGAGCTTTCAGAGGTCTCTGACTCTGATTCCGACCATCTTTTCATGGCGGCAGCAAATGTTGAACTTGACATAGGTATTGAACTGAAAGTTTGCAAAATCTTTCATGCTCTCATGTGTTGCTCTCATGTATGTTCTCAATTTAATTGTTGCTCTCATGTATGTTCTCAATCTCATGTTTGAGCACTCCATTGCCACACGCTCCCCAAAGACCTGGTTTGTCAGTGGAAAAGACCCAGTTGCAACTGGAAAAGATTAAAGTACAACACCTGCCACGAAATATCACAAAATCTGCGCTTTGGGGTCCACAAGTGCTGCGTGCGGCACGAATCTGCACTTCAAGGTCCACATCGTGCCTGTTGCGAAATCCGCGCCTGCCACAAATTCCGCACCTGCCACGAAAGCTGCACTTCACACAAAGGGCTGCGCCTGCCACGACATCTGTGCATCGAATCAAGATTCACATCGTGCCCTGCTTGCAAAGCGTTTCGCAGCAAGAGCGCTTGCAAAACAACAAGATTCAAGCTGCCAAAACGCAGTTGTCGCGAGCATTCCGCCAATTGAAACCGAGCCGTGTCCAAAGGTCACAGTTCACACCTGCCACGAAATCAGAGAGCGCCGACAATGACCAAAGCGCTGCGCCTGAAACGAAATCGGCATTTGTCCGCACGACCGAAGCGAAGACACACCAAGACCGAACCGATACCGAACCGAAGCATTTATGCGGCAACCGCACCGCAACCGAACCAAACTATTCAACCAGAGAAACAGAGGTTTGCCCAGAGAAACCGCTCAACTGATCAAAGGTTACCTTCTGAGTTCTCTACTCAACCCCCTACATGATAGGCAAACCTCCGCTTTCAATTCTTTGGTAATCACTTTTTTCAAAACGGGCCTTTGTTGGCGGAGCATAGCCAGTTTACCAAAGGGTTCGACCAGGACGGCGAACATGGTTGGGGTAAAGGGCTGGGAAACCATGTGGCCAACGGGGGCTGGGGAAGTGGACAAACGCCGCCCGACAGACCCGACGACCCCAAAGCAAGCAGAACGAGCATTTAGCAATTTGGAAGACACCGCCCCAAAGCCCGCGAGCGAGGAGCACGTTTGGAAAAAGCGTTTCCTGGCCCTGGCAAATTTGTTGCACGCTTTGGGGCGGCGCGGCAATTGTTTTGGCACAAGCCGCCTAATAAGAAGCAACTTTAAAACCATCGAATGGCTGCCACTCAGCTTCCACTCAGTCCTTTTCTGGCTGACCACGGCCACTCCATGAGGCTAGAGTGTGCTCTCAAAGATATGAGGTTCCACTGAGTCAAAGTGATCACTTCCTTGTCAATCAGCTCACTGCAAACTGGTGATAAATGCTTGTGAGGATTGTGCCTTCACGACAAACTACTAATGATAATGTGCTGGCTCCAAGAGTCATGGCAGGGCACACACCAATTTGAGACAAGTCCTCACAGCACACTTGCAAAACAACATGTATACGGCCACTGTGAGCCTTCAATGTGTTGTCCTTGACTCATGTGTTGGAAGCCGTGGGCCAATCTCTCTGCCTGATTTGCTAGAAAGCACCACCCAAACAGGACGCCAGGGAAGAGAGATCCGCAACAAACGTCAAGCTTGGTTCTGGTTCAAGCTAAGTATTTCAAGGAAAACATACAGTAGTAGAAAAGAAACAAATAAGAAAAACAAAGCCCAGGAGTGTGCCATCGAAAGGCATCCAAGCTGCTACGTGCAATCCCGGAACAGCAAGGCAAACATCCTCAGCTTGCTACGCTCCACTCAAGAATCAGCACCAAGACCATCGAAGCAGAAATGACCTTTTCAGGTTTCCATGGTGTCTTCATGTTTCTGCCATTCAAAATGCTGAATTATGCTGAATTGAGACTTGTTGCTGAGATGGGTGAGTTCAAATCACATTCAATGCGCATCAATGTTGAATTTGCCTCGGTGGTACAGGCTCGGCAAACGACATATAAGACGACATGTATTTTGACATGCATGCTGCATGCATGTGTAATTATATGAGTTGAACAAGGTCTAGAATCCAGAAGGACTCGTCTGTTTCAAACATCCCAAGCGAGATGAATCAAACCTGGATGCGATGGAGCATGTGTGCAACTAGGACAGTTGCAGTCCCCCTGCAAAATACCGAAGATGAGTCTGATCCGGAAGTGCTAGAGATGCTTCATCCTGGAAGCCGCATTGGTTGAAAACTTCAGCTTTCAGGCAAGGCCGCCATGGGTCACAGGGCCAACTTGCGATATGGGTGGAGCTCTTTAATTACTTCGCTGAACTCAGTAATTAGAACTGCAATGGTCGATGACTCTCAGCGATCGTTTTGATGGTCGTTTTGGCGAGTCGTGGCTAGTTGTTTGAGCCCAACGACCCTGCCTGAAATAGGTACCAATTTGACCGCAGAACGAACGAGAATGCTGGGCATCACTCAAGTTGGTTCTACCTCGTTGTTGCAGTAGATCGTTGAACTCGGCACTAATACGTGAGACTCTTGAAGAGTTGCATCGTTGTCCCATCTGGATGTGTTAAAAACCGTAGAAGCCTGGTCAAAAACGCATGAGAATCGATGACGTTGAACCTCGGGACAATGTTCACTCCTATCGACTTTATGGACAGCACGAAAGTGGGACGGGCCATTAGGGGGCCTCGCAGGTGATAGCAACTTTCGGAGCTCTTGCAAAGACACAGTGAGAGACCAAAAACAAAGTGGGTTCCAAAGTTAATCTGTTTAATATGAGGATTGGAGATGATTGGAGAACTGCTCAAATGAGATGACTTCTGACATCCGTTCGACCGTTCACCTTGGTGTCGAACTGCTCCACATCCACGGAACTCGGCGCTGTGAACAACGCTGACGCACCGAGGGCCGCTTTTTCCCGAGAGCCTCTATCAATCTCAGGCATCCTGCAGCAAAGAGAGAAGAGAGAACATCCAAAGACTGACTTTTCAACCGCTTTCCTATGTGATGGTCATGTTTTGGATCGATCCGTGATCGAAGTGCCCTGAAGTCTATCTCTCTATCCGTCTCTATCTCCTCTCATACACTTGGCCCAGGAGCTTAACACACCTTTTTCCGCTTTGTTTGCAGCTTTCACCCTGGTTTGGGCCTCTCAAAGTGAAAGTCTGTCCAGGCGAGGATCTTGGAGTTTCATGTTCTCACCTCCAATCTCCTCGAATCCTTCCATTTTTCGGGGCTTCAGCCGTTACAGTGTACAGGGGAAGCTTCCCATCCTTCTTCGAAACAGGCCGGAATTGAGGACATCGCTCCCAAATGATACCAATAGAGAGACGAAGGGCTGTGCTCCGCAGTGTTTGCAAGCACGATTTCTACTAAGTGTGCTGTCTTAGCAACTACTCCCAACCTCCCCTTCTCGGTTTTGAACAGGGATGTTCACCCAGGGTGGGAGTGCCCAAATGTCGCTTTGCAAAATAAGTTTTGAAGACGTCAGCGTTTCTGCTATAGTCATAGCACCCAGAACCAATCTCTGCTCCAGGGTGAACCAACCTGACATGGAGGAAAATTAAACACCTGTTGTCCCTAGGAACACTAATATAGGAACCGTTGCTACTAGGAGCAAGGACGCTACGAACGCAGCTCCTGGCCGTACTACTAGTAGCAAATAGTTGCTAGGAAAAAGAAACTGCTAGGAACAAGGGCATCGCTACTGGGAGCAAGGGCATCGCTACTAGTAGCTCCCGGCCTTACTACTAGGAGCATTCTTACTACCAGTAACAAGAAACTATACTAAGAAGTTTGTTGATGTTTGTTGAGCCCCGCAGCTGGAAAGCGATTCCCCATTTGGATGGGTGGTCATGTTGACCACCCTTGCAAAATGGTCGGTTCCAAGAGCATCCACAAAGAAAAACGCTCCAAAAGCGGCCAGCACTTCAAGCAACCCTGTCTGCGATAGATTAAAACTTCCATTGGCTCATTGGCCACACTATTCAGAGTTCTTGCCAATCTTGGTCGCTTCAGGACCCGGAAAGTTCTTCCTTGGTGTCGTTCTCGAAAGACCGGTGTTTGGGGATCTCTTGAGTAGTAGTTCATGATGTCTTCCCCAACAAGGTGGCAGTTGGCTGTGGAGCAGCCCATGCAATTTGTTTGCCTAGTATTTAAGACATCCTTCGGGTGCCACACAAGTGCCAAGCATGCCATGTCCAAGCAACGTCCAAACGCCGTAGACGTTGGCGAAGCACGGGCACATGCACGGGCAAGGACAGCTAGGTCCAATGCAACATCCAGAATAGGCGGCTGTGCGGAACTGGGGGGGCAAGATCATCACTTGCGTTGGAGAATTGTAGGTCATGTTCAACCTGGGCCGGGAGCCGCCCAAAAAGAATATGTTTAATGCGGACATTCCGTCTAGCCCGCCTCAAAGCGGTTTACACTAGCGGTATGAGCATTTGTCTGGATCGTTGTGGGCTGGGTGAAGACCCAAGGGACCTCAACAAAAAGATCCAAACAATTTAAATTGAGACCCACCACAAATCTGTCAAACCTTTTTTATACACCGCCATCAAATTACCCCTCCTCAAATCATCTCAAATCTCCGTTTAGTGGGTTGGAGGCAACCGCTCTTGGGTTGGAGGCATGTTAGTAGGTTGGAGGCCATCGCTAGTAAGTTGGAGGCCAACGCTAGTAGGTTGGAGGCCATCGCTGTTAGGTTGGAGGCCATCGCTCTTAGATTGGAGGCCATCGATAGTATATAGGTTGGTGGCCATCGCTAGTAGGTTGGAGGCCATCACTAGTAAGTTGGAGGTCAACGCTAGTGGATTGGAGGCCATCGCGCTGTTAGGTTGGAGGACATCCCCAGTAGGTTGGAGCCCATCGCTATTAGGTTGGAGGCCATCGTTCGTACGTTGAAGGCCATCGCTAGTAGGTTGGAGACCATCGCTCTTAGGTCGGAGGCCATTGCGCCTTACCTTCTTAGTTTCTCAATGTTGTTTTGCTAGTCCGATCGCCCAGTTAGATGTCTACCGCGGAGACCTACGTCTAGACGTCTACCGGTGCCAAGCAACAAACGGTCCTTCTTCGAGATGCACAATGGCCAGCAAGGGCACCATGGAGTGAAGCAGTTCTGGTGAGGCATGGGAGACCTGAAAACGTACGTCGGTCGCTTCATATCCAGCAACTCTGAGTTTGGTGGTGCAATCTACCCAAGGTCAAATCTACCTTTGACGCGGGTAAGAACACGGGAAATGCCATTTCTAGGTCTTCACAAATTGACAGGAACGTGGGATGGATTGGGCGGCTTGGGCAGGACATATCTCGAGCTACAAGTAGAGCTATCTGACCACCCCGTTGTGTGAAATTCTTGCACACGCAGATTGCATGGACCTGGGGTCCCATTGAATGCCCAGGGTGCGTGAATTCTCATGAGCTTCACGCACGCATGCATGGTGTTCTAATGTTCTGCTCTGTTGACTCTTGTATTCGATTTCTTCTGCCAATGCAGTCCCTGGAATAATCATGGAAAGTGGATTCATGCGTGTTTGTAGAGGTTCATGGTCATCTTTGGCCATGCCATCCACGTCGTAACCATGATTATTTCATGGAGCTCGCTCTAGTGTACTTTCTTCAAATCTTGGCCAACCTGCAAATCCCTTTCTCACTGAACTCTGCGACCGGAAAAAGAACAGCAGATTGCTAACCCTCCCCTTTCATGAGAGGTTGTCCTTCTGGCCAAACGGACACGCGAAAAAGGACGCTGTCCGACACATGAGAATGGGGGCAGTTGATGCTTTCTCACAACCAACATAACCCAACCACAAACCAGCTACTAACCTACCCGACGCCCCGACCTGCCCAAGCCACTCTATGCGCGTCTTCATGTCGTCCCATGCAGCCGTCCGGTTGCCATCGGGTCCGATCACACGCCTCCACCGATACATGTACCTGGGACCAGTCACTATACCTTTCAAGCAAAAATACATCTTCTGGTTCCTAGTAGTAATGGCCTCAAACCTAATAGCGACAGCCTCCACCTAGTAGCTTCTGGAGCTTCTAGCTACTAGTAGCTTCTTGTTCCTAAGCAAATAGGAGCCTGGCAGCCTCACCTCTGGGTGACCTTGATGGAAAAAAAGGAAAACATCGACACACAGACCAGTTCAAAGGTCCATTTGATTGCTGTCCATCTTATCAATTGAGCGGTGTCAAACACCGGTCTACGATCTCTTATACTCATGACTCATGACTTGCTTCCGCCAATGCTTGCGCGGCGCTTCCGCGACCCGCATTTTGGCTTCCGCGGGCCATGTTTGGTTGAAATCCTCTTCCACAGCTCATAGGTTACAGTAGATAGATCTCCTTCTTAGGCATCTACTATTGTCAAGAAGATAAAATATGCACTTCCGCGCGGCTTCAGCAGTGGTGAATTCTAATATACTGACGCGGTGGCTTCCGCAAGCTTCCACGATTGCAGTTTTGGCTTCCGCGGGCAAGTTGCAGTTTATAAGTTTATTTAAACTGTTCATGAGAGGTTTTGGACGCTGCTCAATTTTATGCTATCCTTCTTTCAACAAGAGCAGTTTCTTTTACCGTTGTGTTTTTCTTCCAGTCAATGAGATGTCTTGGAGATGGTCGTCCTCTCTTGCGACCCAAGCGACGTGATCTCATTAGCGTTGGGCTCTCCCGGCTTGGCCTTAAAACCTGCCAACATTGCCAACAGCTGCAGGCGGTTCGGAAGAGAACGCCCTATGGCTAAGATGCTGTTCTAAGATTTACATAAGGTCTTTAAGCCGGTTTCTGGTCAGCGAGCCTTCTGCCGACCCAGCAACAGCCGATCCGGCAACATCTGGCACCATGCCTTTCTTAGTAACAGGTACACCTGTCCTATCCTGATTATTCCTAAGCGTTCTATGCCACAAGTATCAGTGTGGACACTTTGCATGCACTCCTGCCGGCATTAGTATATACAGTTCAAGCCATGAATCCTGTTTCACGCATGCCGTGTGAGGCATGAGGAGTTTGCTGCCTGGTGAGTCTCTTTGACAACCCCATCCCGTCACGACGACAATCAAACGACGTAGAAAAAGGTCAAAGCCGATGGAAAGCAGTGGTCCGCAACGAAACGGTCAAACGATGTTAAGGTCCAACGATGTGTATAAAACGACGGTAAAACGGGTGAGAAGTCGACCTCTTGAAAACGGGACAGTGAAATGGCACGGAACCACGATGGACCACGAACACAAGCTGCATGGTTCGCCCCCCTATACAACCATCAGGCTCCTGTCTAACCGCTAACCACGCGCTTCTTGGCCAGTCAATGCTCAGGACTCAGGGAATCTACAACGTTCCAGTCCCGTCAAAAACAACGGCAAATTGAACATCTGATGACCTGTGCTCTCCTGCCCAAACACTTGATAACACTTGCTTGCATTCCTTGGCGTGGATGGCATTCCAGATATCGAATTCCAACCCCCAAATGACAGAAGCAACTGGGTCTGCCTTGCAGTTACACCCCAGAAACCCGGTTCCTTCCAACCCCTCGCTCAATCGAATGACTTGGCTTTTGCCACTCGTTCTCATTGATCTTAAAAACCCATTCCTCGGGATCAGAAACCAAGCTGAATCATCGAAATCAAACATCAACATCATAAAACTTGTAATGCATGAAATGGATGAAATGTGTGTGTAGGTCAAAAGGCTGAAGCCTCCATGAAACAAAAACAAGTGTGTTCCAGACTTGGCCTTTAGATTGCCTTATATAAGCCACTTATGCACTACGATGATATATATATATATATATCATGCCATCATATTCCAGAATATCCATGTCCACGAGTCCAAGTCGTTCAAGGTCCCCTTGCCCTTTGGGAAGTTCCACGTGATGGAGACCTTGGTCTGCCATTCCTTGGTTCGACAAAACAACGAAAAGGCCATACTGAGCAAAGAAACAACAGGCTTGTTGGTTTGGAGCCAATGAGTTAAAAGTTAAACTTTTTGGAGGGACCCAGCTGCTCAGCTCTCAAACAAGGCATTTAACTACTAGTAGTATTGCTCTTGTTACTACTA
This sequence comes from Durusdinium trenchii, assembly GCA_963970005.1. Lineage (NCBI taxonomy): Eukaryota > Dinophyceae > Suessiales > Symbiodiniaceae > Durusdinium > Durusdinium trenchii. The sequence continues at coordinate 370,473 of CAXAMN010026317.1, read as the reverse complement.
GTGATGCCTTCCTCCGGATGATGCCGGTGTGTCTTTAACCAGAAATGGCCAGCGGCCAGAATGTCCATTGAAGGGTCACTGGATAAGTGCATCACTCATCTTGGGCTTCGCTTTTGTATCTGTTGGGTGGCTCCGAGTTGGGCAATCCAAATCGACGGATGATATGGCCAAGACGTGAGGAATCTGTGTGGACTTTCGTGGGACTGGGAGGGAAGGGATCTCCATCCACCACAGTAATGTACCTTCGACTTCGACTGTGCTTCCCATCATACTTGTAGTCAAGAGGGAACAACAGTCGTTCCTGGTTCCAAACAAAGATAAGCCCCTGCTTGCATGAAAACGAGAAGGGTGAATGTCCTAACAATTCTTACAAAGAGGAAGTTTGCATTCCTGAACAAGGACATTAATTACAATGTTCATCAATTTTTCCGAATCTCGCATGCCTCTCCCTCCTCTCCTTCCTCTCTTCCAGTCTCGGCTTGCCAAGTGTCATTCCACCAGTTGGAGCTGCAACAGCTACAACAGCCGCTCCAAGCATTGCCGGCTCCAAGGCATATACCGAAGCCCGAATAGTCTCGGAGCCAGCTTTGAGGAACATCTTTTTCAAAGTATCAAATCCCGTCGCCCTGGTCCTACTGTCTGCGATCGTCTGCGAGACCATGTGCAGGAATGGGCGTGATGCGCCGATGCGACATTCGCGACAATCACAACGACCGATGATCTTTGCTTGCAGCAGAACTTGTCCATCTACGCTTCGTGGAGAGCCTTCTTTTCATTTATTTTCAGAGGCTCTTGTTGGAGGCCATCGCCGTCGCTACTAGGTTGGAGGCCACCGCTCTTAGGTTCCTTTTGCGGTTCGCTATCTCTTAACTCATCAAGTTCCACCTCTGAGAGCTGGAATTCTGTGTGTGTATGTGCGTCCTCCCAGAAGCTGTCGGTGAAAATGACCAAGGACTCTGCTGCGATGTTGTCTTCCAGCCACCAAACACCCTTGAACTCCTCAGAAATATCTGTGGTTTGTGGGTGAATCTTGAGTTTGAAAAAAGATGGAACCAGTGTGGAAACAGTGTGCAGTGGGGGAAAAAAGGAAACAGGGGTGTGCTGGTGATTTTTTCACCGTGTCTTTTAGGGTTCAAAAAAGGGCGGGTGTCTTTGAGTGGGAGGAAGAAGTCGTGAAGCACAGCAAGTCGCGTCGAGTGATAGCCTGGCCATTGTCATTGTCCGTAGGAGTGAGCATCCATGAAGCCCCGCTCTCTTGCGAGCTACTATGTATTGATTTTTGACCCACTGCTCCATCATCGAACAGGCCAGCTCCTAGTAGTTTGTCCATAGGAACGAGAAATAGGGCTGTGGGCAGGATCATTTGCCTCCTGCGGCATCAATGACATGGGTATCAAAATTTATCAACCACCAATGGATGTGTGTTGCAAGTTACACGACTTGGCTTTGAGTTTGCACCGGTCATACTCCTGGCCCCTAGCAGTCATGACGGATAACTTACTTACAACGGCTCACTGGGGGTATGCATGTCTTGGTACTTGTTGGAGAGACTGTGTCTTTAAGGCTTGTCGCTTGTCCATTAAAAGGTACAGCGCCCAAATCAGCGAGTTCATTCCACCAGTGTTCGGTCCGGAGACAAGGCGACATGGTCAGTGGAGATTTCCGGAGTTCGACTCGTTTGACCTTCTCAAATCCTGACTTTCCCTCCATTCTCCATGTCCAAAATGACATGCCATTCGATGAGATAAATTCAGAAGTGGACCAGAATTAAGGACTTGGAGCCTCGATCTGCACATTTTCCGCCGGCGGGGCTTTTTTGGTGTTACACCCGAAGGAAAAAAAAGCATGATCGCCAAGGTGCTTCTGGACATTTCGTGGGCATCTGCATGGTCTTCTTGTAAATCTGGCGGATCGTGCGTGCTTCACCACGTTTAGTTTGGGGCTGCCCCAAGTGTTCACCTGGTTTTCACAATGCTTCGATGAAGTAGTCAAACCTGATGAAATCAGAAATCAGACCTGTGAGAAAAGCTGGAGGACCTTGGAGCACAAATCTTCACCGAAACAGTGCAACAGATCCGACGAGATCCTGCATTCAAGAGAGAAAGGGCAAGGCCACCATTCCATTCATCGATCCAGAGACCAAACCAAATATCTTGCATTGATGGTCATCTGTTGAAAGAATCCATCTTTTTCATCTCTTACACTGAAATTGGCATTGAAAAGTTGAAAAGTCTGATGCTGTGTCTTCGTGGGGTCATGGTGGGATTCCTTTAGCAAACACATCACATCAGGCGAAACAGAAGAGCTTAGTAGTTGTCGTGCTTCATAAGTCTTGACCAAAAACCAAGTGCTGGGCCTTCGCGACTGAAACATGTGGGCATGTATTGAAATAGAGAAAGACCCCCGGTCTGACCTGCTGGAAGAAGGAAAATAGACCGGTCTAGTCAGTCTACCCATAAATTACGCACAGAAAACGTCCCGAGAAGACGTCTTCGCCTTGCGACTCGCCTCATTCGTGTGCCCGAACCCTGCCTCAGGGTCTAAGGGATCTACCTTCTGCACGAGGCATGGGTTGCATCGACCACCACAACATTGGAAGCCTCGGACGTTCGCCGAGAGAAATGGCGGGACCGGAGGAATTCGGAGTGAGGAACATTATTCCTATAGTAGCTTCTTGCTCCTAGTAGTAACAGGTGCCACGCTAGTAGTAACAAGTGCCTTACTAGTAGTAACAATGTTCGCTAGTAGAAACAATAAGCTAATAGCTTCTTGCTCCTAGTAGTAAGGCCAGGAGCCCCTAGTAGCTTCTTGTTACTAGTAGCGATGCCAGGAGCCCCTAGTAGCGTCCTTGCTCCTAGTAGCGATGCCCTTTGTTCCTAGACCCCTCTTTGGGAGAAGTCAATAATCGCGACAATCATCCATCCAAGTTTATGGTGCTGCGGAGAGCTTCCCAACAGCAAAAGCACCGTAACCTTTGTCACACCACCGAAACAGCAAAGGCAAGTTGGCGTGCCACCTTTGGCACCCAAAACATCAAAAGCAAAAAAAAACGTTTGCTGTCCACCAGAGTTCACATCTTACATAGACCGATTTGAAGAAAATCAATTTACCAAAAACATTCAATCACAGCCGTCATTAATAACCGAATCTTTTACTAAGTTCATGAAGAATACGGTCGCAATGTCTTTCCTATGAATTGAACCCTTCGGCAACAAACAAGGCATGAGTCTACCATGCACATACTTATTTGAGACTGGCAAGGCCTTCAGGCAACCGAGCAACATGGGAAGCAACAGCAGCATGAAATCGATCGCCTCGCCAGGCGTGGCAATTCGTTCTTGGGCTTCAATGGACCTTACACGTAGCATACTGCCTAGCGTTGCAGGGCCTGAAAAGTGGGGATGAGTCAAAACCTGGAGCCCGACCAGTCCACTATGTAGCGAACGACCTTGCAGGCAGGTCAGCAAGTATCCTGGTTTTGACCCACAGCCATGTTGAAAGTACATGAGAGTGTGGTCCAAGTGCCCAATGCTGCTCGCGGTGTGTGAAGGGTCAACAGAGTCTGGTGCGAATTGGCCCGGTGCCATCGACGCAGTTGCGGAACAACACGACATGATGGACATGGGTACGACAAATACCAACGCACCACAGGCATTTCAACCCCACCGATGAATTTTGTCTGTTCTCGCAGTGTGGACGGTGTGTGTGTGTGTGTGCGCCACGAAGTCAGGGAGAAGCTGAATCATCACCCCAAGCTGAAAGTTTCGCCAACTTCTCAGGATGACGTGAACAAATAAGTTGGCACATCTGGGCAACTGGAACCTCATGGATCTGATAAGAATACGAACATCTTCCCCGATGTGATCCACAAACGCGTAATTGTTTTCCGGGCCTATTCCACCAATCACAAAACCCACATGGCAAGTTGAACTCGTTCGGGTCCTTAGACATGGCAAAAGAAAGTAAGGCATTTGTTTCTAATAGCTTCTTGTTACTACTAGTAAGGCACCTGTTCCTAGTAGCGTTGCACTTGTTACTAGTGGCAAAAGAAGAGTTGTTCCTTCCAAATGAGCAAAGTTTGGGAGAGCAACACCCGAAAACCTGGACTGTGACTGTAGGCCGCTCATCAAATTATTCGCTATTCGCTTTACGTTTGTTTCCTTGTAGCAAAGAATGGGTTGATTCTCGAAGCTCTGTGACTGGAAGGAAAACAACTGATACAGTAGTAGGCGAATTCTGGGTGACCCTCACTTGCCTTGTGCCTAGTCAAATGCGTGTATATAACTACTTGGACCCCCAAACACTGAACATAGTTTTTCTTGTGAGAATCAGTCATGACCAATTTCTTAATAAGTGAAGACGTGCTTGGCGCATACCCCCTAGGCTAAAAACCTTGGTCACTTTGACACATCTATATAATAAGACTGAGATCATGGGAGAGTTCATTGCCAGCCAAAGGACTTCCTGACCGAGTGGATGAGTTTGAGAGGCTTTTTCAACGACACCTTTGAGCAAAGGATCAAGCTGTACGGGCTGATAGTGACCAGGATACTCACGAGAGTCCCAATCGATACTCCCCATATTAATCGAAGCTCAAGCAGCTGAAGCTGCTCTTTCGGGCCAGAACTGCAGCAAACAACAAGTTACCCAAGCCAGCTGCCCCCGCAAAAAACCGATTCATACCGATTTCAAGTGATTCGACTGCTGCACCTCCTTCTCGTGCCTTAGCAATCCACATGTTGTCAGCTGTCAGAAAGTCCATGTCCACTGCCATGGTGCAAGGAGTGACAGCAGGAAAAAACCGTGGCTCAACAGGTGACCAATTTTGCTCCATGTTGAATCAAGCACAAGACCAAAGGATGTGGAACGTTGAACGGGCGGACAATGGTTATTGCACTATGGCCTAGAACTTAAAAAGTAGCAGGCTAGTCACTAGTCTTGTAGAAATGTTACAGCTCGAGAGTTAGATCCAGAAACGTCGTGCAGAGAGGGAAGGACTGTAAAGGCCACACAGAGTTAGCTGGGAAGCCCAATTCGCACGTCCTTCTTGATGAGGTAGGTCAACTGGCACCTGCCGCCTAAGTGTGAATACTCTGATTGAACATGGTGTGTTGCCGCCCACCGAAGATTTATGCCCTTGTTACGAGTGACAAGAAGCTCCTAGATTGGAGGCCATCGCTATTAGGTTGGAGGCCATTACTACTAGTAACAAGAAGCTACTATAGTGTATGTTTATCACCGAACCCAGGCTGCTTTGGGTCCTCCCTGCATCACACTGTACGATGCACTGGATCACTGGGCTCCAAGGCAATAGTAGCGGTTGAAGTGCATTGCCATGAAGACCTTGAAAAGAAGGAACTGTGGGAGGCACTTGCGCATGCTGGACGAAAAGGTCGCAAATACTCCCAAAACTTGATGCAGTTTGTGTGGGAAACTTTCAACTTTCTCGTCTCCAGATATGGTTTCTTTCAGCTACAAAAACATGATTCAGGGCGCTGCGGCAATCGTCAAAATCCGTCAAAAATACAAGCACATGCACCACCCCCAACAGGCGGACGAAAGGACAAGTGGTCCAGTTCTGCACTGTCATTTCTTCAGCGCGTTTTCTTTCGTACAGCGCATGCCGCAAGGTTTTGCCTGGATGTTGGGAGACACAGTCACAAATAAAACAAACAGGATGCATCCAACTTCACCACAAAGTGATAGCAGTTTTGAACAGGGTTGGCCACTGCTGCGCCGGCAACGACACGCGTGCTTACGGTGGAGACAACAAGGTTCTGCATCCCGTCACAGGTTCCGCGGGTCCGCATAGGTGACTATAACGGCATGACTTCTTGTTACTACTAGCTTTCTTGTTACTACTAGTAAGGCACTTGTTAC
>CAXAMN010026317.1:323378-364583 GCA_963970005.1 Durusdinium trenchii | reverse complement strand
TTGTTACTAGAAGCGATGCACTTGTTACTACTAGCTTCTTGTTACTAGTATCTGACCATATCTGACCTAAGAACCAGAAAGAAGAGCACCAGAAAAACGAAGACAGGGTATATACGTACAACGAAAAAGCAGCACGGAAAGTGCACAAATATGCACAACTAGTCACCCTCGGCCCGTCCCACTGCCGATCTCGGCAAAGTCCTTGTGATGCACACAACCTTCACAGAACCTCAGAAACATGACAGCGGCCAGTGAAATGACCACAGGCCCAAGGGCACAAGCCGGCCGCGCACAAATCAGCGATGCAAGAAGGAAAGGCCAAGGCGACAACAACGCACGGTGAAGAAACCGCGAAACTCTGACGCCCATCCTCCTGGGGATCATCTGCGTTAGCATGTGCAGAAAAAAAACAGGGGTCAATCGATATACCAGATTTAGACTGTGGCCAACTGGAAGGTAGGCCTGCAACAAGTGCACCGCACTGGAGAATCTGTGCAAACGCACTGGCTCAATCCGAAATAATTCATGGCCAACGCGGCCACAGTCAAAGGAACCTGAGACCAGCTGCGTAGCTAAACCAGCAGTGTAATTCAATACCCATGCAGTTGTTGTTGGGACTTTTATACTTATTTCCTGCGAGGTCAGGAACAGAGAGAGGCCACCAGGAACGGGTGAAATCACCGGCCGCATGCAGCGCGAAGGGCGCCGCCCATAGCCGACTGCGCTGGCGCAATAAGAACGGTGGTTTCGGCCGTCGGATTCGGCCGTGGACGGCAACAAGTAGCGTCCTGGCTCCTAGTAGCGACGCCCTTTGTTCCTAGTAGCTTCTTGCTCCTAGTAGTAAGGCCGGGAGCCCCTAGTAGCGTCCTTGCTACTAGACCACGTGTTACGCGGCTCCCAGTCAGATTCGTCGACTGCCTGTCAAGCTCAAAGTGGAAGACAAACAAAAGCTTATATCTGCCTTGAACTTCAACCTTTCAACTGATGACGTGGGCGGCGTTCAATCAGAATCACAATTTATTGGATCTTGGAGTCCATCGCTAGTAGGTTCCTTTTGCTATCATGTTGTTTTTATTTTCTCGAGCTATTTTTTCACAGAGCCCGAACGGCGCCTCCGCCTCGACCTTTTGCGTTATTAATCCTCGATAGGTCCGGGCGCAGGATGCGTTCCAATGGTAGGGCTCGTGACATCTTGTGGCATTGGCTTCCGCGCATCCAGACATGCATTTAACAAGCATATGGTCTCTCCTCACAACACCCTCCACAAAAGGAATCCAGTCTTTTGTGAGTTTTTGCATGCTTCGCCGCAACCCAAAGAGCTTTCTGTATCATACAAACAAAAGCAGCATACTGCAACTGCAAATGCCAGCAACATGTTGCCTCGAAACCGGGTCGGTTGCGGTAGAAAGCCTTACCAACGTGGACAAAGCAAAGTAGCGACCACGAAAGGTAAGCTACTAAGAAATACAAATATGTTGAGATACCAAACGCGAGGCGCTCAATCCGAAGCTACCTCACGCGTGCCCCTCGATCCTCTCTGGAAAACGGACAACATGGCCATGAAGAAGCCTGGCATTGGTGTAAGACCAAGTGACACAAGTTGCAAGCACATCCTCCAGGCTCCAGGCATGTATCTTTATGCCTAGCATTGCGTTGTGCCTGTAGCCTTTCGCGATCATCAAACTCGGAATACTTCGAGATACCAAAGACATCTTCTGCACGAGACTTCCACCCAAATTGCAGAAAGCAGCCACAAGTCACAAGTCCAAACTTCCCGAGTCACTGTGCCTGCCAGGAAATCTGAACACTCCAAGCACCACCACCAAGTCCAAAGGCCTACCACAAAATCTGCACATCCAAGTAAGATCTCCTGCGCTTGCAACGAAACAAGTCGACTTGAGACCACCAAGACACGAAGATTCTCTTGCGCCAGCCATGAAAAAGTGACTATCAAGTTTGATAAATGCCCGCAGCGCCACTATGAGAGTGGAATTGCAAACACACACTCAAACACACATGATCGCCTAGCCAAATTACTACACCTGCCACGTGAAACGTCCATGCAACGACCATGAGGACAACTGCTTGCGAGACGGTCGAAAAGAGAAATGACCCAGCGAGCAACGCGAATCCTGGCCACGAACCCTGCCTTACCCTCACTGTAAGAACCCCTTGGTCCTTGGGAGAAACGTGTATTGAATGTCAAACGTGCTTTAATTAGTATATACCATTTAGTACCCCTATAGATCGAGGAAATGTCAATCATCCACCGCCTTCGATGCCTATAACGTTCTTCCCTTGTTTTCTTGTAGGAGAAAAACACCTGAATGCCGAAATCGAGCCAAATTCACTACTCCTTTGGAGACCTATATCCTTTCCATCCTCCTTTCCCGGTGCTGAAAAAGTAGCGCTTTTGAGGTCGACTGAACAGAGCAAAGCAACGACGCACCCACCCTGGCCCCTCGTGCCACGTCACGCCAGGGCCACATTGCTCTGAGGGGCATTCCCTCCGCAAGCGGGTGACCTGCGGTTGTTCGAGAAGTTCGTGACGTTCGGCGTGAGTGAGCGGTCGGGTTCCCCCGGCTCGGAGGAACATGTGTTGTTGTGGAGCAGGCCGTTAACTCCCAAACAACACTCAAGTCGCTAACACATGAATCAAGTGCCTCTGTTTGCAATTCAATTGTTTATCGGAGCTCATCTTCCAACGAGATCTAGCGAAAGCTACTCACTCAAACGAACTTCCAAGATCGAAGATGCATGAAAAGAAGCTGTGCGAGACACAGCGAACTCAGTGTGCTCCGTCCTTGTCATTGGAATCCACCTTGTAGAACTTCAACACAGCCAGCTTCACCTTCGCGTTAGGAACAAGTGCATCGCTACTAGTACAGTCGCCCTTTTTTCGCCCACTCCCCCTTCCTACATAGTAACAAACAGTACGAGGATGGCTCAGAGCCACTCGAGAGCAAGGAACCGATGGATGTTGGATTCCGTTCCAGTCTGTTTAGACGATGGGTGCGTCATACGGAAGGCAACAGGGCACGACCATCCGCTTGACACATTTGGGCGTTTGCAAGATGCTGCCACGAGTGGCTACCACATCCTGTCAGGCAGCGGAGTTACGTCAGTCCCAAGCGGAAACCTGGCCCCTCGAGTTTTTTCAGGGCCGTCCCGCAAAAGTCACGGGTATTCACTGCGGTGTTCACCCAACGACTTGTCTGAAACACAAAGATATCAGGTGGATATTCGTAAGGCCCCGTTTTAAAAGGGCCCTATTGTATATCAAAGGGGCCCTTACATGTTAGTTCAGCGTGTCTGTCCTCCGCTAGCCAAGTGATTGAATGGGTAACTCCAGTGCCAGGTTTCGTGTCGCAAGCGCTTACTGTATAGTGAAGTAGACATTCCAATTCGCACGGCAGAATGCCACAGTCACCAGTCACCACAGTCACGGTATTGAACCCGAACTCGGCCAGTCGAGCCTTCTTCCTCTTGTGCTTGATCTTCTTCGGCTTGGTGTAGGTCTTTTTCTTTCGCCTAGCCGAGCTCTCAGAAAATATGGCCCTTCGAAAGGAACATATAGTCTCAGACTCCAGATTGGTGGCGATGGAGAACTTCGAGTTTCTCCCCACCTTTTGTTTCATTGTGTTTGAGTCTATATATACTTATATATATAATTGCATTCAACATTCTGAAACATCTCAATGAAGTGGCGTTTGTGTGCTCTTGGAAGAGGAACAAACAAACCCTCAATCCACACCAGGAACAGAGTCTTCGCTCGGCAAGGCGCATCAAATAAAAGCGTGGAACGGACAATACATGCTTCATGTCATGGATCGTAAGAATAGAACGCTCCTGGTTTGTGTCGGTTGCTTAGAGAATTCCTGGCCCTGCTTAGAGAAGTTCCTTAAAAACATGTTAGGTTTGATGTGCTCTCAAACAGTACAATGCCTTCATCTCTCACGTTGCGAATTCTGCCGGTGCCGGTGTGCCCGCCGTATGACACACATCATCATAAGCCCCAAAGACAGGAGGAACAACTGACACACACACACAAGACGTGGAAGGCGAAGGTGCGTTCCAAGAGTTTCCACCTGAAGAGATTGTAGAAGATTCTCTCTTCCAGAATTCCATCTCAACTCACTGATGAATACATCAACTCATCACCTCATCTCAGAAATTGCTGGTCTTCCCTGGTGACCATGTCGCTGCCTCCCCCACACCCTTCGGTTCATTCGAGGCCCCCTCTTCTCCGAAAAAAAAGGAATCCCCTCCAATGGATCCACATATTACATACCCTCTGAGAAAATAATTGGAGACTCCTTTAGCAGGCTTGGAGGGTCCAAGTGACTAAGTGCAGAAGGTATGTGATGTGGATCCCTTTAGGGCTTAATTGTTTGTTTTAGAAAAAATCCTGAACCATCCGGAATTTGAATAAAGGGGTTCCAGTCGTCCATCATCCTTTTTGTTTCCAGCTGAGCCGCTTCTTGCCACCACCGCCTTGGTCTGTTGTGTCCCGGTGTGTCGGTTCGTCCACGTGACGTGTGGGGCATGAGAACCTCAACACCAAAAAAGTGGGATGAGTGGTACAAGCACGGGCAAGCCACAAGTGTAAGGCTTGAGTAATCGCATTGCCAGTGCCACCTTCATCTTCCGTGCCATCAAGCGAGCCAGCGAGCGATGTGTGAGGTTATAGCTTATGAGGATTCATAAGGCAATCAGTGTTCGCTCTTGCAGGTTGGAGGCCATCGCTAGTAGTGTGTTCGCTGCTGCCCTTAAGCAGCAATTACCCGGAAGAAGAGGCCACCCCATCTCAAATGGCATTGCTCGGTCTAAGCCATCACCGTGTTCAACTCCTAGTGCAAAAGAGGATAAAGGAGGAAAACGGAACGTGTCCACTGGGTGACACTGCGGTGGCCCCAGCATTTGGTTATCCATGGCGTTTTCCGGTCATACCATGTCATACCGTATGACTCATTTCAGAGCTCCGACTGAAGAGTTCCTTCCCAGAAGGTCTGGCCAGGGGCCGGCATGTGCACTGGCCAGGTCACTGGCCAGGTATGTCATGTGTCTAACCAACGTCTTTCATGAATGGTAAAGAATATATATACATACATGGCCTTGTCCCAAACTAAGGAGGCTCCCGTTTGAAGCTGGTAGATGAGTTCCTCTGCTCGGAGACTTTCCTGATCGTGCGACAAGGAAAACTTCAGGTATGAAAGAACTTGGTTCTTGAGCAATAGACATTACCAAAAATCCTTCAAAAACATCCCGACCTCACTAGTGCTGCTCAGCATTGTGTCCCTACACTCCGAGCCGCCGACCACGCGTTTCCTTGGGAGAGGATTCCCGGGTCTGTTTGGCAGTCCAGTCCAGGTGGATTCTCTCCAAGCTGCTCAAGTCCAAGTTCATGAAAATCGTGGAGCCATCTTCCACACCACCTCGGGCAATTTCGGCACGATGTGTGGGTCACGCTCGATTTCCGAGACGCGTCTGGTCTTGTTCACAGCTGATCTAGGTGTAATTAGTGGAGATCCCAGGGGAAAACATTGAAAACACACCAGTTCGGAACACCACCAATTTGGTCGTCCAAACTCATCACTTCTCAGGCTGCCACATTCCGCGAAGGTCTGGAGGTCAGAGAGGGAGCAGCCGCCAAACACAAGGCGCTGCCTTGGGTCAACGGATCTCACACGGTGATGCCCAGATGGGGTCACAAAGCCCCTACTACTAGCGTGGCACCTGTTACTACTAGCGTCCTTGTTACTACTGAAAATCCGCGAATATTTTCGAGAAACCCTTGTTTAAGTTTCATGATCATGTCGTCTTTCTATGTCTTCCTTGTGGTTGGTGAATTCGGAACCCTGGATTTTTCAGGCATCCGGGAGCGTCGTTCCAAAGAAACAAACATCCACCGCGAGTCGTCACTCCTACGAAGACAAAGCGAAGCAAGTCAACAAAAAAGAGATGGACCCAGACCCAGATCGGCCATCGCAGAAGAGCAAACTCAAAACAACTGAAGAAACATTGAATAAAATTGAAGAACACATAGATAGATAGATAGATAGACAGACAGACAGATAGATAGATAGATAGATGATAGATGCATAGATAGATAGATGTGTATTGTAGAAATGAGATATACTTATCTGCAGAAAGATCAAATCTGCTTGTGGGCTATCGTCTTCCTCCACCCATGCTAAAGCGTTCGGTTCCTCACTCTTCACGTGGTACACCCGAGAGGATCACCAATTGCTCCTGCAGTGCAGACCGATGCAACTGAAGACCCGAGCGGTTTGAGCGAACCCACTGCTGCATGTTTAGATGAGCAGTATTGTAAGCAGTGATGGTTCGGGATGTCAACGATGCTTGATTTCTTCAAAAAACAAAAATACATCTGGCAACTGTAGAACCCACCAGCCAGTATGTGCACATGAAGAGTGTAAACTAAAGAATAATACTGGTCAAGATTGTTTCAAGTCTCAAGTGCCCTTTCCTTTAGTGGTCTCATGTTGGTGTGCCAGCGGTCAAAGGAAACTACAGCAAGGGCCTTCAATGAGGAAGGCTGGAAACAGCGTCATGTGGTTCCACTGTGTGGTGTGAATAACAGGCCTGCGGTCTTACCAATGATTCTCTTAAGGTGTCACATCCTTCGAAAGTTTCGTGTTGCATTGGCCATGCCGGCCATGCCTGGTGAAAGATTAACCCTCAGATCTGCTCTGTCTGCAATAAGCATTATCTCATGTCCACAGCGGTGACTTGGAGGGCTTTTGAAAGTTCCACCCTACTCCTCAAACTTTCCCCAACGTCCATTTCAAGTTGTCATATGTCTTAAGTCCTCAACGTGACGTCGTTGTGCTGGACATGACGTCGTCGTCAATGGATGACGACATGACGACGAGAGGACGTCGCTCTGGCGTTGTTGACATGGCGTCGACGTCGCAAATGGCGTCGACGACTTTCAGCGTCATGGCCGTGACTTTGACTTCATTGTGACTTAAGTTAAGGACTTCTCGTGCCCTTTTGCCGGTCTTTGGGTGGATCTGCACACAAAAAGTTCAGAACCAAAAGTGACACCAGTGAGTTTGGTTCACTCGTTTCTGGATCGTCCATAATGGTCTCTTCATTGCTTTTTGCTCAAAATAAACAAAACACGCTCCTCAGTGTCACGTCCCGGGGACGCTCTCCACTCACACTCCGGGGGTCGTCTCCGGGCCTTCAATGCGGCAATGCTCTGGTGACCATCGACCTCGATGGCCGAGAGGCCATGAGGCGCCTGGATGAAGACCTGCATCACCTGCGGTCGTCTGCAACGAATGGTGCAACCGGTTTAGGAGTGCAGAGCTTGCAGCAAAACAAACCGTGCAAGCTTGCAGCTATAGGTTCAGCTCTCGAAATGCTTCTGGTCTTGTAGGTCTGGTCTATTGACATCGGTGAAGTGTCACTGGCCGATTTCTCCAGATCAACCTCTGTTCTACAGCCTACCAATGTGGTCAGAGCTGAATGAACTGAACTTTGGGGTCCAACCTATAAGCAATGGCGACGTGCCACGACACTCCCTGAACTAATCATGATAGGTCCACTCCTGGTTACTCGGAGGGCACTACCACCTGCTTGGTATTCGGAGAACATACAGTAATTATGCCAGCATAGACCCCAAACAGTTTCAGTGTGGCCAGGGGACAACAGGAGGACAAGAGGAGGGCAAGCGGCAAGAGAAGGACAAGAGGAGAACAAAAGGAGGACACAGGGCCAGCGCGGCCAGAGGACAAGAGAAGGACAAGACCCGGACACAACGCCCTCACACAGAGTTCAGGGGCACGGCCAGCCAATGTGGCCAGCTCTTGTTTTTTCTTAAAAGAAAACCCGACCCTAACCGTAAACTACTTGGGGAAAACATAGTCATCTTTAATTCGTGGATTTTGTGGGCCCTGCCATCCACGTCTTGCCATGATGACTCCTGTCTTTCCATGAGCTCGACATTCCACATAATCCCCGCCAGTCCATCCATAAACGACCCAGGTTCTTTTTTCGGAGCGTCCGTCGCAAACTAGGGGGAGGAGGGCACTTGGAGGTGGATGAAACAGATGTTCCATATCGTTCCGCCATCGTTTCTTGTTTGGTTCACTTGAGAAAGAACCACCAAGTGAGTCACCATATTATATATATAATTAATAATGTTCAAATCGATCTCAAACAGATCCGGTTGCTACGCACATTTGGAAACCATTGTTCCGGCTTGGAACAGCCGGCTTCAAGGACTTTTCAGGCAGTCCCGCCGGTTTTTGAGAGACCAGACATGATCAAACACTTCCAGGTGTTCCATCGTTTTCCCTGATTTTGCACTGTACTGTGAGAGACTGAATGTCCACCCTCCGGCCCTTCTGCCGAATCTCAAAATGACGATATGTCGGAAGTCACAAGTGGCCCTGCCGCCTATCAGACGCATCCACCGACTTGCAACAGGGATTCTTCCGGACATCTACACGCTTCTTGTCAAGTAGCGATGCACTTGTTAATACTTGTTACGTACTACAAGTGTTAATCCGCCGACCCCACTCGTGGGGTCAGGCGTGACTGTTGATTAAGGCTATGGCGATTGATTAAGGCTAAGGCTAAGGCTATGGCTAAGGCTATGATTAAGGCTAAGGCTAAGGCTATACCTCCCCTACCCCTCCGGAGCCTTGTTGCAGCGACGAAAAGTACCCAAGATTTGCGCAAGATTTGTGCAAGATTTGCGCAAGATGTGTCCAAGATTTTGCCAAATGTATTGGTTTGCTTCTTACTGGGGATTGGGGCACCCTCTCCACCCGCGCGGGAAAATAAGCACGGTCCCTAAATGGTTCCGGGCTCGAATCCCGGGCTGGTCGCGGCCTGGTCCCTCATGCCCTTCAGACCTTTTGAGGGTGTTTTCCAGCATTTCCTCTGGTTTCTCTAGGTACTTGTAAAGGCTCCGTGTTGTTTTTGGGTTCCCAAGAAAAATGCTAACCCATTTGCCGTGCTCTCTTCTGCCTACTTTGGTGATGCAGTGACAGATCATGTCTCTAGGGGTTCCGTGTTGTTTTTTGGGTTCCCCACTCTTAACCCATTAAACCTAGGCCATCCACTTCGCTGGGGGTGGGCGGCTGCCAGGCGTTAGCCTGGTTAATCCGGGCGCCGGCCACGAAGCCCGTGCCCTGCCTGGAGGCCTTCGGTGGTAACCGAAGGTTATAGACGCTGGCCCTGGCTGCCGCCGACCCTCGGGCCAAAAACGGGCGGACCCTATCGGCACTGATGCCCCTGTATTTTACAGTGTTTCGTGTGTGTGTGTGTGAGGTATAAAAAACACTGTGTTTTTTTACAGGGTTTGGGGCCCTTCCCGGCTGAGAATTTCATCTTCGCGACGTTAAAAAACCTTGGTTTTTACGTAGTTTTGGCTTTGAGGGGCGGAAAAAATCGTAAAAAATTGTATCTTCAGATATGATGGGCTAACATATGCCCAACATACGCCCAAGATAGCCAACATATCCCCAACATATGCCCAACATAGCCTCCAAGATGGCTCAGCATAGGGCCAGCATAGGCTCAACATAGGCCCAACGTGGGCCCGACATAGGCTAACATAGTCCAACATAGGCCCAACGTAGGCCCACCTAAGCCCAACATAGGCCCAACCTGGGCCGAACATGGGCCCAACATCGTTCAACCTGGGCCGCACAATGGGACAACATAGCTGAACGTGGACCCGACCCAGCCCATAGACAGGAGGGACGTTTCTGCTTCGCAACATGGGCTGAAGATAGCCTGCCAATCCGCAACATATGCGCCACATTGCCTCCAACCTGGTTCAACATAGGGCCAACATAGGCCAACCAGCATAGTCCCAACATAGGCCAACATGGGCCCAGCATAGGCCCAACATAGGCCAAACATAGGCGGACCTATGCCCAACATAGGCCTAGCATCGGTCCAAGATGGGCCCAACATAGGCTAATCGTAGGCCAACGTCGGCCCAACATCGGCGTCAGGCTGGAGCAACATAATCCCACGTAGCCTCAACCTGCGCCGGAAGTGGTTGGCCAACCTGGGGTTCAGCTCGTCGCACTTATCCGACGCTGGGTTACTCGCTTCGGAGCAGAGTCAGTGGGGCGCGAGCGGGCTTTGTGGGTTTCGCATGCAACGGCTCACCCGACTTTCGGCTTCTGGCAGCGAAGCGAGGGCAGTCAGCCCCCTCCAGTTTGGAGGATGCTGCTGGGAGGCCCCCGTGCACGCCTCTGTTTTGGAACGGTCTGTGTGTCTGTCTGTGCTTGACTAATGTGTTCTTCATTCGCTTGGTTTGCGTGTCTGTGGTTTACTCTGTCTTGGCGAAGATGGAGAAATGCAAAAACGCTGTGTTTTTTAAGGGTGGTGTCGGTAATGCGCGCCGGGCGGACAGGCATAATCGACATTTTGTGGGTAGAGGCCCTCCAGACGACTTAAATAGCCTGACATATCCTCAACATGGGGCCAACATACGCCAACATAGGCCCAACCTAGGCCAACATAGGCCCAACATAGGCCCCACCCAGGGCCCAGTACGCCCCCGATAGCTGCACGTGCACCCGACCCAGCCCTACACAGACCCTAGTGGGCCCAAGACCCTAGTGGCGTGGGGGAAAGGAACATGTCGAAAGCGATACCAGGAATTCGCCTGAGGCATCGGTCAACCCGCAGCCCTTCCGGCGCCCGCAGAAGCCAGTCATGGCAACAGAAGCAATCTCCCGTGAATGTCATCTGGCTGGATGCAATGTCACTATCCAGATCCATAATCATCCATCTCATTTCTCAAGCATGATTCAATTCCAACCAGTAAGACCAACTTTAGAACTGCATCACTTGCAACATGGCCCTACTACTCTTGGTCTCTGAATCCACCCGCATGCACCCGAACCTGCGGCTCTTTTTCTTCGCCGGCCCCAAGATGGTCCTTAATTCATGAGCTCGGTTTCACCAATGCTCAAACCCCAAGTTCGAAACACCCCGTCCAGTCGTGCTTTCGTCGCCGGAGGCTCATTGTGTTTCTCGTCTCCACAGTGGTCTCCCGGTGTTTTAGAGGAGAACAGCCCTCCTCTGGAGGCAAAGAACTCCTGGAGGCTCACCAAATCACCTGGCTGCAAATCTTCGCCTCTAAAGGATACAAGGACAGGGACTCCATGGAGTTCTCCTCGGTGAACGTGGCCCATTTTGCCGTGTCGGTGGCGAACATGAGACGGCGTGGTGGTGCGTGGTACGACTTCCGGAGGGCCCGCGGCGGCATGGACCGAAAAAGGGACGCCATCGCAAGTAACCCCACTGTCAGCAGGTCCCCCTAGGCAATCCGAGACCAAATTCCGCAGACTTTCCATGCACAAAACATATCTCGATCAGGTCTCTTTCGAGATTATCACAGTCCCTGCCCAAAAATGCCGGAAGACATTGGGCATGTGAAAAGACCGGTTTCATTCTGATCTCCTACTTCCAAAACACCACCAGGTCTTCCATGATGTTTCATACGTCTCTCTTCCGTGTTGTGCGAGAGGTCTCGCGCCCATGTCACCCGTCTCTCACCCGCCGAAATGCCATGCCCAGACTCCCAGGGACGTCTTTGCTCGGAATCCAACAGATCAAGTTTTGGGGCCACGTAGGGACTCCTCGAAGGGTCGTGCCGGTCCAGGTCCAGCGACTCGCGGTTCAACGGGAGGGTCTTTTGACTGGTGTTGAAATCGGTCGAGTGAATAAGATTGAAAAGGCACTCGCGTCCAAGTTCCAAGATCCAACACTTAAGAAGAATGTTCAACGACAGTAACAAATATCAACAATGTATATATACTGCTTGCTAGTCTGCTAGTTGAAACATGTTGAAACAAGAATGTGTGTTAAAGTGTTGTTGTGCCTGCTATGCTCCATCGTGTGAAGTTGCCACCTGCTACTTAGAGCCCCTGAAGCTTGCATCTCCAGTGAATGGACTCATGGCCCCTCATCCAAGACATTCAACCTGGATGAAGCTGCTGGGTTGGGAGTTATGCAGTATACAGCACATGTTGGAATTCTGTCAAGCCAAGATTTTGTTGAAAGGATAGAGCATTGGCATATATTGGCATTGATGTGCACATCCCAAAGCCTGTTGTTTTTCCTCTAGATGCGAGTCAAATTCCCTTTGCAGGGTCAATACTTTCACACCAACCACCAAAATGCAATGTATCAAAAGCTGCTCACAACTGCCTGTCCCCAGAGTAGTTCAGCAAATGGCCCCAACTCCATCAAAACGCCTACAAATGTATTACATGGGAGAGCATTCTACGAACGGACCGGACTCGTCCCACTCCATCCTTTCTCCGCCTCCGAACACTAACCCGCTCCAAAACAGCCACCGTCCGGCTCCTGGGCCTCAGAGTGGGCTTGCAGGCCTCTTTCAGATACTCCCGCACCGCCTTCCGCCGCTCCGCCTCCGCTCGGGCGCGCTGCTTCTCCGCATCACCTGGGCGCGGGTTCCAACACGGTCTGTTTCACGGACGAAGAAGTCGGGCGAAGGTCGCGCACTGGACGAAGAAGTCGTGTTCCTAGTAGCGAACATTGCTCCTAGTAGTACTTGTTCCTAGTAGCGATGCCCTTTGTTCCTAGGTACGTCGTCCAAGCCCGTGACCCGTGGCTTTCCTGGCGCGTGGGATCAAGGGTGGCTGAGGCACCTCGACCTCGGAGCACGGCGCGGAGCCCGTGCACGTCCAAAACCAAGCCCCCATATGAAGACATCAGATTCCATATGAAGGTGCGATCCTTCCATATGAGGGTCCATGAGCGTCTGGAAGGATTTTAAGTGGCTTTCTAGTGGACTTTGAGTCCAAAGGCCCGTGTCCAGAATTGGGTCGGCAAGAAGGGCAAACTGCGATGTCCAAAAGGAATTGCGACGTCACTGTTGCTGAAAACAGCTAAAAAACATCTGGGACCTAATGAACGTGGTGCACAAAAGCATCCCAAAACTCACAACGTTACAGTTTGCCACAACTCTTGCCGTGTCACATCTTTTAGCAACCTAACGGTTGTAGGCACTCAAGGCAACTCACCGTGGTATTTAGTGCCAGTGCTCTCATGCTAATACACTCTGGGTTTCTGCTTCAACTCATGGCTGCTCGGATTGATTAAGAACCAGCAAGCCAGGATGTTGGAAGGCAGGATAACAACTAGACTAGTCTGAGCATTGTGCGACACGTGTAATTCTGGAGCTTCAACATATCGACCAACCTTCTCTTATATAATGGAGCGAGAGTCCGAGTTCAGTTCGGAGAGCCCCGACCACCTCTTGATCTTGATTTACTAGTAGCGTCCTTGCTCCGATACCCTTTGTTGCTAGTAGCGTCCTCTTGGTTGCTGCATGTCAAATTCAGGCAAATCTCTTCACCCTTCGCCTTCATGACGTTCGCCCGCGTGCGAAATCGCCAACCCAACCCTCTAGTGCGTTCAAAGCTCCTCCCAGCGGACGATCCGCCGTCCCACGTCCCCCAAACGCATGCGAAGGAGCTGGCGGAAGTGGACCGAAGCGTTCGGCCTGGGAGCCGACTCCGCAGTTCCCCTGAAAGGTCTGGGAGTTGGTCAACAGTTGGTGTTTTTGGAGAAACCTGAGATCACCCACTCGAATCAAAGCAGCCCTGAGCTTGTCATTGACAGAACTTCAAGGAAATCTCTATAACATCGCTGACATGTTTCTGTATTTCTAGACCAGGTTTTTCAGAGTTTGGGAAAGCAAAGGATCCTTTCCGTTGGCAATATAGACCTCGTACTTTGGAATGCCCCGGCAAAGCACCTTCGAGTCATCCTCCACAAAATGGTCATCAGGATCAGGATGAGACCAAAGTTGCTCCTGAATGGCAAATTTGGTCAAGACTCAAGACTGAAGATCATCTTGGTGCTGACACCCTAAGAGTCCAAGACTACTCAAAAGAGCGTCTTTAGGTGACCGAAAGGAACATTTCACTGTACTTTAGTGGGGTCAAATATAGTCTTGCAACTTCTGCCGACTCTGAACAACTCACTACTCTTTTCGCGCATACACTTGGAAGAGTGCCCCCGAAGGTCTTTTTGGTTGGACGTTCAGCCCGTGCCACACGCGACAATTTTCAAGGGCAAATCGGCCTGGCATCCGAACGTATCATTGGTAGAGAAAGGGCCCAGCACACCCCGAACAGGCACAAGAACTTGTGGGTTGACAAGGAAAGGAATCTCTTTTGTGCTAGTCGCCTTACTCGACAGTGGCTTGGAGTCTCGCTGGATGTCCCTGATTGACCACGCCTTGGATTCTGAGGGGCTCTCCAAGATATGCAACACCAAGAGGACGGGCGCAAGGCGCCAACAAAGAGAACACCCAGAAAAGAACACCAGAAAGAAAACACATTTAAAAAAGCTCGAAACAGAAAAGCCATATGAAACAACCAAATGAAAATCAAACACATGACCTTAAGCAAACACCAAAACAATTAAAACCATAACTGTATATCAATATTCTAAACCAAGTAATTCAACAAGACTCCCGGTCTCCTGGGTCTCCAGCGTTTGGATGTCCCGGATCGTCTGATCGATCAAGGCCTCCAAGTTGGATGGGACGACGCCTGCGACGCCTGCGGCGTGGGACTCTAACAGAAGGGAAACAGCAAGTCAAACATACACATCAATATATTTACTATATATATATATATATTATGTATATACATGTACAGTAAACCATATGTTTTATTAGGTGCATAGAGCAAAGAGTGGCATCTTGTATAAGTTGTCAGCTGTAGCTTGCGCTTTCTCTGCTCCAATCTGGTGCCCCCACCAGTCTGAATCGATCACCATTCTTGTCCAAGTCTTTTAGCTCAGGGGGACCAGACCACTGCTTGCGACGGATACAAACAAAAGGCCAAGCGAGGCCTTTGAGAGCAAACAATTGACCCCCAAGAGTTCTTGGCTCCATTCACACGGCAAATAGTCAAAAAACAAATGGATTAACAATTAACATGTGGGTTTTCAACAGGATCCGCTCTGACTCGTTCATGCTTGTTTGCCATTTGGTGCTTACTATAAATTTGTCAATTTGACGGTTTCTCATGGTTCAAGATAGCAGCCGAAGGGAATGTAACTGCATGCAACATGTACTGAAAATTGATGCCACATACTGACCTATCTAGGCAAAAATATGCAAAAATAGAATCTCCGGAACGGCTGGTGAGTGGTGAACAATCTCACATCCAATGTCTCGACTGCTTACATACGTACAGCATCGTACAGCAATTCTTTTTTAGACTGCATTCTAACTTACTCTGACCCTTAGGACCTCTTCATGAGGCACCTTTTGCTTAGGAGATCTTCATCCGTCTCACATCACACCACCCCACCAGACATGCCACGCGCCCCGGCCACGGACGCCTGGAGACACGGCATGGAGACTCGGCTGCGTGCGCTCGGCGCCTGCATCCCGCGCATTTTTCGGAAGCGCTTCAACCACTCATGATGAAAAGGGTTTCACCATCTAACAATTTTGGTGCTTCTCAATCGGGGTTCTACATGGAGGGAAGGGTTGACACCGCTACTAGGGTGGATGCCATCGCTTCTAGGTGGGAGGCCATCGCTACTAGGTTGGAAGCCATAGCTACTAGGTTGGAGGCCATCGTTACTAGGTTGGAGGCCGTCGCTTCTAGGTGGGAGGCCATCGCTACTAGGGTGGATGCCATCGCTTCTAGGTGGGAGGCAATCGCTACTAGGTTGGAGGTAGGTTGGAGGCCATCGTTACTAGGTTGGAGGCCGTCGCTTCTAGGTGGGAGGCCATCGCTACTAGGGTGGATGCCATCGCTTCTAGGTGGGAGGCAATCGCTACTAGGCCACCGCTACTAGGTTGGAGGCCATCGTTACTAGGTTGGAGGCCGTCGCTTCTAGGTGGGAGGCCATCGCTACTAGGGTGGAGGCGATCGCTTGTAGGTGGGAGGCAATCGCTACTAGGTTGGAGGCCACTGCTACTAGGTTTGATGCCATCGCTTCTAGGTGGGAGGCCATCGCTACTAGGTTGGAGGCCATCGCTACTGGGAGGCTAGCTGGGAGGCCATCGCTATATACTAGGTGGGAAGCCATCGCTTTGAGGCCATCGCTTCTAGGTTAGAGGCCATCGCTACTAGGTTGGAGGCCATCGCTACTAGGTGGGAGGCCATCGCTACTAGGTGGGAGGCCATCGCTATATACTGGGTCGGAGGCCATCGCTACTAGGTTGGAGGCCATCGCTACTAGGTTTGAGGCGACTGATCTCTCCAGCCAGTCAAGAAGAGAACGGCCGCGCGACGAAGACGCGCACGGTGGGCCACCGAACCCTTTGGTTGCGGCCGTGGTGGGGCACGCGGCGTCTCCTGGTGTGCAGTGGGGGAAATGGAAAAAACAAGGGATGGGCAGGGCGGAGAGAAGACCAACTTCTGATGCACAAATGCCTTGCCAAGCTGACAAAGATCATCTACATCATCCACTACACCTGATGAATATCTCTTCCTTTTTGATCATTGTGGCAGAACCACTTCCGTTGCAAAGACCTAAGCGGCTGGAAGACTTCCAGTTGTTACCAGCCCTTCATCTGGAAAACTCACGACTTTGGTGCGCTTGTTGTTTGTTTCCAAAAATCATCAAACACAAATCACAGAATAGCGGTCAGAGAACGAAGTGATTCACGGGCACAAACCACATGTGTCACGTGATCCAGGCGCTTCCAATGTAAGACGTTTCATCAATAATAAAGTTGATCCATCTGACATGCCCATCTTACTTGAGTTTGCTGCTGGAGAAAAAGTGATGCTAACATCCAAAGCACAAAGGTCGGGAATGCTGAAGTTGCCTTTTTTTTTCTGTTGGCTGGCGGTGTTTGGGTCTATCACAGCGGTGACGGAAAAATGGAACATGTCAAAAACACCATCACCAACAGCAGCCTTGGCCATCTATCTTTGAATCGCCTATTCGAGGATCACAATGCAACTCGCTTGTTGTAGAGATCTGAACATTTGCAACGTTGGAGATAAATGTGAAGTCAAGGGAGGCCATTGTTATTAGGTTGGAGGCCATCACTACCAGGGTGGAGGCCATCGCTATTAATTTGAATAAGTGTACTTCTGATATAGCTTCGCAGAGTATTAACAGCCATGTTGGACTGTTGGACATGATGCTGTCATGATGCCCATGAGTTTTAAGGGTAACTATTCTAACTTAAGCACCAGAAAAGGAGACAAGAATGCCCTTCGATGGGAAAACACCAAGGTAAGGCGTTTCTACTCGGTGTCTATCTCTCCTTTTTGCCCCTGAAATCTCTACATTCTCACATCCAACGTTTCTCAAAAATGAGGAAAGCATCTGGTGGTATATTGATCAAATCCACCAGATTGGCTTTCCAAGACAAAGAGTCCAAACCGGCTTCGCACCTCTCCCTGCATTGTCTGCCACTCCTCTTGGACCTGAAGAAAAGGCCACGGGATGTGGAGATGCTGCGTCTCAAATCATCGCAGCCGAAATTCAATGAGAAAAGCCAATCGCAAACATCTGCCATATCTGCCATTCCTACCCATTATATTCAGATTATTGTCAATTCTGTCGGGTGCATGTCACATGTTCATCCAAGCCGATGATCCGATTCTCGGCCCGAAGCTTGGGAAGGGCGGGTGGCTTGCGCTTGAGCCATTTTGCACCAGGAGGTGCATTCGTTGAGCGTGGGACGCTGGTTGGTTGAGAAAAGAAGCTTGCAGCTACGGTCGAGGAGTGCAGGGCACTCGGGGATATCCAGGTGTTGATTGGACAGGGATCCATACCCAATTTGGTGCTGGAATTGAGTTGTTTGCATTGCTTTTGTTTTGAGAGCCCTCAACCGGAAGACTCCAATACCAGTTTGCAAACCATTGGTTTGTAATTGGTAGCGGAGCTACCTGGGCGATCAAACAGGGAGGACTTCGACAAGATCCATCGAGCTGTTGAACGATGCCGGAAACAGCAGGGTCAACGAGATGTTGGAACCTCACCCAACAACCAGTTGGCTTCATTGATTCCTACATTCTGACAGCGTAGAACAGTGGACGCAAAAGATCGAGCTCCTCACACAGGTGTGGCCAGAAGGACGCCTTGGCGAACTCGCCACCAGAATCATTTTGAATTGCAAAGGATCGGCATTTGCCAAACTCCAGCTGAGACAGAAAGAACTCCTTGGAGGAACCCTCGAATGCATCTCCAAGATCGTGGAACTTGTGGGAGGCCAATTTGGCCGTGTGAATTTGGAACGAAAGTTTGACATCGTTGAAAAGGCCCTCTTCCGCTGCAACCAAAAGGTTGATGAATCCTCAGATTCCTACCTGGCAAGAGCAGAAGTTGTGTGGGCAGAATCGATGAAGAAGGTGAACATGACCGAGGTACAGGCATACATCACCCTCCGCGGCAGCAGATTGTCGATGGAGGATAAGAAAAGGATCCTCGTTGAAGCAGGCGCAGAACGAGAAGACAGTGAGCTGGAGATGAAGCGGGTATCGGCAGCCATCAGGATGCTTGGGTCAAGCTTCTTTCAAGAATATACTTCTGGAAAACGCGACAAGAACCTTCGCACCTATGATCATAGCGTCGCCTCTGTGGCCAGCAGGGTCATTGGAAGGCAGAATGCCCTACCCGTCGAAACTCGACCAGCAGTGATCCGAACCAGATTCCAACTTCCGTGGTGAACTTCGAATAACTAATCGTGCCTACAGGAAATTCCCACAGCCAACGCCGAAACTCAGGATTTCGCCAAAGAAGCATGTTTTGCTGTATCAAATGCCCAACCACCGATTTCGAAGCAAACTGAAACCCAAACTGTGGCCACTGCTTGAACTAAGGAAGAAGTCAGTCGAGCCAGCACTTGATCGACACCTGATTTTGAAGAGAGCAACCCGTGAACCTGCGAGTGTCAGAAGGATCAACCTCGATGCCAACCAGCAGTCAGACGACTACCAAGGGAAATCCCTACCTGCGCCCTTCTGCTCAGGTGCCTCAGGGCTCCCAAATGGCAATGTCTGTGGGATCGGAACCTTGGGATATGGAAGAACACCAGCTCGAGGAGATCTTGGCACACCATGAGCAGCAGGACCTCCGGATGAGCAGGATCGAGTCAGCCTTGACTCAAATCATCCACCACCTCGAGCCGAAGACCGAGGTCCAACAAGCCCCGATCCGATCATGGACGATGGTCAAGGAGGAGCCCAACTGAGCTCGGGAGAGATTGAGCAAATGTGTAATCGATCTGAGGCACGCTGCTTTCTTGGAGATCCAAAATATGATTTCGATTTCCAAAAGGACTCACAGCCAGGATATTCCCGCATGTGTTCAAAGTATCTCAAGCAGTACCAAGAGGAGTTCAATGATATTGCACAAGTCATAAAGCCACGACCAAACAAAGTGTTTTTGTTCGAAGTACTGTGCTCCAAAGAAAGTGAACTCACTCGCCAAAGCCTCCAACAGGGACTCTCGGCCAAACGGTTTGGCCTTTCGGAAGGAGATTTGAGCACTACAGTGGGTCGCAGAAATTTGTTCTGCCACCTTGCACGTGATCAGCCAGTCCAACGTGTGGACCATGGTGCCAATGGTCACATCTCAACATGAGCAAAAGCGCTGAACTTCGTGATGCGATACTGCAGAATAGGAAGAACAACATATGGCAAATTAGCTTGGCGGTCTTTTTGTGTCAACATCAACTGTCTCACAATAGACATTTCCATTGTGAACAACCTCACGGATCCAACATGCTAACACTGGAATGTTTTTGTCCGATTCGAGAGAGCACGAAGCCCAGCACTTTTGACCTTTGCAGCGTCGGCAATCTCCGAGAAACCATCACCCAGAAATCCATTCGGAAGAGACTCACAGTATGCACAACATCAAAAGAACTTCACCCCAGAGACAGATTTCCAACCCAAAACCACCCGATTTTGTCACATCTTACCCAAAGCCCCAAATCCCACCCAACCCCCCTGGCCATTTTCCAGGGCGCAGCTGCCTCAACACACCAACCACACGCTTCCACCAAACACGCGCAACTATTATCATGCGCCCAACTCAATTTCAACGAGCATAAAACAGCTTTGCTGCGCAACAATATGCAAATGCCAACAACAAGTACAAAGGACGCAGTGCGAACAAAAACCTCGGGCTTTCCCCACGATTCCGGGGTTTTTCCCCACGAATTCCCGGAAAACCGCAGTCATGCTTCATGTCTCACCAAACTGCACATCGGATTTGTACTCTGCGCTCTGCTCAAGACAGTGTCAGCAGGATGAGTAGGCAGGTTCCGAATAGAAACCAGCAAAATTTATCAAAGTCTGGAGACATGGGCCTGGGGTTTTAACCCCGATCTTGGGTTTTAGCACCGATCCTACCTAAAACCCCAAATCTGCAATCCTACCGAAAACCCTTCGAAACGTGACTCTGGGACTGGAATTTACACAGGAGAACCTGCAAGTCTGACCACCAACATTTTCAAATAGCAGGTTCGACCAAACTCGATGAATAAGCATGCCGGTCTCACAGTATACAGAACTGTGTCCTAGGAAGTTTGATAGACAGATCATTCAGTGCCTTCGGAAAGAAAGGACGGGACCCTCGGGAATTTTGACTGCCGAAGAGGAAAATCCTCATCCATCCAAGCGTCGCCGGTTAGATCAGAAGACCAGCATGGCCAAGGCTCTCCTGCTCGCTAATCCTACATGGGATGAAATCATGAAAGCAGCCGATGAGGACGCCCCTAGGGTAGGATTGAAGATTGTGACCGAAGGAGCTCTCAAGGAAGCAATTCGACTTAAATGCCCCGACCAAATTGCCCATCACCTTGTTCTTTGCCGTGGCATGGGTAGAATGGTAGGACCAAATATCAGGATAGCAGAGGGAGTATAGCCCCTCTCAGGAAGTTCGCATGCATCCGTAGAAGATTCGAAGATGTCCTTGTAGACGATCATTGGGAGCCTTGGGAAAAGCTGTCCGCCAGAAAAATGCGAAGAAGGTGTGCTCCAGCACGCTGTGGCCTGACCATATTTGCTCGATCAAGACTGTCCGAAGACCCAGGTTCGTCGTCGCAGAAAAGGAATAGTTCCATAGAAGTGGCATCATCCCCAAGACCAAAGAAAGTGCTCAGAATGTCGGAAGAGGAACCTGAAGTCTCCCGAACCGACCTGGAAAAGACAGGTCAGCTCAGTCTTCAGTCAGGTCCGTCACAGAGCCTTGAAAGTCACCAAGAAAATGCACTTCCAGAAACAGCAAAAGAAGAAGTTGCCGAACAAAGACAAATCATATAGATTTGATCTCAGACAAACATTAACATGGTCCCAAGATATTGGCACTGCCAACGGAAGAACGAGCATGGTTGCTAAAGGTGCATAAAAACATGGGACATCCAAATCCGACCAAACTCAAAACCTTTTGCCAACAAATGGACTGCCGTCTTGAAATGATTGAGGCCATCGATGACTTGAAATGTTCGACATGCGTAGAATCCAAGGGTCCCGAACTTGCCAAGCCGAGCTCAATACATACCAATCTGGAGTTTGGAGATGTTGTCAGCATGGACGGAGTAAAATGGACAAACCAAAAGGGTCAACAGTTCTTTTTCTATCACTTCACAGATCAAGGAACCACATTCCATACTGCAACAACTTCCAAAAGTCATTCGACAACAGATGCCATCAAAGCTCTGGTAAGTGGGTGGATCAATTGGGGAGGTCCTCCAGGTTTGCTTGCGGTAGACTCAGGAACAGAATTTGGAACGGACCAGTTCCATAATTTCTTGCAGGAACATGACATCAAACTCCGTATGATAGCTCCAGATGCACACTGGCAGAATGCAAGAATCGAACGCCATGGAGGTATTCTCCAGTCTGTTCTAGACAAAATGGACAAAGAAAAGCCTATCGAATCTGTCGAAGACCTTGATGTCGCATTGCCCTTTGCAACACAAACCAAGAATAGATGGTCAAGATATAAAGGATACCCACCAGAACCGCTAGTATTCGGTAAACTCTGCAAAAGTCCAGGCTCAGTGACAAGCGAAGCTTCGCAGGCCTCCCAATGACCTTGCACTTCAAGACTCATCCGAAAGTCAGCAGTTTCGAGAAAGGCTTGCAACACGGGAAAGAGCCCGTCGAGCATTTTGTGAATCAGACAATCTCCAAGCACTTTGCAGGGCTGTGCATCAGAAGACACGACCCCAAAGAACAGTCTGTGATCCCGGAGACTGGATTATGGCACGGCGCAAAGAAAATCATTGGTTCGGCCCGCTTAAAGTCATCCTCCAAGAAGACAAAAACGTCATATGGGCAGTGCTAGGGAATAAACTCTTCAGAATAGCACCAGAGCATGCACGACCATTGTCAGCGGTAGAAGAAGTCAAACATGTCAAAAGCACCGATACCGTAGACATTCAGCAAGAGTTGAGTAAGCTAAGATCAGGAAACACCAGATTCAAGGATATCCAACAAGATCCATTGACGTCACCTCCAAGTCAAGGGGCAGAGAATAGGGAAAACCAAGGCTCAGAAAGGTCAGGAGATAATCAACCAGATAATGAACCGGGAATCTCTCTGGGCAGCTCAGAACCCCCTGCAAGCGGTTCGGGGTACACTCCCACAGAACCACCAGAGGTACAGGAAGAGGGACAACCCATGCCTGAAATGCCAGCGCCGGAGAACGTCCCAGTGCCAGTGGACGAAGATGATGACCTCTTTTGCGAAGCCTGCACGTTGACCGAAGACCAAGTTTGGAGATTTGAAGTCAACTTGGACCTCCAAGACATTGACATATTAAGAAACGACCCAAATCCAGAACAAGTAGCCTTCATCATATCAGCTTCAAAGAAAACAGAAAACTGAAGTAAAGATGTCTACTTTAACACCTGAAGAACAGAAGCTGTTTGTGGAAGCAAAGGAAAAAGAAATCCAAAGCTGGCTTGACACAAGAACAGTCTGTAGGATCCTCCGGCAGAAGATTCCTGAAAGCAGCATCCTTCGATGCCGTTGGATTTTAACATGGAAAGATGCAGAGAATAACACTCATCTTGGAATAGAAGGTCGCCAATCAATAAACAGAAAAGCCTAGGCTCGCTTAGTAATTTTAGGGTACCAGGACCCTGAACTAAGCAACCTTGAGACAGACAGTCCAACACTTTCCAAGCTGTCCCGCAATTTATTGTTGCAACTGTGCGTGTCCAACAAATGGGAAATTGGAAGTTTTGATATATCAAAGCCGCATTTCTGCAGGGACGAGCTGACTCTCGTATCCTTGGACTTGAACCACCACCAGAACTGAGAGCAAAGCTAGGCCTCCAACCCCAAGAAGTGTGTAGACTCCTTAAGGAGCATATGGCTTGGTCAATGCGCCGCTGTTGTGGTTTCGGGAGCTCGCCAAAGCCGTAAGTGACCTAGGGTTCATTGCTGCACCATTCGACCCATGTTGCTTCATCCTACCCAACGAACAAGGACAGGCCAGAGGTTTCATCGGCATTCACGTTGACGATGGACTGTTCGCCGGAAATGAATTCTTTCACAAACAGATCAACAAACTCGAAAGCCAGTTTCCTTTTGGAAGCAGAAAGAAGAAAGATTTTGTGTTCATTGGTCTTCAAATCCACCAAAAGGAAGACTTCTCAATCACAGTAGATCAGACACAATATGTGAAAGACATCAACCCGATTCAAATAGACAAGGAAAGGAAAAGCTATCCAGAAGAACCCGTCAACGAAACAGAAAGACAAGCCTTTCGTGGTCTCATAGGAAGCCTTCAATATGCATCAGTGAATACAAGACCTGATCTTGGAAGCCGACTAAGTCTCCTGCAAGGCCGAATCAACAATGGCCAAATTCAAGATCTCATAGAAGGAAATAGGTTGCTTCATGATGCCAAAGTGAATTCCAACGTCAAATGCCAGGTATCAATACATCCCAAAAGAGGAAGTAAGATTGGTAGCATTTTCAGACGCTTCATTTGCTTCGGAAAAGAACCACTCCTCCCATCAAGGGTTAATGATACTCACCGCGCACAAGATGATAGGAGAAAACAAATCAAGTGTGGTGAGTCCCATCGCGCGGTCTTCAAAGAAAATTCAAAAGGTGGCAGTCAGCACATTGTCCGCAGAAGCAATGGCCTTAGCAGGAGCAAAGGACCTTCTCGCATGGTGCAGGTTGTACTGGAGTTGGCTCATGGACCAAAACTGCCAATGGAGACTAGGTGATAAAACACTAGCTCAACTGCCTCCAGCATTTTCGGCCTTCAAAGACGAACCAGAACTTCTTGATCCCAATGAATCACTAAGTGAAAATTTGGTACGACTTCAAGAAATTGGAAAAGAAGATGCGATAGTGGCAACAGACTGCAAAAGCTTGTTTGATCTTGTAAGTAGAACTGCTCCACCTGCATGTCAGGAATTCCGCACCCTTCTCCAAGCAAACCTGATAAAGGAGCATTTGGCAACAGGAGTAAAAGCAAGATGGGTCCCTTCCAGCGCCCAAGTTGCAGATTGCCTCACCAAGGTGATGGACAACTCAACACTCCGTGAACTGTTGTGCACAGGGCGCTACCAGTTGAATGATGAGAAAGAAATCCTGAAAAATCGCTCTGATAAGGAAAGTTCGATTGCAGTGGTTCAAAAGCCATCAAGGCCAACCTGAGGTGAACCATCAAGGATGAGAGAAAAGCCAAGACGTCTCCATCCGAGATGCATCATTCGCCTTCCCAAGTGCCAATTCGTAGCACCTTTGCGACTCCAAACGATGATTTGGAGCTCAGAGAATCTTGGAAATGGGTAGACAATGACTGGGATCATTGCAGCACCTTGATTCATTTTTTGGTTGCCTAGACTCAGCTGAGTCTATTTGGGGTTTCAACAGCTCGAGGAACATGTTTGACAAACAGAAAATATAGGGAATGTCAATTCTGTCGGGGTGCATGTCACATGTTCATCCAATCCGATGATCCGATTCTCGACCCGAAGCTTGGCAAGGGCGGGTGGCTTGCGCTTGAGCCATTTTGCACCAGGAGGTGCATTCGTTGAGCGTGGGACGCTGGTTGGTTGAGAAAAGAAGCTTGCAGCTACGGTCGAGGAGTGCAGGGCACCCGGGGATATCCAGTTGTTGATTGGACAGGGATCCATACCCAATTTGGTGCTGGAATTGAGTTGTTTGCATTGCTTTTGTTTTGAGAGCCCTGAACCGGAAGACTCCAATGCCAGTTTGCAAACCATTGGCGGTTTGTAAGATTATTCATGGTTATTCCAAATTGAATTATTCTCTTCCAGGCATTTACCCCTCTCCAGCATGGAAAGCATGGAAAGCACCCTCCTTGTATGTTAGCTTCCTCCACGGCTGTAATGCTGCCAATCCCTTTCTCGTCACCTCTCAAAACCTTCGGGCCGATGCCACGATCCTCCCGGCAGAACGAGCCTCGGCACAGGACCTCTCCAGCCTCACTTTCAGACGGTGTCGGAGCCATGCCATCGGAGCAACATCCGGTCCAGTCAGGTCGCATCCCGTCGGGGCCGTCATGTGCCATGTTGCAGAAAACAAAGTAAAAACATGGCGGCCCATGTTGAAATTTGCAGCCGGGACTGAGGCTGCTGACGTATTTCAATCGTATCTCACGGTGGGGCCCCAAAACCCTCATGGCTTTCAGCCAAACACCAAGACTGGTCCAGGAAAATGACTGGTGATATTGGCTCGGATATATAGATAAATCCCGGATGTATATAGATGAATCCAGCACCATTGAAGCTTTGTTGTGTGAAGATTCGACAGTCTCAGGACCTTGTTGAGTGGTCCTGGTCCCGGTCCCTGCGAACACGGACGAAGCTTGTCAATGAAAAAAGGCCGCGTTCTCATCAGAGCGGCTGTTGCTGCAATCTCAGTGCCTTCACCAATTCTGCTCCTTTGGCTTCCTTCTGTTCCCTGCCCATCAAGGCTGTGCACCACACCGGGCTTTTGGACTTGGACTCAGCTGCCACTTACATGGTGCTTCTGGACCAGAATGGCAAAGGGCATATGAACCAATGATGTCTCTTCTATATTTTAGGATTTTAGGGGCCCACTGTCTGTTTAGAACCTTTGGGCATCTTTGGGCATAAAAATGCCCTTGCTTCGCACATCGCCTCAGCTGGCAATTCTCCCGCAGCACTGCTTCCAACAAGGGCTCTGAACCTGGCCAGTGTCCGAAAAGGACAGAGTGAAAGGAGAAGATTTGAGAAGAATTAATTCACATCAGTCTAACAAATTCAGAGGAATGCAAACAAACTGGATCAAACAAATGGGACCACCACTCAGTGACGCCCCAGCCACTCTCCACATCGCGCCACAAGTTGGCGTCGCGTCGCAGTCATTTGGGTCCAATCAAAGCCGAGGCACACCCCAAAGACCCAGTTAGGCCCTGCACCCATTGGATTCTCCTATTTTTGTGCAGGCACCAATGTCTCCGTGGCCCAAAGTGAATTGAACGGATTTTTTCGCGCGAACATTGGCAGGTCCCCAATAAGCCTCTCAGGTCTGCTTGTCCACTTGTGAAGATGGGATGCGAATGAACAAATGAACCAACATGGAACGCAAAAGCATCACCTAGGGTCAGAGGTTGCCACACCGCGTATACAAAACCTGATCAAGACTTTATGACTGTGTGAATGACGGGAGCAACATTCTTGAAAACCTCGAAATCCTCGTTTTATGGAGTGACCAGGTTGAAACTCAAGCACTTGGGCACCCAAGGACCGAAAGGTCTAAAGAGCAGTTTGCCCACGTGTAGGAACCCTTTCTCGACCCAAAGGGGTCGTCTATCGTCCAAGGGCGCCTGCAGCTCCACTGGGTGAGAGGCTTCTTTCCCACGCCTGCGCGGCGCCGCAGTTCTGCGCCGCGGTGGCCGAGGCTACAACGCAGCGGGTGACACGAAGAAAGGCGGAATGCTTCAAAGAAGGTGTACACAAGGTGTACTTTTTTGTCTTTTTTCAGGCTTTTGGGCTGAAAGTGAAGAACCTCGCCATCCTCTACTTCTTATCAACTCCAGCCAGCAAGCCTCGAAAATAGGATGTGTTTGATCTGCCTCTCGCAACGTAGATTTCCTTAACCTTAAGACAACTTAAGTAGGCTGCTCATGGCTGCTACCGGGTACTCGCAATTTAGATTTCCTTTAAACTTAAGATACCTTAAGTAGGCTGCTCATGGCTGCTACCGGGTACTGCGGTTGTGGTTATTCTCAAGTTTTGGTTCGATCCAGTCGCTGGATGCTGCACATATGTTTTCCTTCAAGTCGTTGCGGGGCAGAAACAAATCCAAACCATGATCAAATCCAGCGTTTTTCCTGCCAACGACTTACCAGTAGCTACAAAACGCTTAAACAATCAAGTCTTGGACTTCACATCTCTCAGAGAACCGAGAAGAACCGCCCCGTGACGAAAAATCGAACATGTCCGCACATGTCCGCACCATCTCCTGCCTGTGGAAAACTTCCCTCCTCCGGAGGCAACGTCCGAGCCATCGCGCGCCGGCTCAGGCGCTGTGGAGCTGTTGGGCAACGCGGCGACGCCGAGGCGACGCCCCCGGTGGACGGCACTGAAGAGAATGGCTTTGGATGGGGCGAGGGTTTTCAACTTCTAGGTGAGTGGTAGGTGACACGGTAGGTGACCTATATCTCCTTGTGGCACCACTGTTCAGCAAGAAAAGAGATACCTTTTCCGCTGCGTTCAGGCATTGTTCCAGCATTCCAAAAGTATGAGAAGGCCAATGTTGAAATATGTTAAAGTGTGCCCTCAGCGTTTAAAAAGTCCTGGAACTCATGAGCTGGCTCAATCAGTGGTTCGTTCATGACGTCTGCGCAACCCTTGAGCTGAAAAAAGGCACCAGTTGTCTTCATCCACCGTAAAGGGGAGGGACCTCCGACTCGAACGGAAGTAGCTGGGATGACTTTCAATCACCCGATCGAAGCGCAAATCTGAAGCTTGTGACTGGGGAGGACGGTGCAGTAACTCCCGGAGCCTGGGGGAGGTGCCTCTGGTGTCTGGATTGATTCGCACGCAGTCCCATCTCGGTTCCATATCTTCCGAAAGGGTTCCTGATAGGGTTCCGTTTAGGACGAACCAAGGGGTGACCCTGGTGAGCATTGAACGTCTGCTCGAGCGCGTCCTATTGCCACTTCATGTCCATTTGCCGAGTACTTGCAAGAAACTCATCGAAAACCTGAAATAGAAACCCCAGCTTTTGTGTGCGTGGTGTGTGGGGCTTCTGCCCTCCCAGCAGGTCGTACTTTGCTTTTTCATGCCTCTTGTGCGCAAGCCAGGTTCAAAATGTTTAAAACATCGTGAGACACCCTCTGATGGCAAGGAGTGCTTCCCAGGGTTCGTCAAGGATGTTCCACTTGACTGACAAACCCTGTTCATTGTATAAAGACATTAGGACGCTACGTTGTTGTACCCACTTCCATACTCGACAGCTCTTTCAGCATCTGCAAGTCTTTGATGAGCGCAAGAGTTTGACTTCACTGATCTTGGATTCAAGCATCTCCACACTGCTTTGTAACGACTTAGAGAGCGCTTCGCCGGCTTTCCAGTGGCGCTCCGTGGCTATTTTTTCAGGGAAAATCAAGTCGATCAGTCTTGAGATTTGGGAAAGTTGGGCGTTGAAACCTGATCTCCCAAGACATGAAGACGATTGGAAGTAAGTGCTTCTCGAGGTGCTTTCGAAGTGCATTGAAAGTCACAAGGTGGCCCCAAGAAATGCCGACATCAATAGAAACCCTTTTTGGGTTCCAGGGGCCTGAGGCCTAGACGCCCATCCAACCCGGCAGGCCAAAGTCAATGCTCCAGGATCTCTTCCAGGTGAGACTCATGTGCGCGGGTCATGTCCCTCTTGTCCAGGTGCGTCAACTGCCTGTCAAGCTACTTGATGAAGGCATGCTGCTCAAACAAAAACACAGACTGATGAAGTGGCTCGATCCTTGTGGTCGACCGGGACTTTCTTCGCACACAACTGAACACGGCCGAGCCATAAATTAGGGGATACACAGGTACATTTCTTTTAATTCTAAACATAACAAGAAACCTTGGCGAGTTTGTATCAAATGGTGAAAAATCCAGGGACATTCAAGCCTATTTTCCAGTAAGTCTGAAAACCCAATAGTTGTGATTTTACTTCATCTCAAAATCTGTGAACGACTATCCCCGGTCCCATCTACTCAGGCGGGGCCATTTAGAACCGTTCAGATACGTTTGGTACCCCCCAGTTTAACTGGTCCCTAGAACTTACAAGATCAGTGGTTGCTTATGGTTACATGCATGTATACGCACATCACATCATGTGCATAATATGTTTTGTGCATAGCTTTGGTCGTCTGGAGCGGAGTTCCACTGAGTTCACTGGGCTGCTTATATAATATGTGAACAGGTAAATATATATATATGTGTATGATTTGATATATAAAATATAGCATAGTTATATGCTGTAATATGATTTTAGGATGGAGTCATGCGAAGACCTGAATGACAATGGAGATCCCAACACAATGATGGAGGCACATATATTGCCGACGGGAGGAATGAGGTCTTGGCAAAGAAGCCTTGAGAATGTGGAGAGCTGAAAGCATCCAGGTTAACACTGACTTGAACTCCTTCGCCGTAGCTAAATGGGTCAGGAGGATGACTATGACAGCCTTGATTGGTTGAATTTTGTACCGTTTTTGTCTTGCTTGATCCAAAAAAGAGCATCATTCCTCTGCCAAACCCGCCTTTTGCAGATTTGGATTGCTTTGAACAACGGGCACTCTTGCCTTCGCCCGACTTCGTCAAGACGCCGTGGGCCGCAGGGTGGACCGCAAGGAAGCGTCAGGGACATTGGGCGGCACAGGTGACCTGATGGCAAACGTCACCGGCATTTTTCGAGGTGAATTTTCAAGCTCTTCGGAGTTGTGGCCCTTTTTGGGTTCGACCGGACGTCGAAACTAGTTTGATCAGCAATCCATTTGTTCGCCGGTGGCAGGCGTTGGAGACTTGACCGCAGACTGTCTCGACACATCATTAGGCTCTCGTCGTGACTCCAATGCGATGCACTCTCACCCCTTCTGTGTTGCAACTGAACTAAAGAACCAAACGATGATGTTCGTGTCTGCTCCGTAAATAAACAGAACTGCTGAACGCTCAAATGGACACAACATCCATGGAGAGATGGAAAAGGGGAATCAGCAGCACGGTCAGAAATGAAAGCATTGAATACTCATTTGGACGCAGGTGTTTATACTCATCAAACAACATATCTGTCAAAATACCAGTCTGATATTACCATATATATATACATATGCTACCCTCCCCCCAAAGATCCGTATGCAAATGTGTTTCAAGTCGAAGACCCAAGGAAAAATCCGTATTGGAGATAACAGAAAGGAATATTCCTATAGGGAAGAGATCAGTCAGAGACTTTGGAACCACATATTAAGGAAGGAAAATGAAGGGAAGACAGAGACAGCAGAATGACACGGAAGAACATGATAAGCTCTGCTTATTCTATAGTTGCAGTTTCTTTATGTTATCCATGCATTCTCCTTACAATCTTTGCTGCTCTTGTTCTTAATTCTTACATAATTATATGGTGTAGATAAATAAACAAAAATGAACATAGGGTTTCATATATGCTAAGCATGTTTATTGTGTCGTATAAATAACATATAGAATTATTCTCAATTGGAAAGAACAATAACCTGATCCTGATCCAATAAAAAGCATGCAAAAGTAGTAATACAACTCTATTTGTTGGATCCTGAGTGCTTATCAGAAAAATAAAAGTATGTACAAAAGCTACATACAAATTCCATAAGGCAAAACACAAGAAATCAAATAAGCATCAACAAAGCAACTATGCCGCCTGTTCAGCTGCAAAAAGCTTCCTTCCAAGCATAAAAGAAAGCAAGGGAGGAAGGAGGATGGTTTTACCAAAGAGTTCCTGCATGTAATCTAATTCCGCGCAACCCCCAGGCAAAACCATATTTCTTGCTTTTAGAGTCATCTTGTGACTTAGAAATGCAGCCTATTGAATGCAGCTTAGGAAGTACATCAGAGTCAGAAAGAAAAAAAACTGCAAATCCATGACCGAATTCTAAGTCTATATAGTATTTTATTTTTCAATTTTAATTCAAACCTATTCAATTCGACTCTAATTTAACTCTAATTAGTTCTCTTTCAATTGTCCCTTAGTTTTACTTTGATTCCAATATATTCTAACTATATTCAATATAAAGTCTATTGTAATTGTGAATCAATGCAAATCTAATTCAAATCCAATTTTGGTGTATATATGATCGATTTTAATTAACGTTTAGATGCAATTCAGATTCGATTCTAACTTGATTGTGTTCTTTTTCCAATATAGTTTTAAGTTCTAAA
This sequence comes from Durusdinium trenchii, assembly GCA_963970005.1. Classification (NCBI taxonomy): domain Eukaryota; class Dinophyceae; order Suessiales; family Symbiodiniaceae; genus Durusdinium; species Durusdinium trenchii. The sequence goes on along the minus strand of CAXAMN010026317.1, from coordinate 333,196 downwards.
ACAATTCCGATGTACTCTTCTAAGAGAGTGGGTGTTGCTTTCACAATGAAAGCCTTTACACATTTTGTCAGTATAGAAGTATTTGCTTTCTTAAATTCACACCCCCAGCAACACCCGCTCTCTAGAACGAAATCAGAATTGCATTAGAATTCAGTTTGCATTGAATTAGAAGTAAATTTGCATTGAGTTGGCTAAAAAAGTTGAATTAAACTAGAAATAAATAGGAATTAGAATCGTATCAAGGCAGAAATAAACGCGATGTAGAAAGAAACTGAATCAGAACTAAATTAGAAATAAATTGGAATTAACTTAGAATCAAATTAGAACTGAATTAGACGTCAGTTGGAATTAAATTAAGATTGAATCGAAATTATACTATTTAAATTAGAACTAAATTAGTATTGAATCAGAACTAGAATGATAATCAGATTAAAACTAAATTTAAAGTACAACTATATAAACTAGAATTGAAAAAGTTGATACAAAGTAAAAGTAAAATTACAGACTCAAATTAAAAAGTAAACTTGAATTCAATTGTATAGACTCAAATTAAAGTAAACAAAGAATCAAAATGAGATTAACCTAGAAATACATTGAACAAGAGTGACATAATTGAGTTAGAATTAAACCAAAATTGAATAATTGAATTAGACATACACTGGGTATATATAGACTTAAACAAATTGAGTTCGATTCAAATTACAAACAAAACTAAAACTGAATCAAAATTCATTTGGAATCAACATAAGATGAGAATGAATCATCAATTGTCAAAAAAAAATAAAATTTGAACAATATACTATTACAAATGGTTCTTTTCGGAATTAGACTTAAATGATAATTAAAGTTGAACTTATTATTTTACTGAAACTATTTCTTGTTGTTTGTTTGTTATATTGTTTTATTTTGCTTACTTTATTTTCTTTGTTTTTTTGTTTCTTTTTATGCTTCGATTGTTTGGTTCTTGTTTTTTCCTTTCTTCTTTTTTCCAAACGATGTCTGAATCCCCACTCCAGATAACGATGATACAGGAGATAAAATATGCTAAATTCATGTTAAATTAAACTGTTGAGTTAAACAAATAAGTTAATTAAAATTGTACAATACTGAAGTTAGAATTGAACTGGACTTGAACTTTAATCAATTAAAAATGAATGTGAATTAGAGTTGAATTAAAATAGAAACAAATCAGAATTATATAAATTAGAATTGAAATATAAATAAACTAGAATTAAACTACAATTGAATTAGACATAAAATTGAATTGTAACTTAATGAAAATGAAATTTAAAAAGTCAACAGAATTAGAATAGAATTGAACTAGCATTCAAGTAGAAAAGAATTAGAATTAAATTAGAATTCAGTTAAAACAAAGTTGGAATTACACCATGCCCACGTCTCTCAATTGGGAACAAGACGGCTGGAACTAAGTGCCGGAGTTATGAAGTAGAATGCTATTAATCAGGATTATTTCAGGATCAGAACAAAACCTCTCGAAAACCAAAAAAACAAAAGCAAAAACATAACAAAAATACACAAAAAGACCCCCCAAAAAAACATACCCACAAACAAAAATAACAATATGTCCACAGCTAGTCTGATTTTTGGACTAGTTGCCCAATCATTGTGTTTTTTGTCTGTGCTGTGTTTTTGTGTATTTTGTTGTTTTTGTTTGTTTGTGTTGTTTTTGATTTGTGTTTTGTCTTTTTTGTTCTCTGACTTTGGGTTTTTTCCTGACCACTTCAGATTGATTTGTGCTTCCAGACAAGAGTCACTATGGAACAATGTTCTTTTAACTTAAGTATGATGAATCCAGCGCACATATGTACAAATCATATGCACACGATGTGATGTGCATTGCTGTATACATATGCACAAAACATACGCACATGATGTCATGTGCATACACATGCATGTAACCATAAGCAACCACTGATCTTGGGAGGTTGGGAGGTGCCATATATATATAAATACAAACAAAGACCTTCAAAGTGACGGTTTGAGATCCCAGGATGAGGTCACTTAGGCTGAAAAGGTCACTTAGAAGGGCCTGGTATCTACTTATTTATTATAGATACATTGTATGTGTTGTTTGATTGTTATATATTATAGAAATATTGCACGTATATAGTAATATCTAATAATAGCTATTTAACAATGTAATGGCATGTAATGGCTATCATATATTATACATCCATGTATGTCCACAGCAGAAGCACAACGACCCCCATTCCACCGTGTGGCGATGTCATGTGCTCACTGCCCAGGTCGGGCGACCTGAAAGTCGTTGGGTCTCGGTGAGACGGTTTTCAGTCACCGAGGTGAACACCGACATGGACGGTGAGAGACCGGAATGGACGGTGAACGTCGATCCCGATGGGATATGGCAGGATGAGGCGACGCCGAATTTATGTGAAGACGGGCAAAGAAAAACATGAAGAAGGACATCTTCCATGTGTTACGAGAGAATCTTCATTTGCCACCCGAAATGGGCAAATGACGTGAAGATCCATTAACACCCTCCTAAGATTCTTGGCACATCTCTGGAAGCCTCGAGATCCGCAAAAGGAATTCCGCCTGGGCTTTGAAGGTCTGTTCAGGGTGTTGTTCACCTCTACACATTGGGAGATCCAAAGACGGCCGCGCTTTGCGCGGGGCGCTTTTTGTTTCCGAGACCCCCAGCAGGTAGCTTCGAGAAACTGGTTCGAAGGGCCTGAAAAATCAAAGCGAAAGTCAGGGATGGATCCTGTCCAACTCAATGTGCTCTTGAACTCTAGTGGCTTGCAGTTTATCCTTTTGAGAAGTGGATATAACATATTGGTCGTACGCAGTAGGATGCAGCCTATAGCTATACATGCCGAAGCCACAAAGAAAGCACTTGACTCGTCACTCGACTCGGTTGCTAAACATGCTAAAGACCTCTGAGGTGGCCACAGACTCCGTCGCAGCTCCTCCGTACTCGGGGACCTCGAGAAAATAGATGCTACTAGCGATGGCCTCCAACCTACTAGTGCTGTTGAGTTGCTGGGGGACACACGAGTTGCTAACCGATGGCCAGGAGATTCGGTTTAGCACCGCACATGTTGGATCCGTAATGAATGTTGGCTCAGCATGGTCCAGCTGCCATCCACATGTAGCTTGCGCGGCCAAAACTGCCCGAATCAAGCCTGTATGAAGCTCTAGAGGCTTGACTGCACAAAACCTCACCACCTGACTGGTCACCTGACTCCTGGTTGTGGCACTGTGGCACGCTGTCTGTTAAGTCACTGTACTGTTGCTGAATGCACATCACAGTACACTCTGCGGTGCGTTGTGTGGCACTTGCGTGCATCTTCTTTTGTCAGGCAAAAACTAATCTGCTCTTGCGGACCATCCGGCACGCCGTTGTCACTTGGAGTGACCAACCATGCTGAAAACGAAAGTCCCCTCGACCACAGGTTTGGTGTTTGATGGAACAAAAACGAATTAAAAACGTGCCAATCAAGTTGACGGCGTCCTCAAGATTCCCTCATGACATCATAAAACCAACGAAGGTTGGCATCCCCAGTAAGATCCTGGCCGAGGGCCTTGCGGCTGAGTTTCTAGTGAGATCTGCCAGATTCTGCAAAAAGGATCCGAAGAAGACTGGGTGAATCATGGTTAATTGATTCAGAAAATTGCATTTCCGGCTCCACAACTCGTGTTCTTCAGAACTCTCCACAAGCGATTCCAACGGCAAATGCGGCCAAACTCATCACCGGCAACGACACATCGGGTGACCGCAACGAAACGCCACGATTTCCTGAGCGTCAAGGGACTGGAAGCTCGGTGACCTCGGGAGGTGTGTCAAAATGCGTCAGATGTGTTCGGTCCAAATTCGGGAAAAAGAATTAGAACTCCACTTAGTAGCTTCTTGTTACTATAGTAGTAATGGCCTCCAACCTAATAGCGATGGCCTCCACCTGCTTCTTGTTGAAAGTTCGAACTCCAGACAAACGCAGAGACAGCATCCAGATGCCATCTGGAAGGGCAAACTCGGGTTGAATTTCCCTTTGCAGGAACAAGATGACTGCAAACTATTGGCAAAATGAGCCCATTCATCATCCTTCATCATCCACATATATTTTATATATAACACCTAAGCAAAGTATCCAGGTCTTGTTCATGTACGACTTCGTCATGCCCCAACTGCCGACAGGTCTCAATCCTAGTCATCACAATCCCCCAAAAAAAACAAGTAATAAAGGCCAGTGACCTGGTCACCTGCGCCGCCTGCCGCAAAGGGCTTGATCCATAAGCCACACTGCTCGGCAAAGGACCTCGATGGAAATCGGAACTTTCCGGAACGGAGCTGGCACAGGAGGAACGAAGACGAACGATACGAAAGACTTGTGATCATTGTTACGGCATGTTACGGCTTGATTCCGACTCGGACGAGATAGGGGAGGAGAAAAAGTTTGGTGCTCTTTTTGTTGCTTCCTTTTAGGGACTTTTTGAGCGCCCCAGGTGTGGAGGATTCTTGCTTGGTGTCATGTTCCCAGCAATTGAAGACCAAGGTACGAAGGGGTGGCGCAAGATAACCTCAGATATCGATGTTGTCAAGCAAAATTTAAGCAAGATCTTCAGTGACACATAGAATGCACATCATGTGCGACGAAAACCATGTTCTAGGTTTGAGTCCAGCAGTGCTCTTCGATGCTCTTTGTGCAGACTGCACTCCCAAAAAATACAAACTACGAGTAACAACAACAAGAAAAGAACATGGCCCACAAATGCTTGTGACTTATCCAACTACAGTGCCACGACATCCAGTTGTGGCGCCAGAACTCATCTCCAAAGAACTTCCCATTGGCTTTGGCGGCAACGGTCGAAGAGCACGGCTGAGTTCAGCTCTCAGCAGCTCCTGCAATGGTTTCCAGTTTCCGCTGGATGCCTCCTTTGGTGGGATGTGAATCAACAGGGACTCGACACATCAATGCCAGAAGCTTTATTTTGACTGGTTTCTTGCACACTCCGGACACGTCTCAAGGGAAGGCTGAATGTGATAGGGCGTGTGACTAAACTATTATATAATTTGAAGTTCATAAAACAAGCTCTACATCGAACTCTGATCCAAATATATATCAAATGATAATATCAAATGTTGCTTTCGCACAACCGCAAGCGGGCTTAGGGATATTCGTGGTTGTCTGTAAAACTGTTGCTTCCCTCTCCAGCGCTCGAGCCAGAAACGGGGGTTGGTCTCCCTCAAAACCAGCACGAAGAACCATGAAGGAGCCCGTAGTAGTGTCCTTGTTCCTAGTAGTAAGGCCAGGAGCCCCTAGTAGCGTCCTTGCTCCCAGTAGAAAGGCCAGGAGCCCCTAGTAGCTTGTCCCATCGAAGATATTTTCATTCTCAGCTCGATTGATTCGATTTACCGTTCTCCTGGCCCCTGGCTAAGGATTGGAGTTCCAAGAGCGCCGCCTGTCGGTGGAACAGGAAGTGATCATGGAAACGAGGCAAGGTGTCTGTAATTTTCCAATCACTTGTTTTCATTGGTCTACCTCCGCTCTTTGCAGTGAATGAACCTCTTCTAGAAGTTCCAAATGGGCGTTTAAGACCTTTCCAAGAATTCCCAGCTGGGAGGCATCGCCCCAGTGCTCCATCCTGCTCCGGCTCCGACTCATCCACTTACAACCTACCAACCCGCATTTTTTTCTAGAGACCTTAGGTTATCTCCCCCCCAGCAAACTACTAGGAGCAAGGACGCTACTAGGGGCTCCTGGCCGTACTACTAGGAGCAAAAAAGAATTAACGTCCTTCTGAACCTTGTCGTCTGTTGCAGGCGCTTCTTTGTCCATTTCGAAGCAAGCACTGTTTGACCATCTGTCTATCCTGCGAAGGTGTTTTTTTCAGGTCCTTCTTCAACCGCCTGTGTCTTGGGATAAAGAACTTTGCCCGGGGCTGACTGATTCGGTGGGACCTGGCTACTAGTTCTTGGAGACGTTCTCAAAAGCCAAAATAGTGATGCTGGAATTGCTGAATGATCTGGAAAATGCATCTTGGCCAAGAACCCTCAAGCATCATCATAGAATCATATCTGGAAAGCTTAGAATCAGCATGTTCATCATTTCATCTCTCATTGATTTTTCTCTCTTCACGATGCCCAAAGCTCCAAGAACGGCTTCGCTCACCTGCATCTCTTTCTGCCGGGCCGCGCCGAGCTCAGCATACTTCCTGAGCGTGGCTGGAAACACAGATGCCGAGGGACCGTTTTGGGGGGCAAAACCAAACCATCCATCACTCCAGAGGATCACATTTCAGGAAAAAACATCTACTGCCGATTGCTCAAAACTGTTCAACTGACACCATGGAGCGCAACTGTAGGCAGTATCCTTTTAATATCCTCACATTCTCAGGGGACGATACTTCCTTCCAGCAAACAAACTGAATGGTGGATTCCTTCCCCTTTCGACCTGCATCTTTGGTGCCTGAAGCACAAGCGTCGTCACGACCAGGCCTTCAATTTGGGTGAAGGATTTGAACATCTCTCTCCTACAGTTGCGCAGAAACACATCAACAGTCCACCAGCCAGGTCCAAAGCTCAGCCGGCATTCCATGGCCTGCAGAATCAGCAAAATGGTTCCAAACATAGACACTGAAAATAAGGAAAGTCAAGTTCACACAAAGGAATGCCTCAAACAAAGCACTAAAATAGAAGAATGGCCGACCCAACTGCCGACCCAATTGAAACACACAAATGCCATACGACATGGAACACCATCAAAGTCAAAACCAATAACTAAGTAGATGAGGAGCAACAGGACAACTTAGAACTGCAAACGACCGAACAAGTTGAAAAGAAAACAACTAACTTCCACAACCAGCCTTCCAAATCTAATGGCAAAAACATTTTTCGGCTGCTCAGCTCTACCGGGCGCCTCCTTCTCCGCTCTGGCGCGGCAACTCAGCTCAGCTTCTTTGGCCTTCTCACTGCTCGCCTTCACCGACAGAACGCGTGATCCCCAGGATTTTTCGACCAAAAGCCGACGCTTGATCTCAGGTCACCTGATCTCAAGTCACCGGGTCGGGACTTGTGGAGTTTGATGAGGCTTGATCTGAGTGGTGCCCAGTATCCTACGGTACCTATAGTAGAGGTCATTGCCTCATTCTTTTCAAAAAACACCACTCAGTAATTTGGGGGGGCTATGAGTTTGGCAAAAATGTTGAGTCCCCTTCACGACGCCAGGCCCTTCAATCGCCAGGTCTTCAGTTGATCAAGCTGTTGGATGCTGTTGGCAGGGTCTCATCAAGAAAGCGCCTGGGGGTCGAAAACTTATAGGTACATAGTGGTAACCAGAATACACCGCTGGGATTTATATGGACTTATGACCTTCCTTGCTATTCGCCATGCGCTACTTCGACCCGGTCAACCGCAGCCCGTCCCCGGTCAATCCCAATTCCTTCGTTCCAAACGCACGTGATCTTGATTTGTCGCCCGGCCGGACTCGAAACCTCATTCGCCAACGAGTATGATCAGTGTGGGTGAATGCCCACTTCAGCATCGTTGTGTTGCAAAGCCAAATGACCAAATTATGATAAATTAAGGTGCCCAAAAACAAGAATATCCCAACCAAACTCCAAAAGGATCTGCAGAACCTTTTTTCTCAGGAGCTTGGAGTTGTGCATGGGTCTTCTGACCCCAGTCGTTCACATCTCAGTCGTTCTCAGATCTTGCAGTGTCACACCACTGCCAATCACTTGAGCCAAATGCCCCGGTCACGTGGCACATTTTGGTGACTTTTGTGAACATAAAACTCGCACACGCAAGGGCAAGTGTGAATATGTTACAAGCAGGCTGATCTTGGTGTTTCTGGGCACTCCTCACTATTCCTAACCCAAAAATACGCCCAAAACGGACAAGTCCTTTGGTTTCAGGCTCTTCGCTTTCTCCCTTCTGCTTCCTTTATCCTTCTCAATCCTTCTCCTTCGTTACCCTCTTCATTTCAGTTGTTTTTTCCAATGGTATTCCTCTACTGTTCGCCACTTCCGTCCCGGGTCCTGGGTCCCGCCTTGGCGAAGCGCTCGGCCGAGGCGATCTTGGACTCCGCCAGGCGAAGCGTCTCCTGGCACCGTCCACCGCGGTGTCTCGTGGTTTTGCTCGTTTGGTTCGACGACATGCAGGATGGGATCCTCGAAACTCATCTGTTTTCTCAAAGCTCCAAAAAGCGGCAAACTAGATTTACAATCAAACTCTTTGGTGCCACACAAAGGCCTGCTGAGGACTAGAACATCTGCCTCCGCTTTTTAGGGAAGGATGATACCCAGTGCTGCTTTAAACCGTTCTTTACGAGAAGTGACGGTTTTGGTTTGGCTGCCAAGGTGACGTGTGTGTTGACCATGTGATCAAAACGCGTTTTCTCATGTTTTCTCCCTATCAAGAGGGATTGCCAATCTTCCGTATTGCCAGTCTTACCTGTAAAACATGGACTAAGGACATGCTCACGCGTGCTACACGAATTCGTCGAAGGTTTTCTTGTCTTTGTCTGCACTGCACGTGTGTTGATGCTGATGTTGGGATGCACGGTTGCGGGTGTGCGTATGCCATGTACGCATGCCCTTCAAGGCAGCATGTGCCATTAATTTTGCATATATAAGTGCCTTAACGGCCTTAGCCAATGCTTGTTGAGGGAGCTGAGGATCTGAGGCAAGGATCTAGACAAAGAAAAAACAAACAACATGTTAAGCTGCGCAGCTGCAGACTCAAGGACCCCATTCCACTCCTCAGAGTCGTTCCGGTGTTGCTTCTCTTCCTCCAGGCGTCTCCTTGAAAAGCTTGGCTTTGCGCCGGTTGGGACTTTGGATTGACTTCTCCGACCTCAGAGCCTTAAAGTCATGATGGTAAATGTGACTCAATTGTCCGCCCGCAGCAAAGGTGCTGAGGCGTCGTGCAAGCTTCGCACAAGCCGCAGCACAGCTGCTGGATTAATCAGTCAGTAGTGTGCTTTAGGTTGTGCTTTGAAGTTTTGTGAAGATGGATAAAAGCTGTGTGGTTTCGGAAGTAAAAGTTCGCGATGCCGGCTATGCAGCCCGGGGGACACTGCATTGTTGACATCATGGGGGTGCTCGTCCGTGTGTCCTGCGCGAAAGAGTAGAGAGCGAGAGTTACTGACATACCGAGACAGACAGACAGACTGACTGAGACCAGACCGAGACGGACAGACCGAGACAGACCAACCGAGACAGACCGGCTCCGACAGCACAAGTTGCTGCTTCCCACACCAGTAACCAACCCGTATCCTTGTGGGGTGCTACTGGCACAAAATCCATTTAATCTGTGCGGCGGCTTCTACAGCGAAGCAGTGTGAATACTCACTTGTCATTTCGACTTCCAGCTCTTCAGCCAAGATGCTCCAGCTGCCTCTGTTGGGCTTCCGCCTCCTTCAAGTGCTCCTCCAGGGAGGCCATCGCCTGCTGCGCCTCGTCCTTCTGCCTCGCCCGAGTGGAGGCCGTGGAGTCCCAAAGGCGCTGGACCATGGTCTGGTCTGGACAGGTGTGTGCTTCAAAACCAAGGTCGTCTTCGGGGTCTTTGTCCTCAAAAGATAATATGATCACTGATCACATCTTCCTCATGGGCATTGGCCTGAATCGATTTCTTTGCTCAACCGAAAGTGCCAAAGGCTTTATGTGCACTTGAAAGGAAGGACTGTGCGGCATAGTCCAGAAATCCAAAAAGAATCGGCGAAGGTGAGTTTGACCATGTTTGACCAGACCCAACTCACACGCAATCAAATGCCAAACTAGTAGCCATGGCCTCCACCCCAGTAGCGATGGCCTCCAACCTACTAGCGATGGCCTCC
>CAXAMN010026317.1:309540-323368 GCA_963970005.1 Durusdinium trenchii | reverse complement strand
AACCTACTAGCGATGGCCTCCCTCCAGTAGCGATGGCCTCCAAACTAATAGCCATGGCCTCCACCCTAGTAGAGATAGGCTCCATCCCAGTAGAAATGGGCCTCCTCTCTTCCTTCAGAGCCGCATCCATCTCAGCGACTCGGTGCTGCAGCACCTGGACCTGGTCAAACGGGATGCCATGCCCAAAGGCCCAGTCCGGATCACCAGGAGATGGGGTCAAAGCTTGTTGTTTGGTTCCAAAAATCACCGGTCATATGGTCATAGGGGTCAGAGAACAAAGTGATTCACCGGCACAAATCACATGTGTCACGTGATCCAGGCGCTTCCAATGTAAGAACTTTCATCGATAATAAAGTTGATCCATCTGACATGCCCATCTTACTTGAGTTTGCTGCTGGAGAAAAAGTGATGCTAACATCCAAAACAAAAAGGTCGGGAATGCTGAAGTTGCCGTTGTTTTCTGTTGGCTGGCGGTGTTTGGGTCTATCACAGCGGTGACGGAAAAATGGAACATGTCAAAAGCACCATCACCAACAGCAGCCTTGGCCATCTATCTTTGAATCGCCTATTCGAGGATCACAATGCAACTCGCTTGCTGTGGAGATCTGAGCATTTGCAACGTTGGAGATAAATGTGAAGTCAAGGGAGGCCATTGCTATTAGGTTGGAGGCCATCGCTACTAGGTCGGAGGCCATCCCTTTATAAGTATACTTCTAGTTTTGCAGAGTATTAACAGCCATGTTGGACTGTTGGACATGCTGTCATGATGCCCATGAGTTTTAAGGGTAACCATTCTAACTTAAGCACCAGAAAAGGAGACAAGAAAGTAAGGTAAGGCGTTCCTACTCGGTGTCTATCTCTCCTTTTTGCCCCTGAAATCTCTACATTCTCACATCCAAGGTTTCTCAAAAATGAGGAAAGCACCTGGTGGTATTGATCAAATCCACCAGATTGGCTTTCCAAGACAAAGAGTCCAAACCGGCTTCGCACCTCTCCCTGCATTGTCTGCCGCTCCTCTTGGACCTGAAGAAAAGGCCACGGGATGTGGAGATGCTGCGTCTCAGATCATCGCAGCCGAAATTCAATGAGAAAAGACAACAATCGCAAACATCTGCCATATCTGCCATTCCTACCCATTATATTCAGATTATTCATGGTTATTCCAAATTGAATTATTCTCTTCCAGGCATTTACCCCTCTCCAGCATGGAAAGCATGGAAAACACCCTCCTTGTATGTTAGCTTCCTCCACGGCTGTAATGCTGCCAATCCCTTTCTCGTCACCTCTCAAAACCTTCGGGCCGATGCCACGATCCTCCCGGCAGAACGAGCCTCGGCACAGGACCTCTCCAGCCTCACTTTCAGACGGTGTCGGAGCCACGCCATCGGAGCAACATCCGGTCCAGTCAGGTCGCATCCCGTCGGGGCCGTCATGTGCCATGTTGCAGAAAACAAAGTAAAAACATGGCGGCCCATGTTGAAATTTGCAGCCAGGACTGAGGCTGCTGACGTATTTCAAACGTATCTCACGGTGGGGCCCCAAAACCCTCATGGCTTTCAGCCAAACACCAAGACTGGTCCAGGAAAATGACTGGTGATATTGGCTCGGATATATAGATAAATCCCGGATGTATATATATATATATATATATGAATCCAGCACCATTGAAGCGTTGTTGTGTGAAGATTCGACAGTCTCAGGACCTTGTTGAGTGGTCCTGGTCCCGGTCCCTGCGAACACGGACGAAGCTTGTCAATGAAAAAAGGCCGCGTTCTCACCAGAGCGGCTGTTGCTGCAATCTCAATGCCTTCACCAATTCTGCTCCTTTGGCTTCCTTCTGTTCCCTGCCCATCAAGGCTGTGCACCACCCCGGGCCCACAGTGTGCTTTTGGGGTTGGATATCTTCGAATTTGGACTCAGCTGCCACTTACATGGTGATTCTGCACCAGAACGGCAAAGGGCATACGAACCCACGATGTCTGTCTCTCCTATATTTTGAGACCGGGACACTATGCGGGTGTGTGTTTTCAAGTGTTTTGTTGTTTTTTTGATGTTCTTGGACTCTTTCAAGTTGCAATAGGTCTAGCATTGGGTATGGTATTGTGATCTGTCCTGGATGATTCCCACAGAAGTTTGGAGCCTTCTGGTGTTACAACCATTCACCGTTGACCTGTGGTAGCTTGATGCCATTCACCCTTGACCTGTGGCAATGGTAATGCAGATGGTGATGATAATGCTAATGGCAATGGTGATGGTAATGCCATTCACCGACCTGTGGGAGCTTGATGCCATGCACCCTGTGATCTGTGGAAATGAAGATGTTAATGCTATAAACCCTGTGACCTGGGAGGATTGATGCCAATGCTGGTGGCACTGGGAATGCTAGTGGCCATTCACCCTTGCCGTGTGGCAATGCTAACGGCAATGGTAGTGCGCATGACAATGGTTATGGAATGCCATTCACCCTTTGACCTGTGGGAGGTATGCACCTTGTGACCTGTCGGCTTGATTCCATTACCTTTGACTTGATTCCATTACCTTTGACCTGTGGCAATGGGAATCCAAATGACGGTGCTGCGAATGCTGCGAAAGGTACTGGTAATGGTCTTTGCCCTTGACACGTAGTGATGCTAGTGGCAATGGAAATGCTAATGGCAATGGTGATGAGATGCCATTCACCCTGTGAGCTGTGGGGGCTTGATGCCATTCACCATGCTAATGGGAACGGTTTAAGCCATCCCCTGATGCTGGTGCTAACGCTAATGCTTTTGGTGTTGGGAATGCTAATGGCAATGGTAATGCTGATGCTAATAGCAATGGTCATTGCTCATGGCAATGTACACGGTGCTGGTAATGGCCATTCACCCTTTGACCTGTGACAATGCTATGTGGGACCTTGATGCCATTCACCATGGGAACAGGAATGCAAGTTTCCCTGTGACCTGTGCGAGCTTGACGCTGATGCTAATAACAATGGTAATGTTCATGCGGTACTCCTTGGGGAGTCGTGCATCATCTGAGCAGACATAACTGTTGCGACTATAAACAGCCAAACACGCAGCACAGGAGTCATTTTGCATTTTCAAGCGAGAGAGCTTTGGCCTTCAATTTGGCATGCCAGAAATTGCGCATCATTGTGGTCACAAAGCAAGACGCAGGTTCATCTGCGCAAAGCAGTGTCCACATTCGTGTACGCGCTGATGGCTCTGCGGGAGCGGCCTGCTGAAAAAAAAACCTTCAGGCCTTCAGGTCGCCAGTGGACCTCCTCCTTTGGGGTGGGCCATCGACAGATGCTCCGTGCTGTGCCTTGCACAGTGCACGCTCAGTGCACGCACAGTGCACGCCTCAGCGCACACCCCAGTGCACGCAGCCACTTGCCTGTAAATAGCAGCGTTTGGCGCTAACGGCATCAAAAAAGACATAATATATATGATGTTTCCAAACTTTTCGCTTTCAGAGATGCAGCGGCGATTTGCTGCTAATTTTCATGATTTTGGGGCCGTGCACTGGCGCCGTGCACTGGTGCCGTGCACTGAGCGTGCACTGGGCGTGCACTGAGCGTGCCCTGTGATTTCTGGGCCAGGGATTCAAGCGCGGGCGGTTTATTAGTTCAGACTGCTTACGGGCCTACAGCCAACACGCACACGGTTGCAAAAACTGAGCCCACGCGATTCCGCGGCAGCAATCGTACACAGTTGCATATCGGTGTGTGTTTGGCAATTACGCTTGCGCATGTTGTTTTGATTGACAGATGCAGACACATTGCTTTTGCCAGACGGTTGATGCACGAAATCCTGCGTCGATAAAGCAACACATGAGGTCCTCCAATAGTAACGACCCCCGTGCCCCTCAACTCAATGTTGTCTCAATGTTTGCTATGTGTGATGCAGGATTTGGGTCATTCAACTTTTTCTGTTTCAGGCAATTCCTCAACTCAATGTTAAAGAGGGAGCGCGAGGGTATACATGAGTTTGTTCGTCCAGTGGTGCAGGATTTTGTCCATCAACAGTAGCAATGGTATTGGTAATGGCCATTCACCCTTGACCTGTGGCAATGCTATGTGGGACCTTGATGCCATTCACCATAATCCCATTTTCCCTGTGACCTGTGAGGCTTCACGCTGATGCTGTTGCTTATGGTACTGGCAATGTTGATGGCAATGCAGATGCTAATAGCAATGGTCATGCTGATGGTAATGGTAAGGGTAAATGACCACTCATCCTTTGACATGTGGCAATGGTAATGCTCATGACAATGGAATGCCATTCACCCTTTGACCTGTGGAGCTATGCACCCTGTGACCTGTGAGAGTGGGAGATGCCGTTCACCTCTGACCTGTGGCAATGGAGATCACGTAGCAATGCAAATTTCTGCGGCAATGATACTGCAAATGGCGATGGCAACGCACATGGCGATGGTGGTGATAGTGCCATTCACCCGGTGAGCTGGGGGACCTTGATGCCAATCACCCTGTGACCTGTGGGAGGTTGAGGCCACACACTCTGTGACCTGTAGCAATGGCAATGCGAATGGCAATCGCAATGCTAGTGACAATTGTGATGGTGATGCCATTCACCCTTTGACCTGCGCGGGCTTGATGCTAATGATAATGCTAATAGCACTGGGCACGCCAATGGTAATACTAATGCTTATGCTAAAAGCAACAGTAATGCTAATGAGAACGGGCCATTCATCCTTGACCTGTGGCAATGCGAATGGCAATGGTAATGCCATTCGCCCTGTGAGCTGTGGGAGCTGCATGCCATTCACCCTGTGACCTGTGGGAGCTTGATGACCCAGGTAGTACCGGGGGGGTCGGCCAAAAACAAATTGGATACCAGACACCAAACCAATTATTTTTTTGGCCGGCCCCCCTCAAGATCCGGTGAACTAGGAAGACTACTACTCATGAGCAGACAACGAGCACCTACCAACAACTACGAGGTCTCGTCCTCAACGTCTGAACACCTTCAACATGCAAAGTTCTAAAACAAACGTTTTCGAGAACACTGGAGAACACACACCCGTATAACGTCCTTTCTGTATAATATTAGGGGCCCACAGTGGATCTGTTTAGAACCTTTGGGCATCTTTGGGCATAAATCTCACTCCGTTCTGTATTTCTTACGGTTTTAGTTCCCTACTCTAAAAATGCCATTGCTTCGCACATCGCCTCAGCTGACGATTCTCCCGCAGCACTGCTTCTAACAAGGGCTCTGAACCTGGCCAGTGTCCGAAAAGGACAGAGTGAAAGGAGAAGATTTGAGAAGAATTAATTCACATCAGTCTAACAAATTCAGAGGAATGCAAACAAACTGGATCAAACAAATGGGACCACCACTCAGTGACGCCCCACGCAACTCTCCACATCGTGCCGCAAGTTGGCGTAGCGTCGCAGTCATTTGGGTCCAATCAAAGCCGAGGCACACCCCAAAGACCCAGTTAGGCCCTGCACCCATTGGATTCTCCTATTTTTGTGCAGGCACCAATGTCTCCGTGGCCCAAAGTGAATTGAACTGATTTTTTCGCGCGAACATTGGCAGGTCCCCAATAAGCCTCTCAGGTCTGTTTGTCCACTTGTGAAGATGGGATGCGAATGAACAAATGAACCAACATCGAACGCAAAAGCATCACCCAAGGTCAGAAGTTGCCACACCGCGTATACAAATCCTGATCAAGACTTTATGACTGTGTGAATGACGGGAGCAACATTCTTGAAAACCTCGAAATCCTCGTTTTATGGAGTGACCAGGTTGAAACTCAAGCACTTGGGCACCCACGTGAAGGACCGAAAAGATCTGATTTGGAGAGTGACTGTTTGTGAAGTGATGCTGTCAGCGGCCCAAAACAACACGTTGAAGCCCTTTGTTGGACAAAGGCGTTTCACGGAAAGAGCAGTTTCCCACTTGGAACCCTTTTTCGGGTCGTCTTTGATCGTCCTTGGCAATTGCCGGCGCCAACCAACGGCGCCTGCAGCTCCACTGGGTGAGAGGCTTCTTTCCCACGCCTGCGCGGCGCCGCCGCAGTTCTGCGCCGCGGTGACCGAGGCTACAACGCAGCGGGTGACACGAAGAAAGGCGGAATGCTTCAAAGAAGGTGTACACAAGGTGTACTTTTTTGTCTTTTTTCAGGCTTTTGGGCTGAAAGTGAAGAACCTCGCCATCCTCTACTTCTTATCAACTCCAGCCAGCAAGCCTCAAACATATAGGATGTATTTGATCTGCCTCTTGCAACTTAGATTCCCTTAGCTAGGCTGCTCATGGCTGCTACCGGGTACTGCAGTTGTGGTTATTCTCAAGTTTTGGTTCGATCCAGTCGCTGGATGCTGCATATGTTTTCCTTCAAGTCGTTGGGGAGCAGAAACAAATCCAAACCATGATCAAATCCAGCGTTTTTCCTGCCAACGACTTACCAGTAGCTACAAAACGCTTAAACAATCAAGTCTTGGACTTCACATCTCTCAAAGAACCGAGAAGAACCGCCCCGTGACGAAAAATCGAACATGTCCGCACATGTCCGCACCATCTCCTGCCTGTGGAAAACTTCCCTCCTCCGGAGGCAACGTCCGAGCCATCGCGCGCCGGCTCAGGCGCTGTGGAGCTGTTGGGCAACGCGGCGACGCCGAGGCGACGCCCCCGGTGGACGGCACTGAAGAGAATGGCTTTGGATGGGGCGAGGGTTTTCAACTTCTAGGTGAGTGGTAGGTGACACGGTAGGTGACCTATATCTCCTTGTGGCACCACTGTTCAGCCAGGAAAGAGATACCTTTTCCGCTGCGTTCAGGCATTGTTCCATCATTCCAAACGTATGAGAAGGCCAATGTTGAAATATGTTAAAGTGTGCCCTCAGCGTTTAAAAAGTCCTGGAACTCATGAGCTGGCTCAATCAGTGGTTCATTCATGACGTCTGCGCGACCTTTGAGCTGGAAAAAATGGCACTATCCAGTGTAGGGGAAGGACCTCCGACTCGAACGGAAGTAGCTGGGATGACTTTAAGTTACACAAATCTGAAGCTCGTGACTGGGGAGGAGGGTACACTGGCTCCCGGAGCCTCACCAATATCCCGCTGGTGTCTGGATTGATTTTGTTGATGCATGGAAATGTAACCTGTGCACCAAGCAGCCCGTTTTTTGCGAATGGCATATGGCCTCAAGGACCTCCCGAGAAGGAGGAACCCAAACGGTGAACCTTGTGTTCAAAAACAGAGAGTTGCGCATCGGGACTGTTTGGTCGAGTGGTTGCAGTTTGTTGGTTAAGCATGTCTCAAGGGCATCAACAGGTTATGAACCCAAACCAAGCAACCACCGTTCCAGCACCTAGCTCGTGCATGCTTCGTCGCCGTCGAACGATGGAGCTGGGATCATCACTGGCTTTGCCTCTACCTGAAGAGGATGATGTTCCGGTTTCTGGTGAAGAGGTTGAAGGAGTGAAAGATGGAGAAGGGATGGAAAAGGAGATGAAGTGAAAAACAGGTTGACGACACCCACGAAATCCACTACAGGCCCCACTGGCTCTGTCAGCACTAAGGATGCTGAGGTGTTAAAAGAAGAGAAGAAAGAAAGCAAGGATGACGCAGCAAGAAGGAAGGAAAATGAAGAGGAGGAGGCCCAGCGCTAAGGAAAGAGAAGAGCCAGAGAGTGAAGCCAAGAAAGGGAAGCCTGAGTATAAAGGAGAAGGGGCTGAAAGAAGATCCATGTCAGCGCTCACCAGCTGCAGCTAGCTGTTCTTATGGCCCTGACGGCGAAAACTCGTGCGCAAGGGCACGAAGATGATGGACCAGGACGCTCAGATGAAGAGCCACTGAAGATTTCATGGCGGCCTACACTCCGCTCATCATGCTGGCTACTCTGTTCTTATGGCGAATCATTGCCTGGCTCTTCACTCCACCAATTCCCGGAGGAGATCACGCTGCGGGTAGGTATGCCTCCTGAGCCACCCGTGAGGGGACCTCCAGGCAGTACAAGCTTTGAACCGTCCCACAAAAGCTTGATTACAGTAGACTGGCAGGGCCGTGAGACCAACAGACCAAGCGCCAAGTGGAAAGGAAAAGAGAGGGTGAAGGAAGGCTGAGAGGAGCAGCCCACTGATCCAACATGCTGGGCTTATGGACCTATGACGCGAGAGCAGCCCATCCTTTGCCCAGCGTGAATGGCTTCCTCACTGGATCGCAACTCTCACTCTGCAGGAAAGGCAGCAGGCTGGATTGGAGCAGCCACTCCTGACCTCGAGCTCTGCGGCGATCCCAATCCTCACTTTGGACATCAAGGACCACCAAGTATGGTCAGAAGTACCATGTGTTCAGGACATGCAACACTGGCTTCATCCACTTTGAGGAGTTCACTTTGAGGAGTTCAACACAGGTGCGCCTTCACTGTCGACATGAGTCGAGCTCGGCGGAGTGAGCCTTTGGTGCCGAGGTTGGGGTGAGGTGTATCCCCGCGATGCGCCATCACCATTGCCCTGCGCGACCGGAGGAGAGACGAAGTATGATATATATATATATATATATATCTGTGTGTGTGATGTGTGCTCAAGAGCTCCGGAACCGGCACCTGAACATGTGATGAAAAGAAAAATGAGGGGCTGTGGCCCATGGCCATTTGGGCCCTACAGAAGTTTTGATGGCTCGTGAAGCCTACAGCTCATAACTGGAACGGCTGAAAGCCTGGAAAGTATGAAAAGGACACAAGCTATGTCAGTTGACTGCATTGCTGTGGGTACAATGCAGTGATGTGCTCACTACACTACCCGGGGCTGCTGGTCTGGAGAAGCTTTGTGAAAATGAAAAGAGAGATGAGCTGGTGAACCAACAGCACCTATGCAGCATGGGCTTGAGCTTGGTGTGTCACTGAGCCCGTTCGGACTCCTCACGAGCGGGAAGAACGGTTGAGTCCAGGAGTGCCCGTGAGGAGGTCAGATTGGCACAGTGACAGGGGGAGTATTGATGCATGGAGATGTAACCTGTGCACCACGCAGCCCGTTTTTTGCGAATGGCATATGGCCTCAAGGGCCTCCCGAGAAGGAGGAACCCAAACGGTGAACCTTGTGTTTAAAAACAGAGAGTTGCGGAGGACTGTTTGGTCGAGTGGTTGCAGTTTGTTGGTTAAGCATGTCTCAAGGGCATCAACAGATTCGCACGCAGTCCCATCTCGGTTCCATATCTTCCGAAAGGGTTCCTGATAGGGTTCCGTTCAGGACGAACCAAGGGGTGACCCTGGTGAGCATTGAACGTCTGCTCGAGCGGTCCTATTGCCACTCATCGAGACCCCAGCTTTTGTGTGCGCAGTGTGTGGGGCTTCTGCCCTCCCAGCAGGTCGTACTTTGCTTTTTCATGCCTCTTGTGCGCAAGCCAGGTTTCAAACCGTGAGACACCCTCTGATGGCAAGGAGTGCTTCCCAGGGTTCGTCAAGGATGTTCCACTTGACTGACAAACCCTGTTCATTGTATAAAGACATTAGGACGCTACGTTGTTGTACCCACTTCCATACTCGACAGCTCTTTCAGCATCTGCAAGTCTTTGATGAGCGCAAGAGTTTGACTTCACTGATCTTGGATTCAAGCATCTCCACACTGCTTTGTAACGACTTGGAGAGCGCTTCGCCGGCTTTCCAGTGGCGCTCCGTGGCTATTTTTTCAGGGAAAATCAAGTCGATCAGTCTTGAGATTTGGGAAAGTTGGGCGTTGAAACCTGATCTCCCAAGACATGAAGACGCTTGGAAGTAAGTGCTTCTCGAGGTGCTTTCGAAGTGCATTGAAAGTCACAAGCTGGCCCCAAGAAATGCCGACATCAATAGAAACCCTTTTTGGGTTCCAGGGGCCTGAGGCCTAGACGCCCATCCAACCCGGCAGGCCAAAGTCAATGCTCCAGGATCTCTTCCAGGTGAGACTCATGTGTGCGGGTCATGTCCCTCTTGTCCAGGTGCGTCAACTGCCTGTCAAGCTACTTGATGAAGGCATGCTGCTCAAACAAAAACACAGACTGATGAAGTGGCTCGATCCTTGTGGTCGACCGGGACTTTCTTCGCACACAACTGAACACGGCCGAGCCATAAATTAGGGGATACACAGGTACATTTCTTTTAATTCCAAACATAACAAGAAACCTTGGCTCGCAACCCTGGTCACTGAGTTTCTAGCAGAGTGTGCCCCGGGCGGGTGGAACAGTTCCAGTTCCACGTCGTCCAACACAGGAGACTGAGGAGGAGGGAGGGAGTTCCAGCTCCAGTTCCAGTTCCAGTTCCACGTCGTCCAAGACGGGAGACTGGGGAGGGGGGAGGGGAGTCCCAGTTCCAGTTCCAGTTCCAGTTCCAGTTCCACGTCGTCCAACACGGAAGACTAGGGAGGGGGGAGGGGAGTTCCAGTTCTGGTTCCGCTTCCAGTTCCAAGTCTGGGTCCGAGTCTGGACGTGATTGCCAACGTCAGTTTAGCGTGGATGAGTGTTTTTTTATCCGGGGGGGAGTTCCAGTTCCACTTCCAGTTCCAGTGGGGTACACTATGGTTTCTAGCCTATTTTCCAATGAGTCTGAAAAACAAAGTTTTTTACTTCATCTCATCTCAAGATCTGTGAACGACTATCCCCAGTCCCATCTACTCAGGCGGAGCCATTTATATAGAACCGCTCAAGTTCAGGTACCTTCAGTAAGCAGTTGCTGTTTGTTTGTAGGTCATTGTGCATTCCCTCCCTGCGTTCAAATAGAACGACGTGAGATTCGCAAAGGCAGAGAGTTGGTGGGTCCCGAAACGATGGACCGGGAAAAAAATAAAAGCATAGAAAAACATAGACCGTCAGAATCCGTTGAAGAAAACTGCAGAACTGAAGAAACGGCGCCCAATGCGCCAATCGGAGATACCGAATCGCCACCAAGGCGCAACCAGAATCGTTGAGGTTCAGGGCCTGGATCTGGTGTACTCAGAACTGTTTCCTGTGCCCTCACGTAGCTTCCTGAGACTCTGAGAGGAAGAAATCACATGGAAAAACATAGAAGACATCGTCATCTTCGGAAGTTTGAGATCACTCGAAACTCCTCTGGTTTGGTGACAGTTCCTTTCGGATCCTCAATAGAATAGTTTTGCCTGGCTCCTTTCTCCAGTCCAAGATACTCCAAGCATGCCTGCCATGAAAACGGTACGGATGGCCCCTTTGGGGTTGGCTTGCAGCCTTTTCAGAGGAGATGAAGAACAGAAGGGTGAAAAAGAATAGTTTTCTTGAGCTATCCAAGGCTTACGCCCTGGAAGATTAGCATGGAACCTGAAAACCACTGGGTTGTAGAGGAAATAGTCTTCGAAAGGTCAATTTTCAGGTTCCATGTGGGTCTCTTCCCAGGTGTAGGACATTGGACCAAGCTAGATGGGATCACATGGGATCCCAGGACGATGGGGGGTGTTCAAACCGCTCGATCAAGAGCAGATGTAACATGATGTAACTCTCCCCTCTACCAACACATCCACCAACGCACCAACACTCAGTTTGGTCCAGTATCTGGTGCCTGGGAGTCTCAAGCACAACGGCCCAAGTTGCAAGCGCCGAGGACCCGAAGGAGCATCCGACGAACCAGCGGACTCACGGGACGGCCTCAGGAAATTCCAGGATCAAACGGCCGAGCCGGGAGAAGCTACGAACGGGGCTCCTGGCCTTACTACTAGGAGCAAGGACGCTACTAGGAACAAAGGGCATCGCTACTAGGAGCAAGGACGCTACTAGGGGCTCCTCGATACTTTGTTTTGTTCCACCTATGGCCGTTCGAGTTTTCTTGTTCATTTGTGTTCTGGTTGATGTTTGTGCGTTGTTTTCATTGACTTCTTTGGTCTCTCTTGGGATCTTTAGATCTCTGGACCCCTCTTTTCTTTCATGATGTGGAGTCGCGCCTGGACATCCGCGATTTGAAGCGATCCAAGGTCTTCCTTAAGCTCGGCCACTCCGTCGCAGGACTGAACTTCCTCGGGCGCCCCCGCTGGCCGGCGTCATTCGTCCTGTTTCTTGTTGTTCTTGGTTCTTGTGTTTTTTCTTATTTGTGCATTATTGTTGTATGTTGTGTTATTAGTTTTGTTATTCCTGCAATTTTGTTCTTGTTATTCTCCTTGCTCTTCTTGCAATGTTTGTTTTGTTTGTGATTGTTTTAGCTCTTCTTGTTCTTCTTGCAATGTTAGCTCTTCATGTGATTATGTTTGTCCTTTTGCAATGTTGTGCCTTTTTGTTATTATTCGTCCACTTCTTGCTGTTTGTCCTTTTGATTTATTGCTCTTCTTGCACTGTCTATTTCTGTTACTATTATTGCTCTTCTTGTTGTTCTTGGTGTTTTTCTTGTTATTGTTCTGATAATTGTTTTTTGTTGTTCTGGCTATCCTTGCTCTTCTTGTTGGTCTTGTTCTGTGTATTCTTGTTGTTTCTCCTGCTATTGCTACTACTAGTGTGATTATTATTCTTTTTGTTGTTCTTACGATTTGTTGCCCTTCTTGCTATTGTTGTTCTTATTGATGTTGTTATTGTTTTTCTTGTTCTTCTTGTTCTTCTTGATTATTTTGTTCTTCTTGCTATTGTTATTAGTGTTCTCATTGTTATTGCTACTCTTATCCTTCTTGTATTGGTAATTTTGCTTGTTCTTGTTGTGATTGTTACTCGTTGTGTACTTATATATTGGTTTATTCATGGTTTTCTTGATATTTGGTTTGTTCTTCTTGTTGCTATGGCTCTTGTTATTATCATGGTTCTTCTTGTTGCCCTTATTTTTGTTAGTATTATTGTGTTTGTTGTTTGTTCTTGTTGTTTTGTTGATGTTCATGTGTTTGTTGTTTCTTGTTCTTCTCGCTTCTTCTTGGTCTTCTTGTTGATTCGTTCTTGCTCTTTTCTGAGTTCGTTCTTGTTGGTTGCCTTGCTATTGTTGTTCTTCTTGTTGCTGCTGATGTTCTTGTACTTATTGTTCTTCATGCGAATCTTACTGTTTTGTTCTTGATATTATTCAGTATCTTCTGTTTCGTCTTGTTCTTCTTGATCTTTCTTTTTGTTTTGAACTGTTCTGTTATTTTTGCTGTTTTTGTGTTGTTTGTTCTTCTTGCTACTCTTGTTGCCCTTATTGCTTTATATGTTCCTTGTTCTTGTTGCGTTTCTATTGTTATGTTGTTCTTAGTTTTATTGTTCGTTGTTGTTCTTGCTATTGCTATTTTTATTGGTAATGTTTTTGGTATTTGTTCTTATTGTTCTTGTTGTTGTTGTTCTTGTTCATTTGTTGTTTCTTGTTATGTTTGTTTTTGTCTTTGTTCTTGTTGTTCTTATTGTTCTTCTTGCTGCTCTTGTCCTTGCTGTTCTTGTGTATGTTTCTTCTTGATCTTGTTTTGCTAAGTGTTTTCTTGTTGTTCTTCTACGTGTCTTGTTTCGTCTGTTTGTTCTTGTTTGTTGTGTCCTCGTGATCTTCTCATTTTTGGATTTTTCTTGTTGTTCGCTTTGTTCTCCTTGCTCTTCTTGTTCGTCTTGCTTTTCTGAGTTTCTTCTAGTTCCTCTTTTTCTTCTTGTACTTTATGTTCTTCTTGCTGTTCTTGTTATTTTGTTATGGGCTCGGATTTAATCTAGGAATTTTAGTGTTTTTTAAGGGGATTTTTTGTTTTTCGTGTTTCGTGGCAGGTGCAGTACTTTGTGGGCCTTGAAATGCTACTTTGCGGACCTTGAAATGCACATTTCGTGGCAGGCGCAGGACTTTGTCGATGTTGAAGTGCGGATTTCGTGGCAGGCGCAGGACTTTGTGGATGTTGAAGTGCAGATTTGGTGGCAGGTGCAGGACTTTTTGGGACTTGGAGTGCAGATTTCGTGGCAGGCGCAGGACTTTGTAGACCTTGAA
>CAXAMN010026317.1:282085-309530 GCA_963970005.1 Durusdinium trenchii | reverse complement strand
TTGGAGTGCAGATTTCGTGGCAGGCGCAGGACTTTGTAGACCTTGAAGCGCAGATTTCGTGGCAGGTGCAGTGCTTTGCGGGCCTTGAAGTGCCGATTTTGATTTCGTGGCAGGTGAAGGACTTTGTGGATGTTGAAGTGCAGATAGATAAATAGATAGGAAAGAAATAAAGATAGAAAGAAAAATAGAAAGATAGATAGATCGAGAGATAGATAAATAGATACAGACAGACAAATGGATAGGTAGACAGATTTGCATTGGAATAGTGTAGGTGTCAGACTATCACAGCAGTTTGGTGCAGTTAGCAGAAAAGCAAAGAGAAAGATTTCGTGGCAGGCGCGGGTGGCGGAGATGAAGTGCAGATTTCGTGGCGCGGGGGGTGTTGGGGGGGGGCGCAGCGCTTCTTCCAGCAGCACACCAGATCCAAAGGTGAGCAGCTCTTGCTTGCTTGCTTGCTTCACAGAAGCCACGAAAAACAAGAAAAATCCTTAAAAAACAAAAAGATCCTAAATTTAAATGGCCCTCCTTTTGTTATTGTTACATTATTCTTGCTCTTCTACTCCTTCTTGTTATTGTTATCCTTCTTGCTCTTCGTGTTCCTGTTGTACTTGTTTGATCTTGTTACCTTCCTCCTTGCGTTTGTTCTTCTTGTTCTTCTTGTTAGGTGCGTTGTTCTTGTTATTTGTTACAGTCAGTATTCTTGCTACTATCATGGTTCTTTTTCGTCTTGTCAGCTGTGTTGTTCTATGTTGTTCTCAAACACGCAAACACACAACCACAAACACACAATCACAAACACACAGCCACAAGCACAGCCCCGAACAAAAAAGAACACAAACACACAACCACACACACAGCCACAAACACACTGCCACAAACACGCAATCACAAACACACAACTACAAACAAACAACATCAAACACGCAACCACAAACACACAGCCACAAGCAAACAACATCAAGCACACAACCACAACACACAACCACAAACACACAACCACAAACACAAAACCACAAACAAATCAATAATGCACAAACGACAAACACACAAACTTCAAACACATTCTGACATTGGTATTCAGTGAACTCAGTTCCCACGTTGAGAAGGAAGGTGAGGGAAACGCAAGGTGAAAAAGTCAAAGCACTTGTATTGTTTGAACAACTGTTGACAGGTCTGCGGTGGCGAGCCTCTGCACAATTCAGCTGCATGAGAGAGCGGCAAAAGGTTTGGGGGTGGAAACATGAAGAACCATGAAACAAACCGTGGAAAAGTAGGGTGACAGCTTGTGAAGAACTCAGCAGGTACATGGTTGAGCGTCCTCAACCACTTCCCTTCCAGTGACCCAGCTTCGTTGGATCAGGTTAGTCACTGGAAGCCTGATCCCCCTGCCTTATGGAGTAGTGGTGGTGGAAACAGTGGCATTGAACCCTTTGGTACAGGGGGTGACACACACACTGTGCCGCTTCGCGGCGCTCGTGTGAAACACCTCAATAGTCACCTAAAAAGCCTTAGAAACAAAAGAAAAGAAAGACAGAAAGAGCAGCGCTAAGAGGGCAAGAAGGAAAGGTAGGTGTAGAAAAAGTGAATACTTAGCCCTTGACTGGGGTAGGGAAGCGAGCCTCAAGAGCAACCTAAAAAGCCTGAGAGAAAGCCCAACAAACGACGAAAAGCGCAAGAAGGAAAGCGGGGGGCAGGGAGGGGGTGTATGTTCATGTGTGTGTACATGTGTGTGTGTGTGTGTCTAAGGGTTTTCCATGTTCCCACCTCTTTGTTCCACTGAAGCAGGGGGTCGCTGGGGATTCGTGCAGTCAGCGACCAACGAAGACGCTGCACGTTTCCCGTGATATGAGTCGAGGACGCTCGACTCACGTACCTGCTGAACAACTTTTGACCACGCTGTCCAATTTGATCGGTTTGTTTCATGGTCCTTCCACATTTCTTCCCCTAAACCCACTTTCCTGCAGCTGCGCTCGTCACCGCACCGAATGTACAGATCGACTTCGAGGCCTTTTTGAAAACATGTTTAAACAATACTGTTTTGCCGACCTATGCACCTTTCTGTTCCCTCACCTTACTTCCCATCGTGGCAATTGAGTCTAACTGAAAACCCAAGTTCGAAGTGTGGACCACTCAGTCTTCCCACGTGGGTACTGGGTGTGACCCTCCGAAAGGAGGCGCTGAAGCCATGCCGGAAATCATTGTTTCTCCACTTTTATAACTGGTTTTCCTTCATCCTTTTTATTCCTGAATTTCCTGATTTTCGAGCCGCCGGGCTATAAACGATGGAATTCCCACCTTTGATTTCTGAACTTCTTCCGTTTGTGCGTTTGATCACTCCATCAACTTTTAACCGCAGCCATTTGACAGATTTCAGATTTCACAGTTTTACACCACAGATCTCAGAGATTGCATCACTGGACAAGTCCTCACCACTGCACATCCACTCAGAAAATCCGTGTTTTCCACCGCTCGCTCTGTGCGCCGATCACAGCTTGTTGTGTGTGTCACACCCTGGTTCTAAGGGTTTTCCATGTTCCCACCTCTTTGTTCCACTGAAGCAGGGGGTCGCTGGGGATTCGTGCAGTCAGCGACCAACGAAGACGCTGCACGTTTCCCGTGATATGAGTCGAGGACGCTCGACTCACGTACCTGCTGAACAACTTTTGACCACGCTGTCCAATTTGATCGGTTTGTTTCATGGTCCTTCCACATTTCTTCCCCTAAACCCACTTTCCTGCTGCTGCGCTCGTCACCGCACCGAATGTACAGATCGACTTCGAGGCCTTTTTGAAAACATGTTTAAACAATACTGTTTTGCCGACCTATGCACCTTTCTGTTCCCTCACCTTACTTCCCATCGTGGCAATTGAGTCTAACTGAAAACCCAAGTTCGAAGTTCGAAGTGTGTGAATACCTAGCACTCTAGAGTTACTGATTACTTAGCAGAAAAGAATTAAATGCAATAGTTAGGGAGCGGGACTTTAGTCTTAGACCGCCCGGGTAGGATAGACTAGAACAGGGACAACAAAGGGAAAGGCACCGACACACGAGTGTGCCGAGTACCATTTCCCTGTGTTACCCTAATTAGGTCGGGATAAGAACGCGGTGGGGGGGGGTTGGGAGACCTGCCTGAAAGGGGATCAAATCCCGTTTTTTGGCCCGGCGGCCGCGGAAGCAGTAAATTCAGTTAAGGTTGATCAAGTGGTGATTCCGGTGAAGGTGGAAAAGCTCAGTTACACGATTTCCGGCATGAATTCAGCGCCCCAGTGACGGGGATCACACTCAGCACCCGAGTGGGACGGCTGAGCGAAACACACTCTGACATTGGTATTCAGTGAACTCAGTTCCCACGTTGAGAAGGAAGGTGAGGGAAACGCAAGGTGAAAAAGTCAGCACACTTGTATTGTTTGAACAAACTGTTGACAGGTCTGCGGCGGCGAGCCTCTGCACAATTCAGCTGCATGAGAGAGCGGCAAAAGGTTTGGGGGTGGAAACATGAAGAACCATGAAACAAACCGTGGAAAAGTAGGGTGACAGCTTGTGAAGAACTCAGCAGGTACATGGTTGAGCGTCCTCAACCACTTCCCTTCCAGTGGCCCAGCTTCGTTGGATCAGGTTAGTCACTGGAAGCCTGATCCCCCTGCCTTATGGAGTAGCGGTGGTGGAAACAGTGGCATTGAACCCTTTGGTACAGGGGGTGACACACTCTGACATTGGTTTTCAGTTACACTCAATTTCCCGATGGGAAGAAAGGCGAAGAACCGCAAGGTGGAAAAGTCAGCTGGAACAGTATGGCTGAACATGGTTTCCAATCGCTCTCAAGACGCGGCTGCAAAGCGGCGCAAGGCTGCGGACGGCTGCTGTAAGAAACCTGTTTGGGGGGGGAGTATCATGAAACACCATGAAACAAAAAAGCGAGAGTGGACAGCTTGTCAACAGTTGAAAAGGAAAGCAGGTACGTGAACCTGGCGTCACAGGTTCATATCCTCTCCAATCATCAGTAGCTTCGTTGGCCACAGACTGATGAAAGGAGCTGTGGCCCCCTGCCTCGTTGAGTGGTTGTAGTGAAAAACAGTGGCATGGAACCCTTTGGTACAGGGGGTGACACACACAGGTCGCCGTGATCGGCGCTTTTTCTTTTCAAAAACCGGCTGCAAGCTGTTGAGTCGTGTCCTTTTTTGGACGTAGAGTTTCACAAGCTCAGTGGCAGCAGCGTCAGCGCTCGAAGGTGGAAAGGTGTGAAATGTGAAAATGTAGCGTAAAAGCGGTAGTTGTGGAAGTTGTGAAAGTGTGGAAGGTGGTAAGTCCATGCAACTCGAATTAAGCGGTCGGAATGAATCAAATCGCTCAGCTTGAGGAAAAAAACCATGAAAAGCAAAGTTCAGAGCTGATACAAAACCGATGCAGGGTGGAATCTGTTGATGTCCCGTTTTTTGGCCCGGCGGCCGTGGAGGCAGTAAATTCAGTTAAGGTTGATCCAGTGGTGGATTCCGGCGAAGGTGGAAAAGCTCAGTTACACGATTTCCGGAGTGAATTCAGCGCCCCAGTGACGGGGATCACACTCAGCACCCGAGTGGGACGGCTGAGCGAAACACACTCTGACATTGGTTTTCAGTTACACTCAATTTCCCGATGGGAAGAAAGGCGAAGAACCGCAAGGTGGAAAAGTCAGCTGGAACAGTATGGTTGAACATGGTTTCCAATCGCTCTCAAGACGCGGCTGCAAAGCGGTGCAAGGCTGCGGACGGCTGCTGTAAGAAACCTGTTTGGGGGGGGGTATCATGAAACACCATGAAACAAAAAAGCGAAAGTGGACAGCTTGTCAACAGTTGAAAAGGAAAGCAGGTACGTGAACCTGGCGTCACAGGTTCATATCCTCTCCAATCATCAGTAGCTTCGTTGGCCACAGACTGATGAAAGGAGCTGTGGCCCCCTGCCTCGTTGAGTGGTTGTAGTGAAAAACAGTGGCATGGAACCCTTTGGTACAGGGGGTGACACACACACACACGCACACAAACAATATATAGTAATATAACTACCTGTGTGTGTGGTGGCATTTTGCATGGCAGGTGGACACAGGGTAGCACTTTTGGATGCCAACTGGAGACCCTGGCGACACCCCCATGCAAACTCCCTGACGCTCAAATAACAATCCCAAACCCGCAAGCAAAATAACAACCGCAAAACCATACAAAACCCACGACCGAGTAACATGCTCCTCACCATGGCGTGAAAACAAATGATTGAAATGATATGGTGGAGATCACTCGATGTAAAAAAGACTTTTTCTTCAGGTTCTTGTGGTTATTCTTGTTTAGCTGTTCTTTGGTATTTTTGGCTTTCTTGTTCGTCTTGACCTTGTTGTTATTATCGTTCTTGTTTTCTGTCCGTTGGATCTCGAGGCCTTTGCGCTGACGCAGTTGGACTTGCAATTCCAAAAGTTCCAGCAATTCGTGCTGAATGAGTGTCAAAGCAGTTTTGGGACGAGAAAGCGTCAAGTTGGTTCATCAAGCATAGACTTGTAAGCACTCTGGGACGATCACAAGTGCAACTTAGCTCCTTCAAAACATTCGCTTGTTTGGACTGTTCAGGACCCAGGATACTTCAGGATAGTAGTGGGACCTCGTGCAGAGAGATATAGAGAGATCGTTTGCCAGAAAATTTCTCAACAGGTCAAAGGAGTGCATGTTTCCCATGTATTCACCATGAACTGCAACGATTCTGATACAAAAACATCAAATATGTCCTGTCTGCTTCGCATCGCTTTGTTCCAGGCGTCTGTAGGCTGGGGCTCTCCGTCAGCTTTGGTGCCTTTGGATCGCCACCATGGCGATGGCTGCGAGCTTTGAGGCTTGGGGCGGTCGGCTTGAAACGTTTGAAAAGGAGATGAGCTTCCAGAATCTCGTAGGCTTTGCAATTGTTCAGGAGCAAGGTCGCCTCCTGAGCACACGGCATCGTCAGGTCACGTCGCATGACGGTGCTATACAGCGTTGTCTGACCGATCCAACCAGTGGATTTCTCGGAATTGCGAAGCATGCCATTCCTTGTGATGCAAAAAAGAAGCCTTGATATGCCGTAGCATAGAGCGGTTCAATGTGATGTTATGTGTATGTGACACCATCATCGAACCAAGTTTCTTGAAGTTCCTCAAGGGCATCGATGATATCATTCCTGCTGCTAATGGAGGAGCGCTGTGAGTCTCTTCTTGATGGAATTGGGAAGGCTGGCAAGCTCTCCATTGGTGCATCCTCAGCTGGAAAGACCAATGACCAACGAGCCGCCGCAAGCGACGCCGAAGGCCGGGTCCCGCGGGCCCCGAAAGCGGGGTGCGGGGTGCTCTGAAGTGCCGAGGTGGAACGACGAGCAATGCTTTAAACTTTACTTGAGAGGAGGGAGACACGAAAGGTAGGACAGCGGGAAGAGAAGAGAACGCGAGGGGCAGGAACAAAATGCAATGTTCGACATGGTGATTTATCCCCTCGGAGGCGACCTTTCGTAAATGTTCATATGCACTCTAAATGTTCAAACATATGCTCTCGAAATGTTCAAAAAGGTTCTTAGGAAAACAAACTTGCCCCATGGCTCAGATCATCGGTGAGCATTGAATCGGAACATCATAGGATTTGAACTATCCTGAAACCATAAGAGGCTCACGAAGACGCTCCCCAGGAGAGAATTGACGTGCTTCACAAAACAAACTCTAGGTATGTATCCCCTCGGGGAACACCTTTCGTGATTAGAATTTCATATTCACTCTTTCTAAATGTTCAAGAGGGTTTCAACTATCCTGAAATCATGAGAGGCTCACGAAGACGTTCTCCAGGAGAGAATTGATTTTAGAGGGGGGGAGGGGGGTGAAAGAGTGACTAGGGCGTACACGGTAGAGGTGCAGACCGCTAGTGTCTTTTATGCGCAGAGTCTTATCCTCTTGCTCTTTGAGCCTTGAAGCAGTCAAGTATGGACACACTATATCGGCTGTTGGAGTGGAACCCTGTACAGGTAGGCTCTACTTTTCAGCAGGCACAAGATTCATGTCCACTCCTAGCTGATTGCGTATGTCGCACACTCTTTTTCTACTGCAAGGCTAAAACAGTCCAGCTAGCTCTAGCAACTTAAAAGAAAACTACGGTGCCATGTACTTACCTAATCCAGTGTGTTTCACACTATAGAGAAGGTAATCTCAAAGCTACTAAATACAGTGAGGGAGCAATAGCTGACTCACCTCAAGTCCAAAATCAAAAAGATAATGTACCTCGGCTGGAGACTGTATTTTTCACAGGCGGAGATACCATGTACCGGCGCTCACTAGCTCTTTATGGCCTGAGCTAAATCAAACTAAAAAGGGAAAGCGGCTTTTTCTCTACAGAGACCTATAAAAGAATCAAACGACACTCGCGTAACAAGGAAACAAAAACTCAAGACCGCACAAATGCAATTAATTAAAATGCCTTGCAAAATGCAAGGAGCGTACGGTCCGTACGGTCCGAGGAATAATCTTCTCGTGACGTGGTCTCGACCGCTTTCATCCACAGACAAAATAAAACTGCATCAAAAGGACTCTCTTTCACATTCACATCAAAAACACAAGAAGGAGATACCGGCAAATGTATGTACAAAAAAAATCTTGCACTACAATTGCAAATCATGAAATGACTTAATCATCAACCATGACTGGTTGTCCATTAGAGGTCACTTCATAAGAGCGGTGGTGATAGATATCATCAGTTATGTAAAACTGTCCATATCTACCTGCTAAAGTTTAAAACTTCAGCCCGGCAACTTAAAGTCAAGCTTGGAAGCAAAGTATCAACTGTAACCAGAAGTATCTTCACTTCCTAGCCATCATTTAAATTTCAGCCTTCGCTCAGGAATTATGCCGCTGCAGACGATGAAGCTGCTTGATCAGAAGTTGGCGGCCTTCCTTTCCTTCTATTCTGCTTCTGTCTCTCCTTCCTCCGCAAGTTCGCCTCATGAAGAGTTGCTCCCATGCGATACTGTCTTCTGTCTCCAGATGAAAAGGAAGCTGGTCTGAGTGAAATAAACATTGGACCATGACTGTCCTCGTCAGAGGGTCTTGAGCACATAACCTCCGTGTCAATCATAGCAAAGTTCTCTGAAAAATTACAGATGAACTCCTTCGTGCTCACTGTGGAATTTTCATATTCCTCTTCACTCATTGAATGACCCCATTCAACAATGGTAGACAAACATGTATCGCCAAGCTGTGATCCTTGGTATTCTTCTTTTTCAGCAGTAGAATATTCTTCCCAGAGTTTATCAAAGTAAACTTCACACTTCTTGAGGACCTGTGAAGTTGAACTGTAAAATGTTCTGGGAATAGGTGCTTTGATACCAGGATCTGCTTTTACACGAGCTTCTGAAAACCTGCGGATCCAATGCTGCATGGTGCTGTAATAGTAGTTAGCCATTGGCTGCCTTTTGTACCCAGACATTCTGTAGGCCAAACTATTTGCATCACCAGAAATGATGTCCACCTCATAGACAAAACACTCGTAAAGCATCAATGCTGTCTGTTCTCCTGTCAGTAGGTGGGCATCCACAGCACGGTGTGTATCAACATGATAATTACAGACTCTGATGGTATGCATGTTCGCTCGAGTAAGTGGAACACGCTTGTCCTCAGGACCAT
The DNA here is from genome assembly GCA_963970005.1 of Durusdinium trenchii. Classification (NCBI taxonomy): domain Eukaryota; class Dinophyceae; order Suessiales; family Symbiodiniaceae; genus Durusdinium; species Durusdinium trenchii. Next base: position 300,880 of record CAXAMN010026317.1, on the reverse strand, counting down.
AGTCATCAAATTCAAAGTCTGCATCCTTGAAATCTTGACGAGGCCTTGTTTCTCCAAAACAAATCTCGTAGATAGCCCAAGTTACATCACGCTGTTCACAGTGACCAAGTTCTTGATCATGTCCAGCAATGATCTTGACATATCCACCTGGTGCCAATCTAGCCATCACTGCAAGATTCTCCCAATCATTGAAACAAACTGTCCAATTCTTTTGCTCAATAAATTCCTTGGCAGGAACAAGAAGATGAGCTTCCTGGAGAATCACGACATGTGCACGTAAAAAGAAGAGCATGTTGAAGAAAAGGTTGTTCTCAAATTGCTCATTCTGAAGTGACATGGCGCTCTGTTTGCGTGGCCTCATTGCACTATCAAACCTTGGTGTGGTGTACTTCTGACCACGAACCATGTTGCCATAGTTCCAGGATAAAAATGTCAAGGACTCTGAGCTGGCCAATAAGTTAGTTCCATATGGTTCTTCTATTCTTCCCTTGAGGAACCTTCTGCACAGCTCTTCATAGAAGGTGACAAAGTCCCAACTGGGTCCCTTGGGACCATATGATTCCAGTTCCTTCTTAAGTTCCTTCTTCGTATCCTCCAATTCTTCTCGAGCATGTTCTGCCCTTTCAAGGGCCTTTGGATCGACCTGATACTTGCCATCCAAATGAATGATGCGATCATCATTGATAAAGAATCTCTTCAAATCATGCTCTGGTTCGTGTTCATAACAATCAGGTGGAGGTACTGGACAGATATTACGAATGGATCGAACAAAATCATTCTCGTTGATCCTTGACTGATAATGAGGATGGGAAATCTCACCTTTTCTGAAACAAACATGATTCAGCAATCTTGCGTGAGTTTCCCTGAAGCATTGTTGATAAAGGCCAATACCTGGATCTCCTGTAAGCTCTCCAAGCAACTTCAAAGGTGAAGTATGCAACTCATAGGTATTGTCAACTTTTGTTGTATCCTTTTCAACAACTACTTCAGATGGAAAAGATTCCTGGATTTCAGCCTCCAATTTCTTCTCTCCATCATCCTCTCTGACCTCTTTTATTTTCTCCACCGCCTCTTTCTTCTCTTCCATGGTTGCATCATCCTGAACTTCTTCATGAAAATGAGGATCAGGTATTTTATTCAGGCGGCTTTTCTTAGATTTCGGCAGACGTGGAGTATCATCAAGGTTAGCATCCATCTCACCTGATGGTAAGTGCGATGCAGCCGAGTCCTCACCTATCTCTCTTGACAGAAAGTGTGGTGTTGACTCCTCCTTGGCTTCCTCCTGGTCCACTTCCATCTTTGGTTCCTCTGAAGGAAAAACACCTGCATTCTCATCAAATATTTCTTCTTCCTTTTCAGGTTCAACTGCAGGATCTTCTTCAGGAACTTCCTCTTCCATATCCTCATCTTCTAGAAGTGTCATACTTCCAGTATAGATTCCACCAGCGATAGTGGAGACTCTTGTATAAGGAGGAACTTCTTCACCTGCATCAAAAGCTTGTTCTGCAACATCCTTGGTGAGCAAGTCCTCTACAAGATTTTCTCCCATGGTTCTTGGAAGAGGTCCTGAGGTCTCATAAAAATCTGTCCTCTCTGAACTGAAAGCTTCTGTCGCCTTCTCATTGTCCTTTTGATCCCTGAACAGGTGAGTAATCTTCACAGCTTCTCCCTGTAGCACCTGATCACCTTCTCTATACTTGTCGACAATGGAGCGCCATACTGGAACATTATCATCATCGAAATCAAGCTCCATATCATCTGCCAACAGGTATGAGATGTTTTGAGCTGCCTGTTCTTCTTCTTCCTCACGTTCCTTGGCATGCTCCTCATCCTTCTGGATCTTAAAGATACCCTTCAGGATGTCTTGTAGTACCTTTAAGTTCAGCTTCGATGATGGCTCATACGTCCCTGAACTTACAGGCTCAACTACAACACGAGAGCAAGAAACCGCCTCCAAAAACTTGGAATTGTATTGGCGTTCAAACTCTTCCTTCTTGATCATCTCATACAAGGGATCAGAAACTGCAACACGCGCTTGAACATACTCACGAAGTTGATAGCATGCATGTTGCACAAATCTACTGTTGGAGTTGTGAAGAAAACTCTCTAAATGATTCCTGTCACGGTCAATCAAATACCACACAATTCTTGCAGAAAAACGGAATTTCTTGAAGTTCATAGCAAAATGTGTATGATACTTCTCTGGATCCTCTTCTGCTTGTAAGGCGGCCTCTGAAGTCTTGTAAAGAGGGAGCTTTGTGTGTGGATCCAAGATCATAAACTCTTCCCACAAGATCGAATGCTTAAGAACCCACCTGGGAAGCACCTTGACGAAAAAGTCACAAACAAGTTCAGACAAAAGGTGCATGACACGGCCAATCTCTTCCTCCTGCTTGAAACGATAGTGCAGTTTGGCAAATAATGGATTGTTAAATGCTTCCTCCACTGAGTTGCCGAAATTATCCCACTGAGGTTCTGGGATACCAAAGTTCCAACCCAGCAATTTGGGATCCCTGCACATATCCAAGAAACTTGAAAGTTCTGCAGAAGCAATGCCCTGGTCTGTCAGAATTTCAGCCCAACGGCGTCCATTCTCCCAAGCACGGATGAAGAAAAACTGTTGGTATCCAGTTTGTGCCAACTCCATCCATTGAGAAAATCCAGGTTCAAAACTTGGTGCATACGTCTTGGGGTCCTCCTCTGTTCCATAAACACTTGGACGCAACAACTTGTATCTTCTACAAAAATATTCTCTCTGGTGCCTTGTCAACCTGTCCCAATCCCTCACTAGAATCACGTCTTCTCCAGTGCTCTGGAGTACACGTGTTCCTACACGATCATGGAGTGATACCATGCCAATGTCATATACCATCCATGGGTTGAGAACCAGGTTGCTGACATTCTGAATGAACCATGTCATCTCACGCTCAGCAACATGAGCAGAGTCATCTTCTTCATCTTGTTGAGGTTCTCCAGAAGTCCTGGCTGTTGAGCTCTTCGAAGTGATGTCCTTCCAAAGGTGGTCAAAACGAATCACTTCCTCATCAGCCTTCACCAGTTTCGCCTGATCCTTGCTCAAAACTAATGGATGAACCATAAACAAGGACCTTGAGGTAACACCATCTCCATTGACAATCAACTTTGGAGCACTATAGCCTAAGATACTCCAAGGATCACGATCATCAATCTCTTTAGGTGTAATCAAAGACCATCCTTGTGGATAATGGCCTTCTGACATCACCTGACGTGACCTCAATCGTGAACGATTGTACTCACGTTCAGGATGATTCTCATAGCTGACAAAACTGGCGACAGCACCTAAATTCAGATCATCCAACCAGAGAAGCATATGCCTCTTAGCTTGTCTTGTCTCAGGCTCATCTGCATGAATCCTCCTGAGAAGTTCTCTGGCATATGGCTTGTCAATAGATAGTCTGGTGAACAATGATCTCACTCTCTCTTGTTGCATCTTCTCACTGTTGATGAGCTCCATCATCTCCTCTGCGGACTTAGGATTTCTCAACTCCTTAGCGGGATCTGGAGCATCTTGTGGTTGTGGTTCATCCACACCAATGTCCAAGTATTTGGGCTCTACATCACAATGTGTGAGCACCACTCCATTGTTGCTGAAGTACAGAGGACGTCCAGCCCGAAGCCAAAGAATCACGTTAAGCTTCACATACAAAGGCTGTCCATAATCCCTTGGAACCACTGTACCTGGGCCTAAAGGAATGTAAAGCGAAGTTTGTGGATTGCTGTACATAAAATGAACATAATCTCTTCCTTCACCTCTGTTCCTTCTGTTCCAACTTTGAGGGTCTCTCATCAAACCATGACTCTCAATGCTGGCCCAGTTCTCCCTTCTGGTAACATGAAAAACATGTCCCAAACATCTTGCCTCTATAGAAGTCAATCTATGATTCAACTTCTCTGGACTAATGTTATATGAGAGTCCTGTATGCCCTTGGTTCACTCCCAAACGCATGGAGAAGGGCATATCGTATTGATGTCCTGTGTCATGCCAAACATTCTTGTCCAAGCGAATCACCAAATGAAATCTTTGCTTCTCATCGCTATGCACTATAGCAAAGAAGGCATTAGGATAAATACGGAAAGGTGATTGCATACGAGCAGTTCCCTCTGTAATCAGAGGCATAAGCTCTATCATTGCCCTATTGTCCATCAACCTGTCGAGATAACGATCATGTCGTAGCATATAGTTGAGCCCCGTGGCTATCTTTCCATAATCGTTTTGCCTCCACGCGACTCTTGTTGCCACGAACTGTCTGCTTCTCTCATATTCATCCTCTTCCTCTTGGGTGACATAGCCAAGAGCGTATCTGGCAATCTCTGCGAACCACCGTACTCGAAAATTAAACTTAGCATGGTTCTCAGGTGCCAAACACATTGCAAGAATGTCAGTTAGGATCAATTCATCCTGCTCTGAGTTCTTATGGAACTCAACTGGCGCACGTGGGCGTCTCAAACGGTTTGCCCAGTTCTGAGGTTGTCCCCAGGGAACCTTTTGTGACCAGTTTCGAGCATACTCAAAGATGTTGACCGGATTGGACGCTCCCTGACCGGCCATCTCTGTTGATACAAAGTCCACCGGTCAGAGGCCAGTGTCCTAAGTCTTAGAAATGACAGGTAGTCAACGATGCAAGGCAATAGTCTTCGAAAGAAAAGTGCTGATCTTGCCAAGCTAATTTGAGCCGCAGGCACAAATTCATGAAAGAAGTTCAAATTTCTCTCAAACAAAAACACATGCATTGAATTCTCTCCTCTCACTCTCAGTGCAAAGAATCTCCAAGATAAAACACATCATGTGAAAAGTCAACATGTGTGCATACTGTAGGAATCCATCCACGCAAATATGCCTTGTGTTCAATAAGAGATCTAAAAGGTGGATGTGCATCGACTTCCTTCAAACAACCACTGCGTACTGCATCTATCAAGGCTTGAGGACTAGCAGACTTCTTAGTAAGACAGTCAGCAAGACACCACTGAGTGCGTATATGTGACAAGTCAGCAATTGCACCAGAGCATGCTTCCTTCCTAAGCATTTGGATCATATGAATAGTCTCCTGTTGCTCAGGAACATGAGTAGTACTAGCTGTAGTCACAAGATTGTTAGCATCAGTGCGCACGTGAATGTCAGTAGAGTCACCTGTAATGTCCTTGATCAAGCCTCTAAGCATTTGGCAAGTGCCATAACACTTCATAAATGCATACAACTCTGCAACAGTTGTGGACAGGGTTGTTCTCTTGATCTTAGAAGATTCAAAGAAAATAAGTGAGCCTTTAGTGTTCTTCTGTTTTGCCTTCCTTTGCTCACCCATAAAAATAACCATAGCACGTTGAGAGGATTTGTCACTGTTGTTCCTGAATGCGGCATCTGGCATGGCAATTAAACGTGGACTACCTTCAAGTGGCCAAAACCGTAACTCCATAGGGTCAGTCACGATTTGTTTGCACAGCTTGTTCAGGGCCTTGCAATCACCTATTGTAGGACCTGCTGATGCTGACGCTGACCTCGAGAATTGGTAGCATGCTTGGAATTGTGTTCTGGATTGTAACCAGTTTATGCTGCCAAGAAGGGATCTGAAGGCTGTGTGCATGTCTTTGTCACACTTGTCCTCATCCTTCAAACCTTTTGGAATGATAATCTCAGTCAATTCTTGAACACAAAGGGATTGCTCTACTGAGATGTACTCCTTCTTCTTGGTCTTCTCTTGCATCTTCCAAGCAACACGTTGTCCAGTAAACATCAGGTCATTAGTGTCCTCATGTCCAATCTTAAACTGTGACTTCACAATATCCTTGAACTGTTTCAAAAAGATATCATTACCTGTCACAAAAAGATCATCAACATGTAAACAACACATACCAATGGGTGACCTATTCTTAGAATTACTGCCATGCACAGGGTCCATAAAATGCTCAAGCAACTCTTCCACAACTTCAGGTGTAAGCTGAGGCGTTTGTGTCACAGTATACGTATGTTCTGCAGGAAGAAAAAGACTGACAAGCGTTTCAGCTTCTTCCTCTAACGTCACTGCATTCTTCTCGTTTCTGATATCCTTGTTTGTCTCGAGAAGCCACCAAACACCCTTACGCTTAACTATTGAAGTCCGAAAACAAAAGCGCGAACGCGAATACGTAGGTTCGGGAGTGCGAAGAGCTTTAGCGCGATAAGCGACTTGAGCATGGCCATTTGCATATTGGTGCCAACCTGCCTTGTGCTCTACAGAGTCAAGGAAATTCTGGAGTTCCTGATCTACCACAGGAGTCCATTTTCCATCCTCTGCCTTAAGCAGGCTACGCGTCACCGTCTTCTCCGACCTATTTCCGTAACACACCGAAAACAGACGTTCTTCACAGAGAAAAGACCTACGAACCTCCTCCGCTGTGTCGTGGAATTCGTTTGGCGGCGCACCTGCTACGTAGAAGGATACCGGTTCCGGTTCGGCTGGCATCTCCTCTGATGAGTAGTTCACAGCCTTAGGAACCCTCAAACATCCGGAGTAGCAAACGTACGTGCACCGATCGGCTCGAGTCGGAACTAATCCGAGTGAGTGCAAAAACTTGTCGAGTCTATTCCACCAGCGACGAGGCGCATCACTCAATCCGTACACTGAACGGGTGCACAATCCGACAAGATACGGAGGCAATCCGATGTCGGTCGGAAGTTGAACGTGAATAACGCGTCGCTCGAGGTCGTAAAGTTCCCCCTGAAGAAAGGCAGTTTTCAAGTCGATGTGCAACAGGTCCCAAAAAGAAGAGGCTGCATGCTGACATGCTACGCGAAAACCATACCTGGTCGCGGTTGGCGAGTCCGTCTGGAGGTCCCATTTCTGGGCATCTTGGAAGCCTCGACAGACCCATCTGGCCTTAAACTTCTTAAAATTACCATCTTTGTCAATCTTGATGGTCAGGACCCATCGACCGGTAACATAGTTATCGATCTTGTGCTTTCTTCGGTCACGATACTTCATCGCAGTAAAGTCTAAAAAGCTGCGAAACTCCTCTAGTTTAGCTTGCTTGATCTCTTTCGCATACTTCCGGAGCATTTCCGGAGTAATCACACTCTCTGCCTCCGGCGTCTTCTTAGCCGCTGTCTTCGCAAGATACTGGCAGAATTGTGAAAAGCCTTTCGGATCATACGAGTTAAAACTCGGAGGAGCTTGATTCGGACCTACGACACAAAAATCCATATCGTCAAAACTAATAAAAAGATTCTTCTCATCGTCCAGATCCTTGTCTGGATCCTTCACAAAACCTTTCACATCTTCTTCATCAAAAATAGGTTCTGAATCTGTGTCATTTGTATCAATCGTCTCATTGTCATCGTCTTCGACTGTGCTCGTAGGCACGGGAATGTCGGCTGCTTGTGGCTGATTCGAACTTGATGCTGTCGGATTCTCCGAATGTCCAGGAAAGAAACTTCTTGGCACTGACTTCGGAGGTGCCGGAATAGGTTCGTCATGTCCCGGTAACTGAACCTTAGAACGTTTTACCTGAAACTTCACCTTCGCCTTTGGCAAAGCATCAGTTGAGTCCACAGAAAGCTTCCGCATTTGCTTACTGTGACGTTCACGATTCTCCGGAACATATGGTTCTGGCTCCGGCGTGTTCGAATCTGGCGACGGTACGAACGGATGAACGGGATCCGTATCACTCGGAAACCCTATCGGTGGTTGACCCGGATCATCTGGCGGACGGGATTCACTCGTAATCTCCGGCATTGCCTCTTCCGGATCGCTCGATGGATATCCGAGTTGCTCCAAAGGAACATCGGGATTTCCGAACTGATTCGGACCAGCTACGGAACCTGTCGGAGGTGGTCCCGGAGGTTGTCCACCCTGGTGATCATCAGGGTTGCCACCCGGTCCATCACCAGGCGGATACATATCTTCATCATCTGGATCAAAATACTGCTGTTCCCCCGAGACTGGATTTGGCTCATAAGTCATATCATCATCCATCGGTGGTCCGTAGTCTGGAGGTTGATCCTTAGGATCCTCTCGAGCTACTTCATCAGGAGTCACAACGCGCTTCACGGCGCCTGTCGTCTCTGCTTCGAAAATTATCATACTCCAATGATCTACCAAAAACTGTTCATGATGAGGAGACAGTTGTGACACAAACATAAAGAAAACCTGATGGTATTTTCCTGGCTTCCACATAATCAACACTGCATCATCTTCAGAATTGAAGATAGGATGCACTCTACCAAAAGTACCACGATAAACCTTACATCTCTCAAAATACATCTGTGACAAGGTTCTTCGTCTAATCTCCTTCAGGCCTGGAATCAATGACACAATTCGAGAATCAGAGGATGTTGTCACATCAAACTCTGATCTCTGAGGTAGTGCATCGACCTGCCTCAAAGTTCTGATCAATTCAGTAGTGGTGAACCTTTGTGGTAGTATATGTCGAAGTGGAACTGGAATCTCCGTCGTCTCTTCCGTTCTTACGGAATTCAGCAAAATTGACTGATGAGCTTCTCTTTCTAACAAAAGAGCTGTTCCACACAAACTTCCAGAGTCATAATTCTCCAGAAGATCTTCAATAAGGAAACTTTGACGTGTATCTGAAGTCTCACTATAAGGAAGAAAACGATTCATCTCAACCAAAAATGAGAACGGAAACTTCTTCCAGTCAGGATCCTTGAAGTACTGGTTGCTTCTAGTGGCTTGCACTGTTTTAGCTTGAAATGAACAGTCACCAATACCTTTCCATCCTTGGCAGGATGCATAGGAATGGAAGACTGTCACGTAACTCATTCCCTTAGGACAATAGCAGAAACAATTCATATTCACATCAAAGTTAAAAATCGGATTCTTCAACGAAGAAATGAACTTCTGCAAAAACAAACAAAACTTGTTTCCCTTGGGAACAGTCACAAACACATGTTTCTTCCTTCTCAACTGCCACTCGATCACATTACAACATAGCAACCAAATAGAAGCTCTGTTCTGTTTGGGAGAAGGGTTGTTGATCACTATACAGTGGGGCTGCAATCTCTCCAGTTGCTGCCAAATACCATCTTGACCCTTCATAGTGGAAAAGTTGTATCCTGCCTTGAAATCCATAGGAGATGCAACTTTAACACCATTCTTTGAAAGGAACCAAGATAATCCACTGTTTCCATGAAGTAACTCAACAACATCAGGATGATCATCATTACAGAAGAAAAAGGACTGTTCTCCAAATTCGGCATCAACATACAGTTCGTGATCTTCACGTAAGTTCTCCGGGTTCTCATCGTCTAATGCCGGTATGGAAACATCATGCCACTCATCGTGATCGCGTCTAACCTTTGACTGATTCACACGTATCACTGCCTTACCAGTATTGGCTTGGACCATAGCTCCTTCTTGTCCAAGTACTGTGGCACGAACCCAACGTCCTTTATCCTTGAACTTTGATGAATCCTGAGTCCAAATAAAAACCTTCTCTCCTTGGAAATAAGGACCGTCACTTGGCATAGTTCTTCTTGCAAGATCTGCTCGAAGGTCCTGAGCTTGTCGTGCTTCTTGATGAGCTCTCAAAGCTACACGTTGTAGTTCCAGATTTGTACGATCTTGTGCGGCTGCACTAGCTGACAATTGCTCAGGGCTTGCGGTCTCAAGGTCAAAAAGATCTGGTGGACGTCTTCCAGTTGCTATCTCTATTGGTGAATATCCACTGATAGTCAACTGACAATTTCTTGCCCAAACTACCTTCTTGACCACTTCTCTGACCGTAACACCACGAAAACGTGGGTCATCCAGATCTACCTTCATAACATGCCACATACGTTTGAACAAACGTACAGCTGTCTCTGCTCGGTTCGGCCAAGGAGTTCTTGGCCCGCAAGGACATTGTTGTATACCATGGAACCTGTAGTATTCAACACAAGCATCGGTGAAAAAGGCTTCGTCTCCTACGATGGCCTTTGGAACACAGTTGCTCTCATCAGACCATTGCCTCAATGCTTGGATGGTGGTTTGATCTATGAGGTCTTTCTGTGCCGTAGCCCAGAGAAGATTTGTGGCACCATCAAGAACAAGTAAGATGATATACTTGTTCTTGTGAAGTTCAACCTCACAATGATCAGCAAAAACAACATCACCAAAACATGAAGCTCTAATACCGGAGACTCTGGCTCGTGGCGGAGGTGCCACTGAAGTGTTACAAACACGGCAGTTCCTGACAACTGATTCATACTTCTCTAAAACAGAGTCAGGAAGCTTCAACATAGAAACACGTCTACGAAACTGAGTAGGACTCATATGGTAGTGCTTCACATGAAGCTTATAAAGCTCTACCTTGTCCTCCAGTCTCTGTAACATCTTCCTATATGCCGGTGTCATTGCAACAACTTCACTACCAGGTAATGGGATTGAAATCCGCCTAGGCTCAAGAGCGCCATCACCTGGTTCAAGTGGTTCATGTTTATCACTTGATGGTCCTTTTGATGCTTTAGGAATTTCTACAAGTTCACCTTCTGGCCTCTCAGGTGGTTCTGAGGGAGCATACTCCTCAAGATCATCACCCTTTAAATCATTCTGAGGCTCAGATGGTTTCGACTTGTGTCCTTTCCAAAATGGATCAAAACCCTTGGAAGTATACCGAAACTTTGGCGGCACGGGCTTTTCCGCGGCACTGGATGGTGCACCTTCCTTCTCTGATGAGAAGCCTGGTTCCCTGTCCTTTGCAATGGGAACCTTCTCTGAGGAGGAGCGCACCACTGCATCGGGATCACCAATGCCACGGTGCTCAATGCCAGCCTTCCTGATCTTTAGATCGGGAATTTTGGCATCTGGCTTGAACTTTAAAATTGTTCTACCACGCCATTCATAGCCAATTTGTAGGTCCTTCCATTTTGCCTTGCGCCAATCATCTTGCTTCTTGATTTCTTTTCCACCTTTCTTCTTCTTGATGATTGTCAGTCGCAAGTCTTCCAGTAAGTCAGTGTCTACAGGACAGGACTTAGTTGCTGGAAAAAGAATCTTTCTATAATCCTTGTGGTGACGTATCAGTTCTCTCTTGTGAACATCTACTTCCCAGTAGTCAACCACAGGATATGCATGTTCAGCTACATCTTCATCACTATTGTGATCAACAGAAATATGACCATATTCATAGTGAGTGAAGTGAGAGTAAAAACTCTTCTCGCGCCGAGTCTGCAAATTCACGTCAGACAGATACCATGCAATATCTTGGAAGTCCAAGACAAGATGAGTACTGGCTGCAACCTTCAACTCCAAATATTTGATACCAAGAGGCACCGATGTCAGATAAGCATGTTGAGGTGTCAGCCTGAGTTCAAAGCCTAAGTTCCTCATCTGTGGCAAGCTCATAAGCAAAGGGACTTCTCCTTCTTCCACTATGTCGAACTCTGTATGGTGGATCGTCCATGCACGATCATACATGTAAATCACCAGTTTCTGAGAGCAAGTAGCCTTCTGGGAATTGGCAAAGTAAAACTTGCTCTTGGTAGCCTCAAAAGAGTACCATAATCCACAATCTGGGTGATTGTCGACATAGTTGCAAAAATGGTCGACTGCTCGCCTTGATCCCATAGCTCTAGTGCATCCAATGTCCAGGATTGCAATAGTCGGCGGGAAGCGATTCTCAGTCAAAAATGAAATGGCCTGCATCTCCTTCACTTCTTCCTCAGCGCTCATAAGCGCAAAACCATCAGGAGCCTTTGCGAGCATCTCCTTTGACAAAGAGTACCTCACAGGGGCACTCATGCCATTGAAGATCGTCTCACCATTGTTGACCGCGCAGTCAGCTTCATCTTGACATGAGGTCATCATGCCTGACAGCAAGTTCACCTCACTGTCATGGACTTCAGCTGCTGCTGTCACACAATGTGCAAAGAAACCTTGTTGACCTCCTGATGCTTGTGAAGATCTTGAAGGTGCAGGTAAAGAACGTGGCTGTTGTTGATTTGCATAGTTTGCATCTTGTTTGCCATCTCCTTTATCTTTTCCTTTTCCTTTCTTGCCTTTTCTCTTGCCTTTTCCTTTTCCTTTGTGGGAAAACCATGCTTCTTCCAGCTGTTGCCAAAAGTCATTGGCATCATCATATTCTCCTTGAAGATAGTCATTCATATCTTCGGCAAGAATGGCATCATATGCTACTTGGTTTGACTCCCAAGTGTCCTCATAAGGATTCTCTTCATAATACTCATCTGGAAAAGTTGTCTGTTGCTCATCAGCAAAATGGCCTTTACCTCGTCTCTTTCCTTTTCCTTTTCCACGAGGTCTGAAGAATCTGCGGCCTGATCTTCCTTTACCTTTTCCTTTTCTTCTTCCTTTTCCTTTGCCTTTTCTGGCTCTTCTTCCTTGGAATCTCCTCTGGAACCAAGAGAAATTCTGTTCATCATATACCCAAAAGACATCGTCTAGGGCATCTAGGAATCCTTCTGTTCCATCTTCTTCATCTTCGGCCCAATAGCCAAATGTACCATCGAGTTCTCCTTCGTCTAGTACGAGAAATGATCTTCTACCTCCAGCACCTGTCGGCTGCATCAAAGGATTGTCTACTGAAGTCTTTGTTGTGCAGAACATCTCAATGAATACTGTCCTCAACTCTGTTGTGGTGTATTGCTGCAGGACCCTGCCACGATGAGTCATCAAAGAAGTCAAAGTGTTTCGCTGGTCCTGAGACAAATCTGCAAGTGACAGCATGAGTAAGGCAATCAGATTTTCTCCTAGAGGAAATTCGTTCTGATGAAAAGTCCTCATATTGCCATTGATGGTCTGCATGATTTCCTGAATCCTTTCTGCCGTTGGTGCTACTCCAGTCAACGCTGCATCTGCCTGCATCTGAGCTAGGACCTGTGGATGTGCTTGAGTGACTGGTTCTAACATGTCCATCCAACTGCTCATAAGCCTTTGGAGTAAAATCTGGAATCTTGTCATCCATTTCATCATGTCAGCTGATCCTCGATTGAAGCGCACGAATTGCATAAATCTATACAGGAATACATTGGTTGATCCTTTCACGAAATATGGTCGTAGTACTCGTTTGAAATATTCTACGCCGGCTCCTGGTGGATCATTTGCCTTCAATGCATCTCTGTCTAAAACACGCTTGTATACAGCTGCTTCTCCTTCTAATCTGTTTCTCAATGCTGGTCCTCTCTTCTCATCTTCCAGCTCGGTGATATCACACCAATCGTCTATGGCATCCTCATAGGAAAACCATGAAGTCTTTCCATCATAAGATGGGGGCACCTTTGTAGTGACCTGTGTTGTCATTGCTATTGCTGCTGGTTCTCTTCTCACATGCCTATTCACATAGGCTGCTGGCTCATAAGCCACATCCGCATCAGGCTCTTCCCAGTCGTCTATCCAATCCATGGCTGTTTGCCCACTAGCAAGTCTATGCCTAGGAAAGGAGCTCACCTGGGTCTTCCAGGATCACTGCTCCGCTACCACTGAAAGAGTGACTAGGGCGTACACGCTAGAGGTGCAGACCGCTAGTGTCTTTTATGCGCAGAGTCTTATCCTCTTGCTCTTTGAGCCTTGAAGCAGTCAAGTATGGACACACTATATCGGCTGTTGGAGTGGAACCCTGTACAGGTAGGCTCTACTTTTCAGGGGGGGGGGTCTGAATTGAGCGATCAATTATTAGACCCGGACGTCCCAACACTTGCTTCGCAAGACAAACTCAAGGTATCCCCTAAAGGGCTACCTTTCGTGACATGTGGGGTCTTTTCGATTAGCTCCTGTCGCAAACAAATCAAAGTGTTGCGCAAAGCCTCTGGATGGACGCGTGACTCCGCATCCTCTTTGAAGGCCAACAAATGCTTCTGCCCACACGCCCAACTCGGCACCTTCACATGAAACAAGTCAACGCCCACCGGGCCCACTGCGGCACCACACGCGGCAGAAGCGCTTCTTTGGCACTTTTGGGGCACGTTCATGGAGACGCGCACGCAGCGGGGAACAGAGGAGCGAGAGCTTTCGGAGTCCGAAACAAAGTCCAGAAAGCGCTGGTCATCACTGGGGGTCCTAAGGATCGCGGATGGAGTCGGCTCCACTGGTGGAATCGATGATCGCCCCTGGAAAAAATCACAGCAAGTTTCAGGATCAAAAGCATGTTGTTTATAGGATGTCACCCATTGGCTCATCTGACAAAGAACTTCAATCCTATACCCCCGTGACCCCTCTCTTAGCCGCAACGGAAAAAATAAAAACACTCTCCCAGGTCCTGTCGAGAAAAAACATAGAAAAAGGATGCCGAACCACCAGCTTCCCCCCACCGGGGTCCCCCAAGAAAGGAGTCCGCTCCGCATCCGCGCGCGGGTCCACGTGCATTGAGAACCCGCCGTGTTCGCCGGGACGGCGCGGGGTCCAGATGACGCGAGGATAACTCGCTCTCTGGAAACGGCCGAAGCACTGCAACTATGACTAACAAGGACGCGACAAGTAGCTCCCGGCATTTCTACTAGCAACAAGAAGCTACTAGTGGCTCCGAGGCACTGCAAGAAGTTGCGGAAGCTGCAACCCTCCAAAGAAGCCCTGGCACCAAGCACTCGTGCTAGTCCTCCATCCTGGCAAGGGATGGCAGCTTTGCTTTCGCAGTGAGGTGATGGCCATAGCCAATTGATATCAATTGACCATATTGACACCTCAAACCTCGGAGAAAGCAAAGTTGGAGGTACTGGTACTCACTGCTAGAGGTCCTGCTACTGATACTCAAAATCCTTCTTTCTTCCCACTGCCGCCCGGCACGGCAGGTGGGACATGATCCAAGTCCCTTCAAGTTGAAATCGGTGAACGTGAAAGTGAGATGAAAACCTGATCGTCTCGCTTTCGCTTTTTTCGCTTTCCATTCTTGAGGTTACTATCATGTTGTACCATGTTGTACCTATATACTACTAGGAGCAAGGACACTACTAGGGGCTCCTGGCCTTACTACTAGGAGCAAGAAGCTACTAGGGGCTCCTGGCCTTACTACTAGGAGCAAGGACGCTACTAGGGGCTCCTAGGATCCTATAGGATTCTCATGGTATTCCTCCTTCACCAACTGAACCAACGGGCAGCCCACCCGCTGAGAGACAGCGGTCCCGTCCCTCCTCGAGGATTTGGAACTCCTCGTCCAGCAACACGTCGCCATCGGCCACGCCCTTAAGCACCCGGCGGACGCTTTGGAGCATCGACGCCGTCTCGTTGGAGGTCATCCTGACGTCTGAAGAAAAGCTTGTTTGCTTTTTGGGAGAAGGAAAGTCGAAGAAAAAGCGGTCTCCATGTCAAAGCCGTCTACAGTCCGGCCCGTAGGATCCCTTAAAGTTGCGTCAGGATTAGATTGGTGGACAGACTATGGCGCTGAACAATGTTTCTTCATCCGTCAGGTCGATTCTGGGCCAGAAAGTAATGAACCACACTGAAGCCACAACCAAAAACTGAGTGAACGGCGTTGTTCCGGTCTAGCTGTTTCATGCACTCCGGACCAAACTCTCCAAGTGTCACTGCGCTAATCCTTGAGCGTGTCTGGTGCTCGCAGAAGGCGACTGCCACGACCACCAGGCCATACGTGCAAAGCTCCTGCAAGTGAACGTGAAGTCAACTTCACACCTGCACTCCATCTCTCGGTGCTCATTTTGGACAAAAATGGGTGATCATGATCGCCGCCTAGATGTCACACCTCCAACGATTTTGGAGTCCCGCGTGAGCCTTCACCGGTCCTGGAGCGCGTTGGAGCGTGCGTGGAGTAGAGCCACTGCTGAGCTGTGCAGCGCAGTGAGACGCCAATCCAAATCTTCGAGGCCCAAAGTGACGATGAGTCCCAAATGCAGTTTCTCCTGTCCATTCATAGAGAGTTGGCATAGTGGAAAGGTCACAGATTAGACATCACTATGTTGCAAAGGGGTCTCAAAATGAGAAGAGTTTGATGGCCAATCCCAGCCCAAACCAACTCAAGTCCCCAAACCTGTTCCATCTCTTGCAAGAGCCACCCGGTCACCCATCCAAACCCCACCGTTCCGAGCGCCAGGGGCGCCAGGGGCGTCAGGGCGGGCGTCAGAACGCCGTCCCCACGAATAGAAGGAAGAATGAGACATTGAAAACCAAAAACATATCAGGCGTCTTTTGGACACTAATTTCGTTGTTTTGGCCGTATCGAGGTCTGGATCTGTTGCGAGTTTGGCCCAATAGTAGCCAGGCATTTGTGTCCATGGGGTCGTGACCCCCTGTCCTTTTTGTATGCATTTGCCATTTGTGCACAGAACAGCCATGCGACTTGACTTGGGGTACCGTCTTTTCCTTGGACGTGGGTCTTGAGGGCGGAGTCCCGTGAGTTGTGGATGTGACTTTGCTTTGGCGAGGTGACCCCCAACACATTCAGAAGTTCTTTTCTGTGTTTTCCTGTGCAAGATGAATACATAGACCAAGTGAGACTTGTTAAACGTTAAGTTATATCTTCAACATAATTCAGAGAAATGTCTTGCACAAAGCACTTCCGCGTGGTGATCTGCAGTACTGCCTGCATTGTACTCCAAAGTTCTGGCTCTTGGGGTCGGACGGCTTGGACAAGTGGACAGGATGCTCGGATGAAAATCTCGGAGGCGTGAAAATAGTTTCAATTATTCCTCTCATTCTTTAAGTACATTCTATTTATTGTTTCTACTAGCTTCTTGTTACTACTAGTAAGGCCCTTGCTCCTAGTAGCGATGCACTTATTCCTAGTATTAGACAATTAAATGAGGCATGATAATTGTAAATATGTGTTGATACGATGACCTCCCGGACAAGTGCAAACTCTGCAACTCGGCGCCGTCGGGTGGTTCACACCGCGGAACGCTACGTCCAGTCGGCTACGATCTATGCAACGGCACCTGCATGACATGAGAACCTGTTTTGGGCTGTTTTGGGGCAGAGAAAAATCTGTGATTTCTGTTCAACAGGTTTTTTTGTTCAGTACGCTCGCCTCGCCATGGCCGTTTTGTTCGTTGCATGTCCACGGAGACGTGCACTACATGGCTTCCGAGCAAGTCAGCAAGAGCCTGCTTCCGAGCATTTCTTTGGCCAACCCCACGTGTTCTCTTGTGGGCCTTGATAGCGGTCCCCAAATAGATATAGAAAAAAAGTAGATGCCCACCTGAGAATGTTTTGGAAGGCGTTTCTATCTATTTGGGCCTCCTCACCTGGTGTTGTTTCAACCATACTGTCCTCGCATCGCCACGTACGTTGACTTAGGCTCGTAGCATCGCACAGCTCGAAAAGCACACTTCGCTCACTTCGCTTCACGTGTTTACTCTGTCAACTGCGGCTCCAAGGCAAAAGGTCGATACTTCTTTTGATAAACCGAGATACCACTGCAGGGGATTTGACCCTCACCCCCATTCCACCCCTCCTCACCCCCTACTTAAGTGGCAAACACGACATGAAAAACAAAAGGAAGCCGTTGAGAGGGGAGCGCACCTGTTTGAAGATGTGTGGTGGGGCGAAAGGATATCATTGCGTGGTGCATTGCACCCTGCACTCCTGGTATGCAAATGCCGCCGGATCTGACTTGAGGCAGAAGACCGCATGAAGCCACACCATGAATCGAAGCAGCATGTTGATCATGCGCACACGGCGTGCGGTCAAATTGACTCGACCAGTGACAATGCGGATGTCGTGCAAGTATACTAGAGAGCCAACCAAGGCTTCCTTTGACAGGCCAAAGCACGTTGATGTAAATGCAAGGAAAAAACTCTATTGACTGACCAAGGAATGGATATTGGTTATATTTGACTACATACTACATAATATTAATTACCATTACAGTACAATATATATTATGTACATGCATTGAATCAAAACTCAGCAAATAATTAGTGTAGCTCTAAAACACACATTGTGCAACAAGCGATGCTCGTGGGAGCCACGATTGTTCCTAGCAAGCCTTGGACATGGCCTCTGGAAAGGAGAAACATGACGAAATTGTCTTTCGACTTGAGAGCCTGCACCAACCTGGCCCCTTTCCGTGGGTCAACCAACCTGGTAAATGAACATGCCCGACTGTTCAGCTCATGTCGTCCACACCCGTATTTGAATTTGTGTAAAACCAACAACGCTAAGCTATCGCTAGGCTATCTCAGGTGATTTGACCAACAAATACTTGGCCTCTCAGATCCTCTCGGCGGATTCGGCATCGGCTAAGTCAGCGAATTGGAAGAGCAAACCTTTTCAAGCGAGTTGGGTCTGACTCTTGAACTAGGTTCCATTTGCTATTAGGTTGGAGGCCATCGCTAGTAGGTTGGAGGTCAGCGTTATTAGGTTGGAGGCCATCGCTACTAGATTGGAGGCCATCGCTAGTAACTAGTTACTAGTTGCTGTCCAGGTTGCGAAAAAAGCGCTCAGGGACAAAGTGCTGCAAAAGCGCAAGAGGGATTCAATGGTGATCACGAAAACGAAGTGTATCATGATCCTGGTGACCAAATTCAGAGAGCTCCAGCAAAAGGTCCACTTTGGTGGAAGAACACCTGAGAAATATGTCCATCCCTTTCGTCCGTTTTGGACAGGCCATGTCTACTGAATTGAGGGGACTCTTCCTGAAACAAAAAACGTGAACATCACACCGACAATCTCCTTGTGCCGATATGCCGGTTCGCGATCCTCACCTGACGCTCGAGCACTCCACGCGGGCTGAACGGAGAACAAGTAGCGTCGTCTGGGTGCTTCTTGAATGTGTTGTTTAAACATGAAGGAAGTTCTTCAAAGGCTTGGAGGCCATGGCTACTAGGGTGGAGGCCATCGCTAGTAGGTCCTTAGGTTGGAGGCCATAGCTACTAGGGTGGAGGCC
>CAXAMN010026317.1:264847-281685 GCA_963970005.1 Durusdinium trenchii | reverse complement strand
GCCATCGCTAGTATGGTGGAGGCCATCGCTAGTAGGGTGGAGGCCATCTTCACATCCATCAGGCCATAGCTCGCCTTATCCAGCTCCTCTTCCACCTTCGCTCGCTGCCGGAGCTCTGGAAACGGTGGCGGGGCCTCATGCCAGAGCGACCACAGCCTCGGCTCTAGAACCCACTGCCATGTCGCAAAAAACTCTGGTTTACTGCCAAATCTCCGAAAATGAGGCCTCAAAAGAAAGTTGTTGGCTTTTTAAGGTGTAAAAAGCAGTGCTGCGACTTGGGAATGCGTTTGAACCAAAACAACAACCAATGAATGCGCCTTTTGGTGACCGCTCGCGCAGTGGCTATACACACCTTTTCTGTAGTTACTAGTTGAACATGGAAGAGTTTCTTTCAAGGTGTCCCGACATCTTTTATAGACACAAATCCTGCGCACCGTCCCTGTTCAAGGGACATGCTCAGTCTGCTCACTTGGACAAGCCTGAACCAGAAACATTCAGCCCTCCACAGGCGCAGCGACACCCTATATAACACCCTGAGCTGCAAAAGGGAATCATCGCAACATGTTGTGTATGAGGTTATTGTTTAGTTGTCAGAAAAACGCCCTTTCAAACGCTCCTTGAGGATCTGAACAAACCTTCTGATTGTCCAAACATCAAGCTCAAGTTCAGATTAGTCTCAGTTCTTCAGTTCTTACTTCCTTCGTTTCAGTTCTCGCATTGCCCAGCCCAAGGCACTTCAAGGCGGCTTCTTTCAACATCGCATGGGTGAGGCTCAAGTGGCCCAGCGCCAACCCCGTCACAATCTCCATAGCTCTGGCGGCGGACACCCGCCCCAGCGATCGTTTTTTTCCTGACTCAGTTGTTGTGTCCTTTTTGGATCGTTTTCTTTGAGTGTTAAGACCTGCACTTGACCAGCGACCCCGCAATGTGCCAACATCACGATCATCTATCCAGAGCAATGCATTCAAGTTGATCAATACTCAGCTCATGTTAGATCACCCCGGGCTTGGTCATCGTGCCAGCGTTTTGGGACCTTTAAGGACACGCAAACCTTTGTCCATTTTGTTTGACACATCACTCGCTGTGCAACGTCCGAGGTCCCCGGGTCGTGCATCTTTCGAATCGTGCCGATCTCGAAAACGCTGGCAGGCATGCGAAACGCTGGCTGCGCGCAGGATTCAGCGTCGGATCGCCCGGTTGTCAAAGCCTTCCACACTCGGTGTGTTTCACTTGGCACAAAAGGTGTAGCGCACCGCATGAAATGTATATTTTAATGGGGAAAGCCAATGTGGACACATCACATCCCAGCCGTGGGCCTGGGAGAAACAAAGGTTCTCACTGTTGTAGAGTAAGCACGTTCTCTTTCCAAGATGATCAACCAATAGATCAGCCCATGACCACCCAAAGAGGCGAACAAACAAACAAACAAACAAACAAAGATAGATAGAGATGAGATGTATTTTCACCCACGAAACTTGAATGGGTGTCCGAATGGAACATCTGCAGAGGCTACGTAGCCCCAAAGCCGAAGGGAAGATGCACGTGTTCACCCTGTGGTGCTTAAGTCAGTGAGTTTGTCTGCCATATCCAACCACCACTGTGCAGCGCACCCTTGGCAAAGATTCCCTTAGCGTGTGACCACATGTAGAGATCTACTGGGTCTGTACCCGAAGCTGCTTCCACAATCAAAGGTGACTCAAAACAGGGCATGCACGGGCCTCTCAAGGAAAACCCCTCATGATCATTCCTTAGATGAACAATTGGAAATCGCAGAGGTTTTGAACCAGCGTAGACAGTGTCCAAAGGTATATTACATATATAATAAGCATCTGTATATATACATATATTGTGAATTTCGAACCTTTCGGTCACTGAGGAACCAGTCTTGACCCACTCAGGTGTGTTCACGTCCGAAGCCACGAGTGTGCGAGGCCGCAAGGGTGGTGTAGGGTGGGTCACCCGTGACCTGAGCCATAGAAGCAGTGAGGACACTGCAGGGCGAGGCGCCCGACCGTTCGTACCAACCTTCAGGTGCGCTGTGAGTGGAAAACGCACGCGGCTGTGCGAGGGAAGGAGGATCTTTTGTTGCTACCTTTGTGTCAACCACATTGGTAGCGGAGCTACCGCTAAAGCTCCAGACAACACCTGACCCTTGTGCTTGGTTGTTGTTGACTGCGTGGTTGAGTCGGTGAATACGTTGTTTGGCCGCAAGGCAGTCGACGGGTTGCACAGTGTCTTGGCGGTGTTGTCACAGAGTTGTTGAGCTGCGGTTTCCAGGGAGGAAACAGCCCAATGCCACCGGAAGGTGATTCAGCTGGTTTGAGTTCCTCCACAGGAGGTTTGAGCAATCTCCCATGGAGCCAGGTTCCATCTTTCAAGCCTGGTGAGACGGACCTCACTGAATGGTCACGGAAAGTAGAGTTGCTGGCATCACTATGGCCTCCAGAACAACTACACCTGCTTGCCCCACGAGTTGCATTGCAATGTGAGGGATCAGCCTTTCAGAGAGTTGCAAGACTGGACCCAAAGAAGCTGCGCGTTGGAAGTTTGGAGGGAGTGAAGGCCATTGTGGAGGCCCTTGGAGGGATTTGGGGAAAATCCCGATTGGAGGACAAGTTCGAAAGATTTGAGCGTGCAATATACAGCACGGTTCAAAGAGCCAACGAGACCCACTCAGAAGACAAGAAGAGACTGATTGTTGAATCGCAGGGTTCACTGGAGTACAGAGAGGTGGTATCCAATCTGAAGCTCCTGGGGAGTCGATTCTTTCATGAGGTCCACTCCAGCGGAAAGAAGAACAATCCAATGACCGAAACCTATGAGGCCAATGCATTCATTGCTCAAAAAGCTGAGGGTCATGACCAAGCACCCGCCGAGTCCACCTACAATTTTGATGATTGGACCGAGGAAGAATGGATTGAGAGTCTTGCCAATGACGGTGACGAGGACGCCGCCCTGATCATGGATTTGCCAGAGCTGACCGAAGAGACGCTCAACGCCACTCAAGAGAAGTCGAAGCAAGTTTTGTGTGGTTGTGAATCAAGGGACACCGGTGTTTTGAGGGTTTTGTGGGAGACCAATGAAGGGGAAATCATTGTTTTAGCCCACAAAGGGGAAATGGTCACCGAGTGCGAGAATTGTGATGTCCGGACTAATTAGCTTGCCAGAAAGTGCGTTTGCTAGCACCGCCCAATCACCTGAAGCCAAGTCAATGCATGACGCCGAAGCCAGTGCATTATCGAGCTTTTCAACTCGTGACGCCCTGGGAATCGTAGATACAGGTGCTACTAAGACCGTCATAGGAAGCGGTTTCGTAGCCAATCTCCTAGCCGCACTAAAGCCAGAGGTTCGGCAGCAGGTCCAAAGGTGTCGATGTTCAGTGGTTTTTCGGTTTGGTAATCAAGGGACACTTGAAAGCCAGCACGCACTCGTTGTCCCAATCGGACCGCTGAAGCTCAAGAGTAGATATAGCTGGTGAAGTGATCAAAAGCACTCTCTTGAAGCGCAATATTCCAATTCAGCTGAATGCCAAGGGTTTGTTTTTAGTTGATCTAAATGATCTGATCACACCCACCAGTCAAGATGCCGAAGCTGAACCTGCCGAGACCTTCGCCACTTTGAATTGCAAAAGCTTGCCAAGTGTCTCTGTCCAGAAGCCTGGACAAGTGCAGTCGGAAACCAAGACCATGATGAAACAGAACGTTCAGGTGAGGACAGGTCTTGTAACAACCAGAATCCAACAGTTCGAAGCCGCCATGCCAGAATCAACAAAGACCCATACGAACACAAAGAAACCAAACGAACGTCCGAGTGTTCGCGGGGGTGAGAAAGTCTCATTCGAATCGGTTCCAGGGGGGGGCCAGCCCGGTGTCATCCGTTTTGGGTTCAAGACCGGATCTGTGCAATCACACACGTGTGACCATCCCATTCGTTCACCTGTGCCGCATCACTATCATGCCGACCTCCGAAGCAGCCGCTCTGAGTGCCCGCTTGGCACGTGTCATGGGGGAAGCAAAGAAGGAAGAAGCCCTCGATCAGCTCGAAGCCTTCAAGCTCCTATCACTGGACGAAATGGGCCAAGCCAAGATCGATTTCGGATCAGCCTCTCGGTCGGACCTACTCGGAGATGTGGGAAAAGGAGGGCAAGTATGTGAAGTGGTTCCAGGCAAGTTACCACTCGTCGAACAAGGTCAACCATCAGAAGTTCATCCACTACATCTCACTGAGGGTGACCTATGCCGAGCACCAACTGGGTCTGAACAGTCAAGACCTGCAGCCATCACCAAGTCAGAGGCCACTTCATCCGGCTCTCAAGAGCAAGGCCAAGGCCAAGCCGATTCAGGAAGTGACCCCGCAAGGACTTGGCAGATCTTGCCGAGGACGAATCCTGGGAACCAGTTCAGGAGATCGAGATCCAGCCAGAGATCTACACGGAGATGGCAGCCATGGACACCCGCCTTCAGACCATGGAAGGTGCGATGCAGGAGATCATTGCCCGCCTCCGGGCTTCATGAGCTCGTCATGGCTAGACTCCTTCGAGGAAGCTGATATACATGTATCGTCCATGTGCCAAAAAGATGTCAGTCCAGGTAAGACTCACAGTCTGCCCCATAAATTCCATGCACTGGTTCAGCAAATCTCAAAGGAAGCCAGTCTAGCAAGGTGTGATCCAGTGATCTCGAACGGATGCAGCCGTCTACATTTGCTGGAAGTGTTTTGTCATGAGGCCAGTGAACTGACGAAGCAAGTCCAATTGCTGGGCGGCAGAGCCAACCGTTTTGGAAGGGCGCAGGGGGACCTCAAAACCAAGGAGGGGAGAAGTGTTCTGTTTCAAATGGTGTGGAAACAAAGACCCCGTCACATATGGTTCAGTCCCACCTGTGGACCATGGAGCGCATGGAACACGTTCAATGAAATGAGATCAATCCAATTGTGTGAACATGTTCAACGAGAGAGAGAGAGAGAGAGTCACACTTGTTCGAACTTGCACTAGGAGTAGTCTTGCTTCGCATGTCACGTCAGCTAGGAAACCACACGCACTGGGAGCAGCCACGAAAATCCATCATGTTCAAGACCCCACTCCTGCAAGAGCTGTATTCATATACTCAGGAAGCCAATTTCGACATGTGTCGCGTAGGCCAGTTGACATGTCCAGAAACGAACAAACTCATACAAAAGGAGATGGCTGTAAGAACGACATCGCAAGAGATGTATGCCTCGTTGCATGGCCGGGTGTGTCGTCGAGATCATGAGCACAGACCCATTGCCGGATCCGTGACAACGCCTCTCGGGAGAATCACCGTCAGTAGCTATACAGAGAACTATCCAAGAAAGTTTGCAAGACAAGTAGCTAAGGTGATGTTGAAAGTGAAACATGAGCCATGGGTTACTGCCCTTGTAACCAGAGGAATAGATCAACCGAGTGAGGAAAGTGCATCCAAGCGGATCCGTGTGAGTTCTCCCATGCAGAAGTCCCAAGGTGGGCGACTGCCACCAACACCCCTGGAGCAATTCTCGAACGAGTGCAAGCGCCGCCGCATTGACGGCAAGACGGCCGAATCGCAGAGTATGAACATGTCACCTCAGAGACAACTAGAAGAAATCATCAAGGACATCCAACCAATGTTGCCAAGAGTAGGGAAGACTTTTATCACAAACCACCAAATCTTGGAGAGGCTTCAAAACATGTTCCCCGAAAAAGAAATCAAGAAAGTTCAAGCATGTAAGGGATCAGATCGAACATTGCCACCGCCAAGGGATTTGGTAAAGAATGAGGCCCCATATCGTCATGCCATCATCGTAAGCCGAATAGGGGGGGTAATCCAAGTAGAAAAGGACTGGGAATACTGGCAAGACCTGTCTCATCGGCAGCAAGTCCGCCCACCGCATCCCGCAAGAGTCAATATCACAATGTATGCATGTTTGCCCCAATCCAAGTCAGAAGCATCAGGTGATTCGACCGAACAGAATATGAGTCCCGAGGCAACGGGAACAAGCATCGAGCCGCAGGAGGCAACCGTCAGCCTGCCAAGTAGTGACCAAGCACCTGTCACAGAGCTGGATCCGGATCAGACCAAAGAGACAGGAGCGAGTTCGAGTCAACTCCATATGCCGAGTTTTGACCATGGCCCAAAGTTCAAGACCATATCAGCCGAAGAAGAATCGTTCTTGCTGAAATTGCATCAGGACCTAGGACACCCTCATGGTCAAAAGCTGTGTTCAATGCTGCGTCAACAGGGGTACTCACCCCGATTGTGTCAAGCTGCCATGGACCTAAGTTGTTCCGTATGTCAGAATACTAAGGAACCCAAACATCAAAGACCTTCTACAATCAAACGTGAGCTAGACTTCAACGACTGTATCGGGATAGATGGTGTTGTATACACGAATCTGGCAGGAACCAACTTCCACTTCTATCACATCATCGACTATGGAACAAACTACCAGGTAGCATGCGCAAGCCCAGGTAAAAGCAGTGATGATGCAATAGACAAGGTGCTCAATGGATGGCTCCAATGAGCAGGGGCTCCGATTGAGATTCACACAGACTCAGGGACGGAATTCACATCCAAGGAATTTGTCACTTTTCTAGGCCAGTTCAACATCAAAGCAATAGTTACCCCACCAGGTGCACACTGGCAAATCGGAAAAGTAGAAAGACATGGTGGAATCCTACAGGAAATGCTCAAGAAGTATGAACAGGAACATCCAATAACGTCATACACCAACCTGCAGACAGCACTATCGCACTGCACTTCTGCCAAGAATGCACTGAGCCAGAAACAGGGATACTCCCCAGAAACTCTTGTTTTTGGAAAAGGGTCCAGAATTCCAGCATCAATCTCATCGGACGAGAAATTGCCAACGCACCTCCTGGCAGACGATGACACCCAGGAAGGAATCAGATTTCGAGAAAAGCTGGCGTACCGCGAAGCTGCACGACGAGCTTTTCACTGTGCAGACAACAGCTCTGCGTTGCGAAGAGCTGTTCTCCGGCGAAGCTGTCCTCACCGAGGATCCTATGACAGGGGAACTTGGGTGATGCTATGGAGACAGACTCCAACCCAACGGGGGTGGTTTGATCCAGCCAGAGTCATCCAACAAGAAGGTCCCCATTGTCTTTGGTGTAATCACGCAGGAAGCTTGGTAAAGATAGCCCCTGAACATGTTCGACCCGTAAGTGCCATGGAAGCCCAGCATATCCCCCGAGCTCTAAGTCCGATCGCAGGGATTGAAGGCGAAGATACACAAAATGCCAACATTCGTGAACAAGCACCCGCAACTCCACCAGAGAGCCAAGAAGATAGCAATATAATCCCACAACACGTAGGAACAGGAAACACATCGAATTCGTCAGAGGTCCAGCCAGATCGAATTGCCGAGTGACCCCGGCGGTCATCAGGATGCAGCAAGTGTGCCGGTCCCAAGCGAAGCATCCGATCTCAGTGATGAACTCGTATGTGACTCCCTACTAAGTGTAGAAGATCAGGTCAACTGGTGCCAAACCCAAATAGACTCAGAAGCCGTAGGATGGAAAGCTGAATTCCTGTTTCCCCAAGAAACAATAATGAAATGGGATGAAAACTCACCAGCAACAGATCTTATCATGATGACTACCACCACCAAGCGTGACCGAACAGAAGTGAAGATGCACCAATTGTCCACCGAAGAACAAGCTCTCTTCCGTCAAGCAAAGGAAAAGGAGATCACAAATTGGTTAAACACAGGGACGGTGAGTAAAATCTTTCGGGATCAGCTGTGTCCGGAACAGGTAATGCGTTGCCGCTGGATATGCGTATGGAAACCCCTTGATGCTGACGACCTTCAAACCGGATCAACTGAGAACGTCAGACCAGGACCAAAGACCCATAAACCGAAAGCACGTCTAGTAGTCCTTGGATATCAAGATCCCCAGTTAGACAGCATACCCCGGGACTCGCCGACACTTGGAAAGCAATCCAAAATGCTCTTGTTGCAAGCAATATCATCCATGGGATGGACTCTGAAAAGCTTCGATATCAAAGCTGCATTTTTGCAAGGCAAAACGCAGGAAGATCGAGTTCTAGGCCTGGAACCTGTTGAAGAACTTCGAAAGGCATTGAAACTTCAACCCAATCAAACCTGCAAACTCGAAAAATCAGCCTACGGTTTGATCGATGCTCCTTATTTGTGGCATAAGGAATTGGATCGGACCCTTCGTGATTTGAACTTCATTCCAGCACCCTTCGACCCATGCGCATACGTACTATACAAACCAGGACAAAGCAAAATTTCGGGGGTCCTAGGAGTTCATGTTGACGATGGACTAGGTGGAGGAGATCAATACTTTGAAGAACAAATCTCAAAGCTAGAAGCCAAATTCCCATTTGGATCAAAGAAAGTAGGTCAATTCACGTTCACTGGTGTTGAGATGAACCAACAGGCAGACAAAAGTATCATCATGTCCCAATCCAAGTATGTAAGCAAGATTGAGCCAATCCACATGAATGCAAGCAGACGAGCATGTCTGACGGATGAAGTGACCTCCGAAGAGAGACACTCGCTCCGTGCACTTGTGGGAAGTCTTCAGTACGCGAGCATCAACACGAGACCGGATCTTTCAAGTCGACTAAGCTACATCCAAAGTGAGATCAACAAAGCCACGGTCCAAACGTTGCACGATGCCAACCGTGCACTTCATGAAGCAAAACGATACAAAGACACATGCATCAGAATCCAACCCATCCCAATCAAGGATCTCAGATTCTTGTAATTCTCGGACGCATCATTTGCGTCGGCCAAGAGCCCAGAAAGTCACACAGGCATGATCATCTTGGCCACCCATAGGGATATAAGTGAGAACTATCAATGCCCAGTCAGCCCGTTGTCCTGGGGTTGCCGCAAATTCAGAAAGTAGTTACGAGTACTTTGTCAGCCGAAACAACTTCGCTCCAAACAAGCTTAGACCAGCTATCTTGGATGAGACTCTATTGGGCATGGATCCAAAATCCCCAAGTCAATTGGAAACGACCACATGAGGTTATTAAGAGTGAGCCCAAACCAATCCAATCTACCACAGCCTTAGCCCAGTGTTTGCCACGATCAGTAGCTGTCACAGATTGCAAATCTTTGTATGATTTGGTTACCCGAACTGCTCAACCAAATTGCCAGGAATTCCGTACACAACTTCAAGCAAAGGCAATAAAAGATTTGCTATCCGAAGGCATTCAATTAAGATGGGTTCATACAGGAGCTCAGCTCGCTGATGCACTAACTAAGGTGATGCAAGGAACTTTCCTCCGATACACTTTGCAACGAGGCATGTATCAACTAAATGACGAACTGCAAGTGCTGAAAGAGCGAGCTGACAGCAGAACACGCCTTAGGTGGCTTGAGTCCGGGATCCCTCTAATGGGAGACCAGCAGCAAGAAGGATGATCGACACACAACCAAAGAAAAAGATTGATAGAATTTTTGATGAGTGTGAATTTCGAACCTTTTGGTCACTGAGGAACCAGTCTTGACCCACTCAGGTGTGTTCACGTCCGAAGCCACGAGTGTGCGAGGCCGCAAGGGTGGTGTAGGGTGGGTCACCCGTGACCTGAGCCATAGAAGCAGTGAGGACACTGCAGGGCGAGGCGCCCGACCGTTCGTACCAACCTTCAGGTGCGCTGTGAGTGGAAAACGCACGCGGCTGTGCGAGGGAAGGAGGATCTTTTGTTGCTACCTTTGTGTCAATCACAATATATGTCTCTCTGTATACATCTGTCTGCCCCCTTTTAGGTGGTGCGTGTCTGCTATGCTGACACCCCACACCTGCAGGACTCGTGAGCGCTGGTGAGTTAGTAACAAGTGCCTTACTAGTAGTAACAAAAAGCTATTGGAAACAAATGCGATCATTTTTGGATATCTACCTAATAGCGATGGCCTCCAACAAACCCTTTTCGAATACAATTTTTTGGCCCTCACGTTTGGACCGTTTGCACCGTGTGTGATGGTAAGTCCATGGTATTCGCATCATGATGGGGGTTGGGTGACCTCTTCTGAAGAAAGCTGGGACCCATGTGAGGTCAGGCCATGAGCACATGGAGTTTTTGTGGCCATAGCATGCCATAGAATGCAGTGCCGCACCGATTGTTCAGTAATTTGGACACCAAATCCAGATTGGGTGGGTCGGCATGCCGGCCCACATTCGAAAGCAACAGGCCATGGGCATCGGCAATTGAAACCTCGGAAGCCCGGCTTCTTACCCGCTGAAAACACCCACTTCTTGATTTCTGGCAGCACTGGCACTGGGCTGGCGGATCTCGTCGTAGGGTTTCTCCTTCAATCACCTATCTCGCCAAAAATTGCAAATTGCCCAGTTTTTGCGCACCGGCGGCGTCTTGGGCATGTCACAGGCAGGTCTGACCGGTGAACCGCAACCGCAACTCAGCCGGGCTGAAGCCTCAAGGAACCTGGCTGAAGCCAAGCTGAATCGGACCTGGTAGAGTAGGCAGCTTGGGCTACAGTACCCGAAAAAGTTTCACATGGTTTCACTGGGTACGAGAAATCCCCAAGTGAGTAATTCAACCAGCTTTGGAGCAACGGAGTTGCTGGGGATTCTGCTTGGGCTCTCACGAAACCGTTGAGACAATACAGGTCCGGGCTTCAACACACTGAACGTCGACATTACACATCGACTTCTGTCAATACAATGGGACCGGCGGAAAGCACCTTCCTGCTATTCTGCTGATCAGAATCTTACAAGGAGACCTAGTACTGGCATGTATATAATGGCTGGTTGTTGTACAGCCTAGGTATATAAAAGTTCCAATTTCATCTTGAAGCTGCACGGGTAAGCTTCACAGCACTCCACCGCTGCATACAACTGGCTCCCTCTTTGTCGGATCTGTGAGTGAAACATTCTTATAACTGAGCCTTCTTGGGCTGCTGTCCCGGCTGGTAGTGCTTCACACATTCAGCTCAAGGACTGTAAAACCTTTTCCCTATGTAAAATCTGTCGGCCAGCTGCGTGGCCCACAAGGCGTGCGGCGCTAACTTTCCAGTAGAATCAGCACAACAAAAGCAAAAAGGGACAGCAACATGTTCCAAATGCATGACAAAGATCCAGGAAAGCGCTCCTGGTCCGAAAGCTATGAAGTCTTGAGACGCTATGCACTAAGATCTTGTTGAATCGAAACCCTCGAGCTCCTGCGCCTTTCACGGAAGGCGGCCACGGCCGGGGCATCGTCCGCAAAGCGGAGTGCAAACTTGTGGATGCTTATGGTCTCATATCTGCAGCCGCAGGCGTCCAAAAAGCGCACTTCACCTTGTTGCGACCAGCCCAGGGTACCATCCGACTTGGTCACCACAAACAGCTGGCATCTCATCTCTGCAGCCTTTTTGGTCTTCAGGGTCCATTTGTGATACCAGGAGCAGCCCCACTCTTCTGGATGCCCATAGAGATCAAGACAGTGGCAAGCCTGAGTGTGCTCATCAATGACATGATGGTAGCCATAACCAGGAGAATCTTTGTTGGGCAAAAAGATGCAGGTGGTCAGAAGCTGCGTGTGTGCCTCGAGCGCTCGCTTGGTTAGAAAATTCCAGGCAAATCCATGCACCCCAGGAAAGCTCACCACCACCTTCGCTCCTGGACAGAAGGCTTCGTTCGGAGAACCCCAGAAAGTGATGCGGAGAGATTTACTTGGGTCTTCCTGTAGGATTTGGCTGAAGTCCGTGAGGAACTCCTTCGGAAGAGGCTGGGTAGACGGACGCTTGTTACTGCGGACCAGATTAACCACCGGCTCGGACTGGCTCAAATCTGGCTCGGACTGGCTTCGCCGGGATTTGGTTTTGATTTCAACCTGGCATGCAGTCGAAGTGTCCGGTGCTTCTTCAAACTTCAGCTCAGGTGGCGCTTCAGGCTGCTCGGCCGGGCTACACCAGAAACATTTAAACATCTCTGAACTGGGCTCGAGACTTATAGCTTTGCTGCAAATGAATGCCAAGTTCAACTCCTTGCTGATCCTCCCAATGCCAAGCTCTCAAACGGTAACCAGTGCCAAAGATTCCATGTCATACATTGTCATACTATTTGTACAGGCAATTGATACGCCTCATGATTTGGCATAAGGACTATGATTGAGTGTCATTAATCCCTACCGTACCGTGCCGGGTCTACCAGAAGTCGAAAGAACGAGGAGTGCTCGAGTTTTCCTGGTTGGTCATTGAAATTGATCAGGAGATTTGGCTCGAAGACAGGGGGGCGATGTGTTCCCTGAAGTCAAAATGCCCCACAAATGAGCGGAAAGAAACATCTCTAAAGGTGCCTGCAGTTCTTTCAACGAATTCCTCCGAATTCCAGCTTGAACTGATTGCTGTCTTGGGCCTCAAGACAAAAGCCACTCCGACGGCGACCGGCTTGGACCGCGTTCGACCCGCTTCGACGGGGCCTGGCGGCAATGTGGGGCTCGGGTCGCGACTGAGTTCGTTGGCCGATTATGGTGCTGGCAAAGACTCGGATCTCTGCTTATTGACCATGAATATGTATTCTATACAATATATATATATATATATATGTGTGTTATATATATACACAGTACATGTGCACATTATGTCTACGAATCGTATATGATGCCGGGTATTATGACATATGAGGCAAACACAAATCCGTGATGAAGCAGATCCTGAAGGGCACAGGGAAAGGCACAGGGCTGCTGAGGGCTGAGGGTTCCGTTCTGGTCCTCTCCAGAGATTGTTTCACAGCAGAAAGGAGCTTCAACTGAGAGCTGAATCTTCGCCCACACAAGCAATGTGAAGCCGTGAAGCAACATACCCCACCTGACTCTAAGAACTTGCAATAAGCTTCTAGTAACAAGTGCCTTACTAGTAGTAACAAGAAGCTATTAGAAACAAGAAGCTGAACTCGCTAAGTCGCCACCAACCCGCTGAGTCTCACACTGTCCTCGTCGAACCGTGGAGCGAACCGTTGAGCCCGCGAGTGGCGAACGGCGGTCGAACCGTCCGGGTCCACGTCGGACGTCGGAGTCGGCAGATTTCTACTAGCTTGTTACTACTAGTAAGGCACTTGTTTCTAGTAGCGATGCACTTGTTACTAGTAGCTTATTGTTAGCAACAAAAGTACTGTTGGTGCACGAAGAGTTCCAATTTGTCAAAGAAAAGAACAGAAACCCTCAATTCTTCAAGAAAAAATACCATAAACGAGTCGAAAGAAGTGTAGAACTAGACCTGGTCCAAACACGTCGATGCCAAGCAGATCTCAGGACCCACGTATTTGGTTGCCGTTGCCGGGACTTCTTTTCCAAAAAGAAACAACGCACTCAAAGGGCCACGTCACGGCTGGTGTGGCACATGTCACGGCTACATCGGACGAGTTGCAAACACCACATCAAGACAGGGGCTCCTGGCATCGCTACTAGGAGCAAGGACGCTACTAGGGGCCATGCAGTCAGTTCAGAGAAAAAAAACATGGCCTGTTTGGAGTATTGCCTGAGCCGATGGATGAACCAGCAGTAAGTATAGGCCGTAATGCCGTAAGGACTCCCGTCTGCCGGAGGTAGTCACAGAGCGCACGACCCTTTTCCGCAACCTTTCCGCGGTGATCGATCACCAAACGGTACAAAGCCGGATGCGTCCGACGTTTCAAGTGTTTCTCATGAAACCCACACCGACCCGA
Organism: Durusdinium trenchii; assembly: GCA_963970005.1. Lineage (NCBI taxonomy): Eukaryota > Dinophyceae > Suessiales > Symbiodiniaceae > Durusdinium > Durusdinium trenchii. Next base: position 268,028 of record CAXAMN010026317.1, on the reverse strand, counting down.
TCCTCAATCCGCGGAGCACCTGAAAATGGCCCCCCCGTTCTGGGCTTAGTACTCCAAAATGGAAGATCTAAGAGGCAGCAGGTCTTTCTGCGGATCCAGGCCACCCAGAAATTCCTTTTGAGAGATCTCTCACCAGAAAGGAATTCAAAGGTCCGAAAATCCGAAACGATGGAGCCTCCAGGCCCCTCCAAGCCCCCCACAATCCCCGATCTTCGACTAAATCTTCGAGTGGAATTGGACGCAGCCGGCAGGAGGTTCGACTGGGAAACATGGGTTTCGATCATCTCCCTTCAAGACACGCCGAGACCAAAACGCCCAGAGAAACACGCTCCACTGAGCTGTTTTACAAGAGAAAGGGACCATCCAAGACACAACTCGACAAAGAGAGGGCGTTCATTCGTTTGGAGAAAAGAAGTTGAAGCAAATCATCCAATCAACCTGTTGTCCGAAGGGAGCAGATTACTGCAGATTGCAGCGCCGGCTTTCTGAAACCGGCTCAAGCTTGGAGTCCACTTGGCTGAAAAACATTAAACGAATTAATTCTTTAAACATTCTTAAATGCTTCAACTCGGCCACTCTTCGAACTCCAGGCTTGATATGTGCTTGTTAGTCGGCAATCTGATTTTCAAAAATAAGATGTGACAAGTGATAGCACGTGAGGTACTGCAAGATTCAGAGGGACGGGTGATGAGGCATTTACCATCAGTGCACCCAACAGAATTGCAGGATTGGTAGAAACCCACATGCGAAAAGCTTAGCTAAACACAGCTTAGCTTAAGCAACGATTGATCAACTGTACAGTGAATCGCCAGGCCTTAAGAAGGGGGGGTTACTGCAGGCTGCAGGGTGGACAAATCAGCTCAATGCGAGCTCCACCTATTGACATCTCACATCTTGATGGCAGCACCAGGGAATGAAGGGTGTGTGGACATAAGCAAAAGTGTGGAACCTAAATGTTTCTTGTGTCCACCTCGTGAAGAAGATTCGTCATCCAAATACTAAAGCCATGCCACGACTGGCACCACTAAGACCTTCTTGTAACTCTTGTGACATGAAGATGTGATTCATCAAAAACCTCCTCTGCTGCCACATGTTCTGACTGAACTCACCGCAAGCAATGCGGTCACGACCACAAATGGGCCAAACGGCCTGGGCAGCCTGGCCCTACAGGGGACGAGATCATCTGCCAAATCCACACCGGTCCCTTCTATGTGCATCTTGTAGAAATGAAAGTCTTTTGGCCCCCTGCTAGCCAATTAGAATGTGATCTTCCATGTGTCCTGTCTCCAAATTAGGTTGGAGTAGAAACAATTAAAGAACAAATAACAGGAAGAAAGCTTGCTATTAGGTTGGAGGCCATCGAGAAATGGAAGTCTCTTGGTCCCCCTAGCCAACTAGAATGTGATCTTCCATGTTTCCTGTCTCCTGTAAACGATGGCCACCTTTCAGAATCGCGCTCCCACCCAAACACCACCACCGAACAAGGGACAAACACAAAACGATCAAAAAATATCAAAATGCTGGATTTGCATTTGTGTATCTCTAAAGAATTGGCAGGTGAAGCAAGGGCTCAGATACTAAGATGTGATAAATGTCATCTATTCCATCCTCAAGTGTGAAAGCTGTTGAAAGGCCCCAACACAAAAATTGTAAAACACATCAAAGTATAGTCTGCATGCGCCCCCCCTTTGATGCATGCGTCAGCCTGTCTCAGAGCTGCCCCTGGGACGGGACCATGTTCGCGGAACCCTGTAAACGAATGATGTCCTGCGCGGTGGAATGTCTTCAGCAAGCGAGCGTGTTTCCTTTTTTGAGCCTCGTTTGGCACCGTGCTCGGACAGAAATGCTGAACAGTCCAAGACATCTTAAGCAATGTTAAGTCTTCAAGTGGGTAGGAGGTTTGGAAACTTAAGAAGTGTGGTGAGAGTTCTACTCTCTTGTTTGAGGAAAGCACGACACTGGACTTCCAGTTACAAAGACTGTTCCCAAGCAGGTCAAAAGTCTTTGACCTCAACGCCTTCTTTGTGTTGTTTTCACAAACCCCAAAATGAAAAAATAACAGCTTTTCTTTGTGGCTCGAAGTGAGAAACGGCTCCAACTCCCAGTCCTACGCGATCGAAAGACCAACCATCACACGGCACTGGTTGGAACGATGCCGACAGTGTCGACACCCGACACATGGGCCAGTCCAAGACCCGCACCTGATATGGTGTCGATCAGGTAAGCTAGTTACGCTAGTTCCGCCACAACCTAGTTTTTGTAAAAAAGTATACGGAATGATTACTATCCACACAAAAACCATCTTTCGGGGAGGCGGGTGATCGTAGCTCAGTTGGGTCTCTGTGCCCCTCTCGCTGCGCTCGCTGCTTCTCCTCCATGAGCTGCCTCTGTTCGACTGCGAGCTGCTGCTGTCGTGCTGACAACCTTGCAATCTGCTCACGGCCGCGGTGTTCACAGAAGTTGATGCGTGTCTTTTCATCAGAATTAAGGGTATCCCAACACTCGGTGTCAAAAAAAGTTCCAAACAAAATGGAACCCACGAACCCGAATGTAAACACGTTCGAAACACTACATATGTCCAAATGACACTCTTGTAGGACACTCTTGTGGGACACTCTTCTGGGACACTCTTGTAGGACACTCTTGTAGGACACTCTTGTGGGTCACTCTTGTAGGACACTCTTGTGGGACACTCTTCTGGGACACTCTTGTAGGACACTCGTGTAGGACACCCTTGTGGGTCACTCTTGTAGGAAACTCTTGTGGCACACTCTTGTAGGACACTCTTGTGGGACACTCTTATAGGAGACTCTTGTGGGACACTCTTGTAGGACACTCTTGTAGGACACTCTTGTGGGACACTCTTGTAGGACACTCTTGTGGGACACTCTTGTAGGACACTCTTGTGGGACACTCTTGTGGGACACTCTTGTAGGACACTCGTGTGGGATACTCCTGTAGGACACTCTTAAGGGACACTCTTCTGGGACACTCTTGTAGGACACTCTTGTAGGACACTCTTGTGGGTCACTCTTGTAGGAAACTCTTGTGGGACACTCTTGTAGGACACTCTTGTGGGACACTCTTATAGGACGCTCTTGTGGAACACTCTTGTGGGACACTCTTCTAGGACACTCTTGTGGGACACTCTTGTAGGACACTCTTGTGGGACACTCTTGTG
>CAXAMN010026317.1:251129-264837 GCA_963970005.1 Durusdinium trenchii | reverse complement strand
CTCTTGTGGGACACTCTTGTAGGACACTCTTGTGGGACACTCTTGTGGGACACTCTTGTAGGAGACTCTTGTGGGATACTCTTGTCGGACACTCTTTTGTGGGACACTCTTCTGGGACACTCTTATAGGACACTCTTGTGGGACACTCTTGTGGGACACTCTTGTAGGACACTCTTGTAGGACACTCTTGGTGGTCAGTCTTGTAGGAAACTCTTGTGGGGCACTCTTGTAGGACACTCTTGTGGGACACTCTGTGGGACACTCTTGTGGAACACTCTTGTGGGACACTCTTGTAGGACACTCTTGTGGGAGACTGTGTGGGACACTCTTGTGGGACATGGGACACTCTTGTGGGACGCTCATGTAGGACACTCCTGTGGGACAGTCTTGTAGGACACTCTTGTGGGACACTCTTGTGGGACACTCTTGTGGGACACTCTTGTAGGACACTCGTGTGGGATACTCCTGTAGGACACTCTTAAGGGACACTCTTCTGGGACACTCTTGTAGGACACTCTTGTAGGACACTCTTGTGGGTCACTCTTGTAGGAAACTCTTGTGGGACACTCTTGTAGGACACTCTTGTGGGACACTCTTATAGGACACTCTTGTGGAACACTCTTGTAGGACACTCTTGTGGGACACTCTTGTGGGTCACTTGCAGGACACTCCGCGTACTAAAGTTGCACTACAAGGTCGCCAGTTCTCACCTTCCACCACCACCGGTTGCTCCGCGTACTAAAGTTGTACTACAAAGTCGCCAGTTCTCAGCTTCCAGCTCCACAGATTGCTCCGCGCACTAAAGTTGCACTACCAAGTCACCAGTTCTCATCTTCCAGCTCCCCAGATGCTAAAGTTAAAGTTGTACTACAAAGTCGCCAGTGCTCGCCTGCATTTCGCGCACTCGACACGCACGATCTCCGCAGAGGGTTGCGCGCGCATGGGACAAATCGCACTCTCGCCTGCATTTCGTGCACTCGACACGCACGATCTCCGCAGAGGGTCGCGTGCGCATGTGACAAATCGCACTCTCGCCTGCATTTCGCACACTCGACACGCACGATCTCCGCAGAGGGTTGCGCGTCAAGTCTCCAAAACGAGCCTTTCGCACGAGACTTCCTCAAAAACTCACACGTCAAAGTCTGCAAAGCGAGCGTTTCGTACGAGACTTCCTCCAAAAGTCAAGCGGAAACACCCATCGGAGCACCCACATCACGCAGCCCTGCCAAGCAGTTTCGCGATTCCAGCCCCTCCAAACAACATCCTCACAACCTCACGATTCCCTGCGCCTGCCACGAATCTTTCCGCGTCCACACGTCTAACGCGCACAGAGCCCTGCGCCTGCCACGAAATGTCACCTCCGTCACGCCTCGCAACCGCACGATTCCCTGCGCCTGCCACGAGAATCGCACTTCCACGCCTCAAAATCCGCACAAAGTCCTGCGTCTGCCACGAAAGGTGACAATATCATCTCATGTGAGCTTCAAGAAAATTTGCACCACACCACACGTTTGGAATGATTTCGACCCGTTCTGAGCACACTCCCATCCACCAAAATCACCATTTCAGCTGAGACTTGTCACAATAACCGAGCTTCGAAGCCACACCCTGCAACGCAAATCCCAATGGCACGGCCACATCCAACACCCAAAAACACGACTCTCCAAACGCTAATCCCAATGGAACTGCGCAGCAATCTGCGGATCTCACAAAACGCTGCGCCTGTGCAGCGAAACGCATCACATTTGTTGCGCGACACGTCATTGTCCTGCAAATCAAAATGGAATAGCGGTGCAAACTGACACGTGACACCTCCATGCAAAGTCACTTGCAAAAGCTTCCCCCAATGGCAGCGAATTTGAGACGCGACGACGACGACGACAAACGACGAGAGACGACGAGACACGACGACAGACGACGACAGACGACGAGAGACGACGACAGACGACGACACGACGCAAGCCACGCAAACACAGCTCCAACCCCCACACCCCCAACTATAAACGGGAATCCTTCACTACGCATTCGGGAAAAAAGCTGGTCTAAGGAAACAAAAGTCATCTTTTGCGAGCGTATGCCCTTTCAATCTTTGTCATGCCTTTCTTTCGCACTTTTTCGTGGCCAAGAGGCTGCCGCAACTGGCTTAGAGTCTGCTGATGAGTCTGAACCTGCTCCTGGATCAGCAAGTAAGTGTCTGCCCCGGGGATTTCTCGGACGTCCCGATTCTTTGGCCGGTGGAACCTCCAGACTGCCTTACCCATGGCGTATCGGAATATGCATACAAGACTGCATACAAGGTATCAGATTTGAGCGAAGGATAGCGAAGGGAGATCCTTGAATCATCTAGACTCCAGATCTTTCGATCAGTCTGAAGAAAGTACTTCTTTCATCTTCTCGCCGAGACTTCAATTCTTTGTTTGCACGAGACTTCAATGGAAGTTGCTTCGTGCCATGTGTTCAGACACTTCGAAACCCCAACACCCAAATAAATACCACACATCTGTCAAAAACCCTGCCGCTTCGCCGCATTTCGCCAAACATCAGACTAAATCCCACGAAACTCATCACTGAAATGCAGCGACTCGTGTGGGCCCCACCGTGAACCGCTCAAAAAAACAAGAAAATGCGCCGCTCGCGACCCGCTCGCGCGCCCCGTTCGCAACGCTCCTGCGCGACTTGCAGCTCTCGAGCTCGGGCCTCGCGGGTCTCGTTCTCCAACCTGAAAACCGTCGGACAACACTCCCGGGAGCTCGGCCCACAAAGAATCCACGCCCAGTCTGGGCCCCAGCAAGAACCTAGCAACAAGAAGCTACTAGGGGCTCCTGGCCGTACTACCAGGAGCAAGGACGCTACTAGGGGCTCCTGGCCTCACTACTAGGAACAAGAAGCTTTGTGCTGAAGTTTGGGGCACACAGGGAGAATCGCCCGCATTGTAAAGGGGCATGAACGCTCCCACCATCCTTGCTGGGGTGCCTTGCTAGGCCGTTAGACGCCGTTAGACCATTTCCTGTTCAAAAGGAACATGTGTTTGCCAAGTATGACCAAACAGCACTTCCCACCCAGAAGGGGATCTCCGTCTTCTTCGTCTTCGTCTTCGTCTTCTTCTTCTTATTTTTACTTTTCTTCTTCTTATTATTCTTCTTATTCTTCTTCTTCTTATTCTTCTTCTTATTTTTCTTCTTCTTTATCTTTTTAAGTGTTCAGTATCTTGCAGGTGCTGCGGAATGCGGACACCCCCCAAAGAATCCAGAATGCTGCAAATGGAAGATAGGCCTTTTGATGTCTTCTCACTTCTCTTGATGACGAATACCGATTCTGGGCGCCGCCTAGAATATTAGCGCGTTCCCCTGTTTGGACAACCGAGTTGCCCACCCTCGAAAAATCACTGTCCACTGATCTATCAGTTTGTGGATGCAACAAGTGAGGATTGCCAGTGCAAAACGGCTGCACCGTGCTTCGAGTAAATGGACCCTGTGCCGGCCTTGGCAGGCCTGGAATTCCGTTCTTGTTTGACTCTGATTCTGTTTAAAGCTTACCATGCTTCAAAAAAAATGGCCTTCTAAATTAAATTGGCAGGTGGAAAAGTTGGAAGACCCTTTTTGGAAAGTTTTGGGCACCAAGCGGCCTGGTGCGGCTCAGCACCGGGCGCCTGGGCAAAAATGGCAGATCATTCCTGTGTGTTCAAGGAAAGGGGAAGAAGACCATAGAAGACCACCTGAGCTTCAATACTACAATACAGTTCATGTCATGTCATACCGCGAAAAATCACAAATTACCTGTTAACATATACCAGTCATTACCAGTCACTGTGATCAACTGGGTGTGTAGTGACGTGTCGTGGAGTCACTTCCCCGGTCACTCCGGTCACTCAGCCGGTGGAAGAATCAATTGTGCCATTGCTGAAACCACCGGAAGTTGCCGAAACCACCGGAACGAGCAGTTGCGCGAGTCCCTTCATGCTCGACTTGTTTGGGCAAAAAGAGACAGAATTGACCGAAACGACTTGGACTGAACACATATGAAAATATTGAAAAAAAGTTGTCTTTTTTGGAAAAACTATAACATATAATAAGTAATGTATATATATGACAAAACATATGTCGGATCCTACCGACCCAGTCGGGCGCGCATCGCCCCTTTTCCTCTTGAGGCGATCAAAGCGTTCCCTGCGGCACACGATGCATTTATGCTGGGAAATTGACATTCCTTATACTTTCTTCTTCAACTTCTTTTTGGAACATCAAAGGTATCCACATCAGCTAGCATCTTGCTTTCACCAACTTTCATCCTTTGAACTCACGAACCCGGTCTGTTCCCGGGATACGAGGGCTTGTCGTCATGGAGGTATGTGAAGTCTCCATCTCATGGCGAAAAAGGTAGCTGGCCAAATCCCTCAGGTCGCCACTGGCTGTGCTTGCCCTGGCGCGACACCAGCGAACATAGCTGCGAGACTCATCGTCCTTTGCTGACAGCAAATCTTCATACGACCAGTTTCGGCCTTTGTATTTCCCAAAAGCAATCCTCGTCTTGCCCCATTGGGTCATATTGATGATGCCAGGCGGAAAGGCCGGAAGGCTCGACTGAGTTGGGATGTTCTCCACATTGGATGGAAAGGGTCCATCCATCATCTTGGTGGTGTATCCACCGTCAGGCTTCATCGTGGTCGCATCAGGTGGTGAAGATGCCTGAGGTCTTCCTGTTGGACTTGGTGCTCACTGGATATTGGGGATCATGTTGATCATGCTGGCGCTTGGAGGCATCAGACATGGCACCAACGAGCTCAAAGTCATCCACATGGGGGAAGCCACCTAAGGCATCCACGGGTTCCAGGCCATTTCGCATGGCTTAGCATTAACACAGCTGTAACTCCTCGTGTTACTCATCTTGAAATAGTGAGTCACCGGCTTCATTCGATCTTGGCTGGCTTCTGACTCGGTTTGGCGCTTCACCTTCTCAAGCTTGTTCGACGAGATTCGTCGCTGCATTCGGATGCTGGGCCAAGACATGCTCTTCAGGTGAGATTTGATAGGTGGCACTACGCAAACAAGATCTGAGGAGAATTACAGGATCTAGTTTGTCTTTAGTCAAGGCATCAGCTAACATATGATTAGTTGGGAGCCAACGGATAGACGCTTGAGTGGCCTTAATGGATTGTCGGATAATCACTATATCAACGCTTGTCCTACGATCATCCACGGCTGTTGGAGACGATGGTGATATGAGATGGTCATACAAGGAGTTACAATCTGTTGTCAAGATCGGGGCTCGAAGCTTCAGCCTCTGGCGACACAGCCTTGGCTCAAACTTGCCATCAAGAGCTTCGCTCAAAATTAAGCTTGTCCATTCGACAGTGCCCGAAGCTGGTGCAAGGGCTTGACTTTCGCCAGCGAGAGTGGACGAGACAGCTCTGGGCAGTTTGTAACTCTTCCATGTCAAGGGAGTCCAAGGACTCACTGCACCTTTGTCCAAATCACTGTCCACAAAAGCTATGATATATCCTGCTTGAGTGTGAGAGCCCACATTCGCAAAGGCGGCGTCAGAGTGGCAGCAAAGTCTCAAGCGCTCTGGTTGGATGGCCCTGAACTGAATCTTGACATCCTTGTGTTGTTTGACTCTACGAACTGCATTGTTGACGTCCCTAAGATGACGAGTTTGATTGAGGATGTGGGAAAGCTTGTTGACTCAAGCTAGTCTGAATAGCTACACCACACCTGGATTGAGAGGAGATCCAATTCAAACTACCATTTATGGCACGGAAAACTCGAACCTGGGATTCTTCCAAAAATTGGTCATTATTGGCTCCCTTGGCAATATGTGCTGGTCTAATCTTTTCGGCAAAGGTCTGTTGTGACATTGTAATCTCCTTGGTTTTGGGGTCTTGTATGTAAAAGGCACCACAGAACTCTCCCGACTGAACACGCCATTTTCTGTATGGGAATCTATCTTTGAGTTGGCGAACGGCTTGATCGAACTTTGTCCCAGATCCGCCAAGCGCGGTGTCGTCGACGTGTACGCCCATTGCCCCACACACAAACGACCCTGGTCGAAAAGAGACCTTTCCCAACCAAAGCTGCGGGCGGCAGTATCGAAAGCCTTATGCCATGCAGCCGGAGCGTCGTTCTGTCCGTAGACGTTTCCAACTATCTCTACGACAGCGTTGTCGTCAACCGAGGGGACGCTACCACTGGGAAGTCTGGCGTATAGGGGTCGAAAGCGTTCAGGCAGGGGACCGGCCTCTAAGAAGGCCCCCTTTATATCCTTCAACTGAAGGCCCCAACCAAAGGATGCTACCAATTGCATGAGGATCATTCTGCCGCTTTGACTAAGGGTAGGACTTTGCAACAACCCTTCATCCAACTTTTGATCCAAGTCGGGGTCCAGGTGCCCCTGAAGGCACCAACGGCTTTTGACCCGGAAAGTGGACGGGTCATTGACGTCCACGCGCAAGTTTTCCTCGAGGTTTCCGGACTATGACAAAACGGCTGCCCATGAAACGGTCAGGAAAGTTGTTCTTAATTCAGGTGGCGTGTTTTCCGACGTGCACCTTGATTGCCTTCTTTTCCAACAGAGTGTTCCAGACAACCAATTTGGATTCATCGACCAATTGTTGTACCAGGGGAGGATTGCCAACAGCGGGAACCTCTTTGGCTGCTTTTGCATGTATGCGGCTATCAAGGTTTCATTGTCTTGCGAGGAGTCCCATACCTGACCCAATTGTTGACACTTGAATCGAAAGGACCTCGTTCGTTGAGCGAGACTGGGCTTGGAGATGTTCCTCCACTCGAGGTCGAGATGCAGGTGGTTCCCCTGTGGTGTCGTCAGTGACGACTTCAGCATTGCCGGACTCAGGGCGCTCAGATTCGGACTGTCTGGTGTCTGGAACGGCTTGGTCTATCAACTTGGGGACTATCTCACGCATGATCTCAACAAAGTCATCCTGTCTCATTTGAGGTGGTCTATACAGCGAAGTAGGGACACTTTTTGACGGAAGTCGATGTCGAGCGCGGACAGGACCATACGCTTGACCAGGTGTTACCCAAGACTTATCTGGTGTTTCTACATCCTCTTGATCACCGGCATTTGACGAGATCGGTGCATTTGAATCCGGACAAGGCTGTGCACTTTCGGGCGCAGATGGCGTCGTGTTTGACACCGGTTCAGGAATCTCAACTCACTCTTCATTGTGGCTATTCGAATGGATCTGTGGAATTTCCTGCATTGGCACATCAGTGGAGGCGTTATCCAACACTGCATCCGTCGAAGGTGGTTGACTGGGTGGATAGTGTGCGGGCACAAGATCAATGAAATTGCGACTACGGAAGGTGCCTCCTTCGATGAGATCTTTAATACCCAGCAATTCGGCTTGGGGTCTCTACGGCAGCCGACTCTTCAGAGGTGGCCAATCGAAGTTGTTCTGGAGCCACTCGGAAAATTTGTCGGCGATGTGCAATCACATAATTGCGTCCGATGGCGCCGATGACTACGGCAACCCCAAACCACCGTCCACCTAAAACCACACCTTCACCGGCTTGGAAACTTTTGGTTTCTCCAGTATGCAACTAGTGTGCCTGGGGAGAAGGTCAGATCCACTCGAGGTCTGGCAGCCAATGCTCGCCGAAGAGATTTACTATCTTGCATCTCGATTACTGCATGTCTGGCAGCTGAACGAATTGCTTGAGCTCTGGCAAATTCTTCATCGGAGAGGCTGGCAGTTGCTGGCACAATGCTGAGTGGTTCATCCAACAAATCTGATGGAACACGTGGATTCTGGCCGAACACATGTTGATGGGGGGTGTGTCCATAGTATTGGATCATGCTATTCTTGACGTGAGTATGAACCACACATTCTTCCCACTGCTCCTTGTTCTCTGGACAGTGTTCACTCATGACCTTGGTGAGTATGCGAGCAAACCAGCCTCCATGGTTCTCAGTGCGACCCAACTGCCAGTGTGCTTCCCCTCAAATCTGTTTGACCTCAGTACCCTGTAAATCCAAACAGTCTTGGAGGGCTTCTCCCATGTTTGTTTGGGCTTGGATAATGATGATGAATCTTGGAGGTCCAAACACACGAATCCATTGTCCAAGGAAAAGCTTCCTCAGTAGACCTGAAGTCTCGGTCTCATGGAATGGGAGCATGAGTTGATAACAGCTACCATGACAAACGATGTTGAGGGCCTTGATCTTTTGATTTGTCTTCCAGCCGGGGAGGTATTTAACATCCATACCAATCGTATGATTGAAGGCATCAATCCTACTCGACTTGGCTAACACAGCTCACACTGGAACGACCGAGCGAGAGAAATGGCTCGTTCACTGGCATGGGCATGTTTCAAGATTCGAATCAGGCCATGTCCTGTGGATGACCCAAGTTCCGGCGCATTCGATCAAGCACCTTGAGGATCTGGTCATCCGAAGCCTGTTCACTGTCCAAGTCACTCTTAGTGGCTAGCACTTCATGGATAGACGATGAGGGACATGGATCACACTCGACTAAGCTGGCTTCTACGGCTTTTCGGAAACAGGGGACAGTCTCCAACACAGCTTGAACAAATTGATGGGTGTATTGACCGGCATAAGTGCAAATGGACCCTACTCCTGGATGAGACCCGGCAATTGGTTGATGGCAAACATGTTTGGCATTCTTGCTTCCCGGACATACACGAGCCAAACCTGACATGTCTTCATTGCTCACCAGCAACATGGTGGGTTTCTGAATGAGATTGTCTGACCCAGGCAGACGGAGTCCAAATCGGCACGTGTGGCGTTTCAAGGCGTGACACTGTGCAGCCAATGCTCTCACTTCGGGGTATTGCCACAACCTGGAGCCCAGCGGGTGTTCAAGCAGTGCCCGTTTCCCATGTTCCAACTGCTGCCGAAACAAACGAACACAAAAACGAATGTAGAGTCTGCTCTGAGCAATTCTACGTGTAAGCTCCCTATAGGATCCGTGTGAAATGCATTCAGGTTGAACCAACCTCCCTCATCAGTACACGGTGGGCACAGGATCAAAAGCTCCGGAGGGTGTTCATTCAATTCATTTGCAACTCCTTTTCAAGTCGAAAGTCAAAACCGGTCTTCAGATCATACGAACGTGACGCAAACCCATGGTGTTGTGCACTGACGGCAAACCTAGGGGGAGAGAACACTTCAGCCACTAGGAAAGGACGACCATCTACTCTAGATACCCCCTTTTCTCGCACCTGACTCTCCAGTTGGCGCAGATGGTGGACAGACAAAGTCTCCACTTTCATCACAGCTTCCTGGGGCACGAAACGAAACTCCGTTACTGTGCGCAAACATGTTCCGGCAAGACTCGAGAAAACTGGCCCTTACCTAATTGAGGTTGAATGGCATCGTCAAAAATGACTTGCTGCATGAGTGTCCATGTCAGTGACAATGCGACGACGGACCGGGGACCAAAGTGGACCCTGCTTACCAATCGAAGGCACATGTCGGAGAAAATGATCTTCTCGACTCCATGACATCAATGATTCCTCGCCTGGTTGAGGATCAAGTCGTGACTGGACTGCTTCGGCATCGGAAGATGACTTCGCCAGTGTTGGCGGTGCCGCAGGAGACTCATGCGCAGGAGGCGTCAAAACATTAGGCTCTACTGTTGGTTCCAAGTTCATGACCTCGGCAAATGGTTCAAGGTTCATGTCTTGGTCACCCAAGAGATCCACGGTGAATTGCCCTGCTTGGTTTGTGTACAGTGGGACAGTGATGCGCTCATCAAACACTGTCATGGAACTGGCCTCAAAATCAATCACCGCTTTCAGGGTTTTCAAAGCATTCCGAGAAATCAGCAAAGGAGCCGACCCCTTGACGATTGCAGCCTTGACAGTTCCAACACGGCCACCGAGTCGGACAGGTACCTGGACAGCGAGCTGAGTCGTCTCTTTCTGGCCATTGCCGAATTTGAAATGATTTGTTTCAGCGAAGGGGATAGGTATCTTCCATCCCTTGTCCTGCCAAAGTGCTTCAAACTCTTGCAATGTAGTAGCACCAATGATTGATCGACCACAACCATTGTCCAAAACCCCAAAACCCGGGGAGCTGACCAACAACTGCTCAATGTTCAACGGTTGCTCAACGCTCAATGTAATGGGAGAATGGGCAGGTTCAGCTGTTACTGCCATCTTCTCCCGGTGACGATCACGCAACCATTGCAGAGACAGCCACGGAGGGTCAGCAACAGAGACCATGGCGATGAAGTCCTCAACCAATTGCACCAGCTTCTGATCCTTTGGACACATGCGAACCAGTCGAAGAGGACTTGGAGCCTTTTCCATGTCCCTTTGGCATCTTGCACTCACGGGCCCAATGACCCACTTGTTCACATCGTTTGGACCGCGTTCGACGTTTCATCTCCTCGATCTCGACCTTGAAGCTGCGCTTGGAGTCGCCCACTTGAGAAAACTTGCGAGCGCTCTTCAACTTGACCATTTCCTTGCGACGCTCTTTCCAGGACCTGCAAGCGCTTCAGCAACATCCTGCTCCTCAAACACCTCTTCGGGATCAACTGATTGGTCGACCTGGTGTTCAGCCAAAAACTGTTCCATTTCAGCTATAGTGGCATCCGCATCGTCCCAATCAGGAGGTGATTCTTCTTCCTCGACGACCGCTACAGCTGTAGTTGTACGCTTCTTCCCAACGATCAGCTTGGGACCTCATTGCCTTGCCAATTTCCTCCCGTTTGAGGACCCCCAAGGAGCGAGATAGCACCACTGCCTTTTGCTCCTCAGTCAAACCAGCTCGATGAAGAATGAGCCAGCCTCGAGCTTCCTCTGGGAAGGATACATTGACTTTGCGCTGCACTCGATAAAACAATTCGGTGGCTCGGGACACCCAGGCCTTCAGCGATTCTCCTTCTTGAGCTTTGAGTTGGAATACCTCGGTGAGCACCTCAGACATCTCGTCAGATTGATCCCTCTGGGGAAACCGTTGGTCCAAGAGGTCAAACAGAACTTTCTCTCCGCCAGCCTTTTGATATGATGATGGCTCCAAATGTTCCACACATTCCAAAGCCTTCCCCGACAGCAATGTATACACGCAAGCACCTCTTGCATTGTCAGGCATTTTGTCTCCCAGCGTAAGGATCTTGTTTGTCACCCAGGTACGCCATCTCTTATACTCTTGAATCCTCCGTGTCACCGCTGAAGGTTCTGAGGCCAGTGCTCTCAGATGAAGAACCCATGGCATTCATGCTGGATCCGGTCGAATCCTATCGATCCGGAGCCCCGGTCAGCCGGGGCTCCGCTACCAATGACAAAACTGGAAAATGTCGGATCCTACCGACCCAGTCGGGCGTGCATCGCCCCTTTTCCTCTTGAGGCGATCAAAGCGCTCCCTGCGACACACGATGCATTCATGCTGGGCAATTGACAAATATATATATATATATATATACTATCCTTTTCATGGGGGGGTCCAGCAGTCCCCTTCGTTCTCAGAGAAATCCAGTCCTTCGTGGAGGTTTCTTTCGGTCCCTGAAGCGTTGTCTGAAAGCTCCCCAAGGCCAAGATCCTGACCTACGTCTGTGCATCAAAAGGCGGAGCAAAAGGCGCCATGGGGAGTCTTTAAGAGTTACCAGTAGCCCCTAATAGCATCCTTGCTCCTAGTAGCGATGCCAGGAGCCGCTAGTAGCTTCTTGTTACTAGTAGTAAGGCCAGGAGCCCCTAGTAGCGTCCTTGCTCCTAGTAGTACGGCCAGGAGCCCCTAGTAGCTTCTTGTTTCTAGTAGCAATGGCCTTGTTGTTACTATACTAGTAGCGTCCTTGCTCCTAGTAGCGATGCCCTTGGTTACTAGTGAAAGTATCATTATACAAATCAATCAAGATTAATCGACCCAAAAAGCGCCTTTCCCGCCGTTGATCTCGACCTCGAGGCCCCGCTTCCTGAAAAGCCATGGCGGTTCGACAAATGAGCCGCTCCCCAGTCAGGTCCAGTGTTTGACGTTGGTGACGACCGAAGCGGGTGACAACCGGGTGACGGCTTGCGAAGGTTCACCGAAGATGTTTCGACCGAAGCTGTTGTTGAAAGCGCTTAGAGACCATCTTTTGGTCCAAAGGTGGAAAAGCTCTGGAATCATGAAGCCATCCTAGCATCGACCCAGTCAGTGATTCTGGTAAAATTGTCAAAATTGTCTGAAACATGACTACCGTCTGCTTCAGCTCACGCCTGCTGCACTTGCACTTGCTGATGCTGCTGTTGCTGCTGTTGCTGCTGAGCCTGCCGCGCCAGAGCAGCCGCCACATCATGGCGCTCTGTGTGGCGCTCTGTGTGGCGCTCGGTGTGGCGCTCGGTGTGGCGCTCGCTGCGCGCGAGGCGGCGGCTTTGCAAGAGCCGCCGCAGCCACCTGCATCGGTGCGGTGGGAAGGGGTGGTGTGAAAAGAAGGACGTAAAGATGTGAGTTAAATGGCCAAGCCTCAACAATTGGCTCAAGTTGAATCAAAAAACTCGACCACGGAACCATCTTGTGGTGGCCAGGACAGGTGAAGAAATCCGATTCCTTCCGAATTCGAACCCTCTCTTGATTCTTGACGTTGCCTTCCCTTGACTAGTTCGAAGAAATGTGGCCTTCGTTTGGTCTTTCTTCTTGGCACTCTTTTCTGTCTTTCCCTTGTCTTCTTGTGAAACGGACCTTTTTCATTTATTGTATCTGCACCCAGTTCCACTTCGTTCCGCCTCAGCAAACCAGAATCTGGACCAACCTGGCAAGAAAGGGCTGTAAACAGCTGAGCACTTTTTGCACACCAAAAATCTTACAACAGATTACAAAAGGACATGCTCTCAGCAAATTCGCCAATCTTGAACAGCAAAACTAGATTCCTAATTAATCACACCAATCTTGTCGTTTCTTGTCGTTTCCTTCAAACATTCCGATAAGCGCCGAAAATACCCAGCTGTTCTGCCTCAGGTCGTTCAGACAGACCCGAAACACCATCGGCCTCGAATGCATCGTTTCACCACAACATCGTGACTTTCCGTCGGAAGAGCCGAAACCGTCAGACGTTTTCATTAAGAGTCGCATCACTTTGGTGGAGAATGACTTTCGAATCAGTTGTTGTTTTCGTGCACGTCGTGTACCCTTCTTTATATATATATAGACCAAATTGGAGAGAGAGAGAGAGAGTGCTAAAGAATCGGCAACCACCCAGTTGAACACAACGGAGTGGACTTCAATGCGACCAGTCAATGTGAAGCTCAAAAGAATTGCCAGAGACCTAAATCTGAAGGAGAACTGTAAGGATACACAACTTATTTGTCAAGTCTATATATAGAGTCTTTAGAGAGCTCAGAAAGCATCGAAACGTCGCAACTAGGTCTTGTCGTTACCAAATGTCACTCGACCAGTACATAGAGAATCTCCCATTTCTTCCAAGGGATCTACTTCAACCACCGATCTGGAATAATCTGGAGAAAAAAACACCGATCTTCACTGGCACCCCGCAGAACCCCCAAACAGCCGAGTTCAGGTTCTCGCTAGTAGGTTGGAGGCCATCACTAGTAGGTTGGAGGCCATGGCTAGTAGGTTGGAGACCATGGCTAGTAGGTTGGAGGCCATCACTAGTAGGTCGGAGGCCATGGCTGGTAGGTTGGAGGCCATCGCTAGTAGGTGGGAGGCCATCGCTAGTAGGTTGGAGGCCATCGCTAGTAGGTTGGAGGCCATCGCTAGTAGGTTGGAGGCCATCACTAGTAGGTTGGAG
>CAXAMN010026317.1:230316-241102 GCA_963970005.1 Durusdinium trenchii | reverse complement strand
CTATAGCAGGTTGGAGGCCATCGCTAGTAGGTTGGAGGCCATCGCTATAGCAGGTTGGAGGCCATTGCTATTAGGTTGGAGACTCAATAGCAGACTCAACAGCATGAAAATGAGGCTTCCTCCCCTCCTCCGCAAGCCGTCTAACACACACCCAGTCCCCTCAAGCTCAGGTGTTTTTTGCTTTTTGTCGGGCCCCGAACATCGTCCGAAGATCATCCGAGAGCATCGTCCGTGGGGACGAATCCAAGACTTTTAGGGTTGCTTCGAGGGGATGACACCCATGAAGAAGAGGTTCACCAGGTTCACATCGTCTTTTTTTGCACCCTAATAGCATCCCATGCAGCCATTAACACCACATCACACCCTTTTCACATGCACTTCTGAGAGTTGTCCTATGTGATGTCCAACAAAATGCCGCAAAGCTCCAAATGCACTTTACTTTCGCTGGCATGTCGCCACATTTCAGCAAATGATAAAAGAAACCCTCAAACCGACTCAAAACATGTCTCAAACCCAACTCAAACCGTCCAGTTGGCGCCCAGTTCCCGTCCCTCCCGGTCCCTGTCGGTCCCCATCCCCATCCGAGGAACATCGGGGCAGGTGCCGCGGGCCTGTCGGACGTGTTCTTCGGCTCCGTGGTGTTTCGTTTTGGAACGCTGTTGGCTGGAGTTCAGCTTCTTGTTTCTAGTAGTAACAAGTGCCACGCTAGTAGTAACAGGTGCCTTACTAGTAGTAACAAAGTTTGCTATTAATTTAAGTTTAATTTAATTCTAAATTAACTACTAGTTTCTTGTTACTACTAGTAAGGCACTTGTTACTAGAAGCGATGCACTTGTTACTAGTAGCTTATTGTTAGTATGGCTGGAGTTCAGCCCTGCAAAAAGCAGCAACTGTTCACAGCGCCCCAGTTGAGATCGACCACCTGAGGGCATCTTGTTTTGTTCAACCATACCGTAAAAGAAAATGATTCACAATGTGTGGATCCAAAAACACCGGCGACAGCCATCGCTATAGCAGGTTGGAGGCCATCGCCACTGGGGTGGTAGGGTGGAGGCCATCGCTACTAGGGCGGAGCGGGCTAAACAAAGAGAAAAACCGGCTCGACAGGTCGTTCTGATGCACATCGAATCCCGGTGAGGTTGGTGTGTCGAGCCCGAAGACCGGGGCCCAAGCTTGGCACGAATCAAGTCGAATCGTTGGTTCTGCTGATCCGTGGCCAGGTAGCACCTGAGCGGGCGGACCGCAGGGCGCCGGCGCAGACATCTACACAGTTCATGAGGCACAAGTCAGGAGTCACCATTTGCAACTTCCTCTTGGAATTTAAAAAGGTTTGGCGGGTGTGTTTAGGGTGTCTTATGGTTTCTTGGATGGAGTAGAGCCATGCAAATCATGCCACATGATTCGCGTGATTTGGATGTTGGTTCTCGTGACAACACGGGGATACATGTCGGATTGATGTCTTGGCGGTTCAGAATCAATTGAGTTGATTCTAGAACGATGAATATCCCAACTTGCCAAAGGACGGTGCAAATGCTCCTAATACAGTATATAATTGTTTGAACCGATTTCTTCGATGTTTACATATGTTTGCTAGAACGCTACTATTACTGGTAGCTCCTGGCCTTACTACTAGGAGCAAGAAGCTACTGCTACTAGGAGCAAGGACGCTACTAGTAGCTCCTGGCATTTCTCCTGGAAACAAGAATGCTACAAGTAACAAAAGGCTTACATGTGTTTGCTTGCGATTTTCGGAGTCTCATCCGCCCCTCGGGTCGTGCCCGAGACGAAAACAGCTCCCATTGGGCCGTGCCCACCAGCTATCACGGTCACAGACGGTCAACTCGTAAGGATACACCACCTGCGAATGCGCTGCGACTGCTGCGACTGCAAAGATGTGTCAAAGGTGGATGCCCCAAAAAGCCTCTTCCACCCATTCATACCCTTGCCCCCTTGCCCCTTCCCGTTCACGCCCAAAAGGAGGGTGGCCGAATGATGATGCCAACAGTTGTCCTCAAATCCGGGCTTCCGAGGAGGCGACGTGCAGCCAACAGGTGATCACCACCCGTTCTCTGACAGAGTCTGAGCCTAGTATAGCCTCGTGATGCCAAGAGTGGGAGCTTGGCGAGCATGGCAAATTATATATATATACATAGTCACTTAGTCAGAGTCCCCCAAAATCACTTTGTCAAACCACGCAATGCTTGGTACTTCATCAGATGATGAAGTCAGTTCCTCAAAAACCCATCTGAGAAGCGGATGGTGTCTTAATGTGTCTTACCTAGCGCGGCCCCTAACACGGCCAAGCTTATCCGTTGTTGTCAGCCTTGGTTCAACTACTACCCACTGGTTGATCTTCTGTCGCTGGAGAGGGACTCGAACGCATACTTTCGGACAAGACCACTGCATTAGCCACTCAGCATACCGGACCAGCCTCTTTGCAAGTCTCGATCTTCTCCTGTCAAACACCATCAGGGTGGGCCAACCCTCATGAGACCCAAGTGTACCGACACCTGCATGTCCTATCTTTGCACGCCGTCGAGAAATCAGAAGTCTCGTTTGCAGAAACTCTCGCCGTCATCATGGGAAACGTCCATAGAAGTTGCTCCCCATGAACTGCGACAGACTCGTCTAGGACCGTTGATTTCTGAAAAAGTGCAACATGTCAACGTGCCTCACGTTGAAAGAACCTCCCACCATGAGCCCTCAAAACCATGAAAAAGGAAGGTTTTATCTTACGACCTGTTTTTTTGCGGTTGTGGATTGAAAAACCCGGTTTTGGGACAATGATTTCCGTTGTAGTTTTTTACATGGATGTAGGATACCTTGGTTCCCAACACCGTTCCACACATCATCCGCACAGAAAACAACAGTCACAGCTTGATTCATGTACATATTTGGTATTCAAACACATCATTGATTCGCTGGAGGAAACAAACGGTGTAGCTGTAGTTATTGGAAGTGGCTAACTGCTCATGCGAACACAGCACGGGAATCATCACAACCTTTTAAGGGTCTTCATTAAGGCTTTGTTCAAATGCCGGAAATATCCGGGAATATCATATGGCTAACTTGAACTTATAACCTAAAGGTGATAAGTCCGTAATGCAACAGTAGATTACTAGTAACTCTGGTGTCAGTCACTTAACCTTGGTAAAGGTTCGAAGTGATTCAGCTTGGAAATGGTTGTATAACTCTAAAATGGAGGTTATAGTGAGTGCTTAGGTCTGACTTGGCTACATCAAAGTGAAGTCACCATAAGGCTAACTTGGACTTAGCTTGGACTTAGTGAGTCCAACCCTTGCCTGACCTAAGTCCAAGCCGAGTCCAAAGTAAGTCTAAGCTAAGTCCTATAGCCAATCTGTCAGAAAAGTGTTTGACAATGCCACATATTCCTCTTAAGCCTGAAGTACAGGGAAGAACTGTCAGACAATTTTCTGACACATATTCCCCAATAAGATTTGGAAGAACTTTCAATAGACTCAGGTGGGACTTGGCTTAGGCTTCGCTTAGACCAAGATTGAGACTTGGCTCGGACCGACATATAATGGGAAACCCAACCTAAGTTCAGCCTAATTGATTTATTCCAAATCCAAGCTACGTCTACCTTAGCAAAGTCCAAGCTAAGTCACTACTCGTACTAAAAACTTATAATATGCCTACCTTGGACTTAGCTATAGACTTAGCTAGCCCTCGACCCAGCAAGCATCCCTTTGGGCTGCGATCAGGAACGCTCGGATCAGGCCAAGAGCATTCAAAAACCTCTCAAAACCCAACATCCCAGGATGTTGGAAACTACGGGAAAACTACGTAAAACTACGTATTTTGAAAAGCGCGTGCGCAGACCTTTTCGCTAATGCGGCTTGGGCCTTAAATGGCCATCGTACATAGCATTGCCTACGTGCTTAAGTGACTGTACGGTCATGAAGTGCATTCTGTCACTCCTCCTTCACTTAAGCACCCTGTACAAATCCTGATCGGTTGCCCAGCCGTGAAGTAAGGGCAACTTGCTGCAAAATGCAGAACTCGTCCTGAAGATGTTATTCGTAGCTTGCGCAGCTGCTCTTCAAGTCTCGAACTTCGCTTCTCTGCCAGCTCTCTTTCTTGAAGGAACTCGGTCAGGCTTTCCTTCATCTTCTCGATCTCCGGCTCGAGTTCTTCTATGTATGTCTCCCTCAAGAAGAGCTCGTGTGCAGCTTGCTCAAGCTCACGCTCAAGTCGAGCGTTTGGAACTGACACTTGGGTCTCTTGATCGACCCTCTCCACCTTCAAACTCAGGTCAATCCCTTTGACCCATGCCATGGCCTTCTTGATCTCCCAGATGAAGGCCTTCGTGCCATCTATGAAGTCATGGACGTAGTTCCAGAGCCATCTGGTCAGGCTCAAGGCCCCAATGCACGCCAAGGTGCACAAATTGTCATCCACACCCAACTGGTCTCCTCATTCTCCTTCTCTTCAGTTGGGGTGCTTCCCACTTTGTTGATCGTAGCTAGCAGCATCAAAAGCCCGATCCGTAGACCTTTGCTTTTCCCCAAATTTCTTCATCCCTTGTTTCATCTTGCGCTGCTCCTCAATCTCCAGGAACTCCTGCTCACCCACTCTGTCACCCACAGCGTCGACCATGTGCAGCATGTATTGCAGACCTCTCAACCTCTTCTTTGGTAGGTTCTTGGTGCCAATGTCGGCACTGTTGAGGTCTGTTGGGATTGCTGCCACTGTCAGGACTTTCTCCCGCTCTTTCTGCTGTATCCACAGCATTGAAGCGTCCATGTGCCTGACTCGGCCGATGCCTTGGTGCTGGTCACCAGCATTCCTTCTGAGCAGCCTGCCACCAATGCCATGAATTCGCTTTCTCCTGATGAGAGAGCGATGGCTTTCTGGCTTCTGGCCTTGCTGTCAATGAGGTTGCCATCGATGAAGATCTGCATGGATGTCGTTGACTTTCGGTCGTGCTTGTTTCCTGCGTGGTCTGAGTCGGTGACCACTTCCACCAGGTGTTTCGGCGCTTCTTCCACCTCTTCAATCTCTCTGAAGTCCATCACGCACTGGCCTTTCTTTCTCTCCTCAAGCCTCACTCCACATCCACCTGTTCCAAACAAGTAGGAGCAGGTGTGCCAGGCGTTCTTCAGGGCATTCTTTGTGGGCTTCGCCATGCGGCGTGCTAGGCACTGAATGGCATACTGTGCATCCGGTCGTTCAACAGCCATATACATGAGCCGCCCCACGATGCTTCTATACTTGGTGATCTCTGCTCCTTCCAACTCTGCAGAATCATCTTTCTTCGTGAAGTTTGCATCCAAGGAGGTCTTTCTGTAGAACCTGGAGTAGATGTCGACCTCCTTCTCGAAGCTATCATATTGCTTCCTGTCGCACCTGATGTCACAGTGCCTCATGCCCAGATTGAACTGCCTCTTCAAGTAGAAGAATTTGTCACCTTGTCGGAATGGCCCTTTTTCCTCCACGTTCCACTTCTTCTCCTCCTTGAAGTGTTGAATCAACTCCCTCACCTTGTCTTCTCGTCCAACCATGAAGACATCATCCACGTGGACGGTGAGGTACAGGAGGTCCTTTATCAACATCAGCGTGGGCTGCATCAAATCCTGCTGCATACCAAAGTCCTTGCATGCTGATGCAAACAGGCCAAACCATTGTGAAGCAGCTGTCCTTTGACCTGGAAGGCATCTGAGCAGTTTGTAGATGCGCTCATCGATCTGGATGTAGGCTTTCTCTGTGGTTGGTTGTGCTGCCATCAAGAAAGCATCTTTGATGTCTAGTGTGACTACCACAAAGTCGCTCCTCACGTTCAGCAGGTAGTGCATCAACATCTTTGGCAACATCATCATCGATGTGGGAGCGAAAGTAGCCTCCAGATCTATGCTGTTCTTGAACTGTCTGGCTACAAGTCGTGCTCGACGGAACCGTCCACCCTTCTCCAAACGGTGTTTCCAGCACATTATCATCTTTGTACTGATGATGTAGCCATTCTCCTGCTCAACTTCAGCCTTCTGTGCTTCCACCATTGCAGGCATATCCAACATCCTCTGGATCTCGAGGTTCCGAGCGTCACTGTCAAGCCTCTCCAGTTCGTCTTCACTGACCTCTGGGGGATCATCTCCTTCATCTCCTCCGTAGGCCATCATCTGTTCTTCGATCACATCTTCTGGCATCAGCTCCATATCCACATCTTCATCTCCATGTGGTTCCACTCCGATTGCCCCGACTCCTGCATAGTGCGGCGGATACAGGTGTTCTCTGTTGTGGGACGGCGACATTCTCGGAGATCCTTCTGGCTCAATCATCATCCTGTCTCCTTCTTCCAGAGATCCTCCTTCCGGTCGGCTCCTCTTCTCCTCACTCTCTGCTGCCTCTCCAGACTGCCTCTTCTCTGGTTGCTTCCTCGGTGAGTCAGTTGCATCCACCTTCTTGTTCTCTCGTTCTCCTTCATTCTTCTCCTCCGCAGTCAACTGTCTCTTCACTGCAGCCTTTGTTGGTGTCCCTGGTGCTTCCTTTGCTCCTGGTCCAGCCACAGTGAGGGTAATACCTGGTGTCATCGGTTGACGACACCTGTTGCCACATCTTGCGCAATGGCTGTCATCTCTTCTTCATTCACCTCCATCTCGAGTGTAGGCTGACGATATCTCTGTGCTTTGCCGGCGTGCTTCATCAGAATCCCTTGTGCAGAATAGCACCAAGGTAGCCCCTTCGCTGTGAAGATCTCCGGGCCGTTGAAGCTATCTGCAGGCGACAGTCTTCTGATTGTCCTTGACTCATGGTTGTCATTCCATGGGTGCTTTGTCACCCATATGCCTTTCTCGAAGACTGCACTGCCTTTGTTCCTGACTGGCCTCTTGAAAAGCACGCTCTCACCAAACAATGCCAGCTTTCCTCTGTAAGGATGCCCAGTTGCCAACTCGAAGCTTGTCCTGTTGGTGCCTTCTAGGACTCGGAACTGGTTGATCAGGAAGGAGGCATGCTTGAACGACCATGGATAGATATCAAAATCTCCTTCAATGTTGATTCTGGCCTTGTCCTCGGCAAACCAGCGCAATCTTCCTGATCGTCTGAACAGCCCGCTCCACTTGGCCGTTGGATGCATGTTGTCCGGCTCCGGTCAGTCGGATCTCTGTCTTCATGCCCAACACATTTCTGACCTGTTGCACGGATCTGAGGATTGCCTGGTTGCTCGTTCACTATCAGCTTGTATGATGCATGCATCGCGAGCAGAGTTCTCCAAGGCAAATCTGACAATCTCCTCGGTGTGATGGTCTTCAGGCTTGCACTTCCTTTGCTTGGCACCGGCACTGCATGGATTGCCTTCGTTTCTGAACTGGTCATCACCAGCACCGTCCCACGCTGGTCTTGCCTTTCCATGACCTTGTCCTGCACTGGCTTCTCTGAGCGATCTTCTTCGCCAGTGTACGCGTAGCAGAAGTCAATCTGGATGATGTTCTTTCCAATGTCCTCTTTGTTGTCTGACTTCCCATGTTTGTCCTCCTTTGAGCGACTTGCTACACATGCTTGGCACCATGATGCAAATGGCCAATGCGTCACATTATGCAGCTCCTGCTCTGCCAAGCTTGGTAGCTTTGGTTGACCAAGTGTCACCGGTCTCCTGCTTTGTTCGTTGTAGAGCTTGTGAGCTACCGCCAGGTGCATCTGGGTCTCGAGGTTCACCTCGAAAGCCACTAGCCTCTCCAGCAGCTTCTTTTTGCTTCCTGTGTGGGCCAACTGTCGTTCCTTGCAAGCCATTTGGAGCTCCTTCACTGTCATTCTTTCTGAGAACGTGACCTCATCTAGCTCCACTTCATGTTGGCGTTCTGCCACCACCGCTTTCTCGATGTCGTGATGCATCCCTTGGGCCTCCAACTCTTCAAGCTCTTCACCTTCTTCTTCTGACCACTCCAAATGTCCAAAGGCTCCTTCTGTCAAAGGGTATGGTGCCACCGGAACTTCACTACCAGCTTCCCAGTAGTCCTTGAATTGTTCCGGCGAAAAGAAGCTCAAAGTCCGTTGGGGCTCTGTTGTCAAACTGATCCTCCTGAATGCTGATGGTCCCAGCATGTTGAAGTCCTCTCTCTTCTCAAGCTGCTCCCATAGAACATCCTTTCCTTTTACCAGTGTCATTCGGGCCTTGTAGATCTTCTCGATGCTCCTTTCACCTGTTTGAACTGCAAAGATCCTTGCCTCACACTGCAGGGAGTTCCTCTCAGTGTTTAGAGGAATGTCAACCGAGCGTCCCTCATGTCGAAGATGCAGTTCTCCTTGAACTTCACCCAATGACCATCCTCTCTTCAGCAGCTTTCCTGCACATAGGATAGGGTGTTGCACACTGCCAAGAACAAAGTCCTCGTAGATCTCGATGACCTTTCCTGTTCTGTCCTTCATTCTGCTCTTGGCTCTCGTCATTCCACTGTATGGGATTTTCTTCCCTTGTGCATCCACCATCCTCAAGCTCCCATCTCCTTCAAGCTGCTCTCCAACTCCACCGTAGTCCTTTGGCAGGACTGAAATGTCTGCCCCACTGTCCACAGTGATCAGGCAACTTCCTTCCTCATGGTGATCTTGTCTTCTCACCATGTTTACACTCATCTCTTTCTCTTCGTTGTCCTGCAGGTCCATGGCCACAATAGCCACGTCTCCTGGCACCTCCACCGCAGGCTCATAGCATTCATGGTACTCGAACTCCTCAGCCTCGTAGAACTCTTCCACCTCGCACTGCTCCACTTCCACCATCCCCACTCTCCAGAGAAAGCTATCACTCTGCTCGCGCCTTGGTGTAGTGAGGTCGAAGATCTCAAGTGATGAAGCATCAGGTGGTGTTTGCAATCTGACCATCTTCACTGAGGCTGTTGCCGTGGTGCTCCCGGCATTTCCCGTAGATGATGAGCTCGCTCCTCCTGGGTTCTGTTGCTCCTCCACCTGGTTGACTCTCTTCCAGCACTCTTTGGCGAAGTGTCCAACTTTGCCACAGAGGTGGCAGGCAGGCACCACTCTTAGTGCCTTTTCCTCCTTTCTCTGATGGCTTTCCTTTCTTCGCCCAACTCCTGTCCCAGAAGCTCTTCCCTTTCTCTGCTCCTTTCCAAGCACCCTTGCCATCTTTTCCGCCAAACTTTCCTTTCTCCTTTCCTTTGTCCTTCCCTTTAGCTTCCTTTCCTTTTCCTTTCTGGCCTTTCTTGCCTTTGCCAACCTTCCCAATGTAGTCCACTTCCATTGGGGTTGCCTCATCACCGGTGGTCCTAGTGGGAGGCATCAAGGAATTCGTCGAATCCCACTTCGTCCTCGAGCTGGATGATCCTGTCCTTGAGTTGCTCGTAGGTGGTGGTGTCTGTGAGCCAAAGGTGTAGGCGTTGGCGGATCTGCAAAGGGCGTGCCAACAAGATGGATGCCACCTTGGCATCATCGGAGTACTTCTGGGTTGAGATGCGCTCATACTCCAAGACCAGAGCTTCGAACTGCGGGAGCTGTTCGGACACTGTCTTGCCCTCTGCAAACTGGATGCGAGACAGCTGGCTTAAGAGAGCTAGGGCTCTGGCTCTCGTAGCCGGCTGCATCTCCTTCAACAAGCTCTGCCAGGCTTCAAACCCATTTTCACTCTTGACGTGGCGGATCAGCTTCAATGGCCTCTGCCTCACATAGCCTCGATCCGCTCCACGAACTTCCACTTGGCTGGCACTACAATGACCACTTCCTTCAACTCCGACTGGTCTTCTCTTCTTGCCACCACGATGGATGCTCTCACGATCTTCTCGCTCTTGATCCACTTGATCTTGCTCAGGTGCTCTTCCGTCTCCACCACCAAGGTGTGGATCCTCCTCACACGAGCCTTGCAGGCCACCGGCAGGACCGAGCTTGCCTGGAAGTATTGAACCTCCTGTGCAGTCGATGACCCGACTCCTCCAGCCAAGCCTGCCAGTAGCAGAAGCTCGAGGATCCAAATGGCTGCCACCGATGGGCTCTCCCTGGATCGGATCGTCCTCTTCCTCCTTGTAGAGGGTGACGTGGAGCAAAGGCTCTTCGTGGTGCTCGTAGTGACCGTGGGTGGCGGAGCCCCGGCTCTTTACGGCCAGGGCTCCGCTACCATGAAAAGCGCGTGCGCAGACCTTTCGCTAATGCGGCTTGGGCCTTAAATGGCCATCGTACATAGCATTGCCTACGTGCTTAAGTGACTGTACGGTCATGAAGTGCGTTCTGTCATATTTTCCTACGGGTTTTATGTGTTGTCCATGGGGTTTTTACGGGTTTTCTACGGCTACGGTTTTTTTAACGGGTCGCCTACGGGTAAAAACCCGGTTTCCACCCTGTGGCCTGTTCCAGTGCTAAAACTTACCGCAACATGACTTGCAAATCTCACAAGCGCCAACCTGTGGTCTCACAAGTCTTCTGGCACTGGGTGACCCCTCCAAGATCCGCGATCCAGAAATTGACATGCCAGCGGAGGTATTTGTCATATTCCACCTGACCTGTATTTCCACCTCATTGCCGATGCGTTCCTGGAGAAGTCTGGTCAACAACTTCATTGTTGCTCCAATATCCCTACTTGCCGGGTATATCCTCAACTTTAACTTGCAACAACCCATATGTAATATAGGTTATAAACCTGCAAACCTACTAGTAATCCTTGTTCCCCACATCTCTGTGTGGGGTTCTAGTTTTGTTGGCTGCCATCCCGCCCGACTCCTCGTCCTCCTCCTCGTCCTCCTCCTCCCCTCCTTCCCTCCCACTCACTCACTCACTCACTCCACTCACTCCACTCACTCCACTCACTCCACTCACTCCACTCACTCCACTC
>CAXAMN010026317.1:199508-225749 GCA_963970005.1 Durusdinium trenchii | reverse complement strand
CTAGTAGCGATGGCCTGCACCTATAGCAGCTTCTTGCTCCTAGTAGCAATGGCCTCCAGCCTAGTAGTGATGGCCTCCACCTACTAGCTTCTTGCTCCTAGTAGCGGTGGCGTCCACTTAGTAGCTTCTTGCTCTTGGTAGCGCTGGCCTCCACCCTAGTAGCGATCGCCTGCACCTAGGAGCTTCTTGCTCCTAGTAGCGATGGCCTCCACCCTAGTAGCGATGGCGTCAAGGCATCTACACTCTCCCCATTGGTGAACAGCTTGGGCTCTTTGTGCAGCTCTGAGTGCCAAGCGGGCTGTCACTGGGCAAGCTGCCCTCCACATCTGCTTCGTCCATGGTGTCACAGCGAACTTCACCCAGTCAGCGCGTCGAATGGAGAGGCGCAGCCAGTGGCGTTTACTCTCGAGGGCCAAACCCTGAGGGTCTCCTTGGGTCTAACCATGTCGAACCAGTCTGAGGGGCCCTCCTTTTGAACGCTGCTTCACGGCTGTTCGGACCGCTGCACCGATTCTCCTTCAAATCATTTCCCCAAGTAGGTGAGGAATGACACCAAAGAAACGCGTTTTGGAATGCTCACGTGTCTGTTCTTTTTCCGGTTATACTGCCTGGACGGTCTTGAACAAAGGCATTTTGTACTCCTTTCCGTTTTGTTTGGTTCTGTTTCTCTTTAGGCCTTCCTGCCCTCGTTGTTCTCCTTGTCCTTCCATTATAGAATGATGTTCAATGTTGATGGGCCACTTAAGGCCAACTAACTCTATACCTCTGAAGCCCTTGAACCATTTCGGTGCACGTCGTGGACGGCGTGGACGGGCATCACCACGTGGAATGACGTGACTTGGCTGTGAGTCAAAACCATGGCAGGCCCTGGCACTCTGTTTTTGTTGGGGGAGGCTCAGCTGAAGGGCTCTAGCTTACTGTTGTCTTCTAGGCATCCTTTTCTCAGCTGTCGCCTGGTTCAGGACTATGTCCAGGACAGAATGAAACGTTTTCATCAAAAGCGCCAAAGCCTGCTAAAAAGTTTGCGTGGCAGGACCGCGTCATCTGTAATGAAAGCTTGCCAAAACAAGTTTAAAGAGAACAGAATACCAATACTTTTCTGGAGTTGCCCTGCTCTGATGCTCAAGCTTGTGGCATGTTCCAACGCTCTGGTCGTGGCAGGCTCAATGGCAAAATGATTTCCAACAAGCTGCGCAGACCATGCCAGAGTATTCAAGCGATGTTGCAGTTCAAAACAATACGTCATTTCATGTCAAACACTGCACGCGAGTCTCCATGAACTCTTGCATGGTCTGAACACTGCATACACGAAAAACTCGTGTCAAAGAACAAACGACCTGCTCTCTGACAGGTTTGCACTTCACAGATGTTGCCTGCTTACTTAAGAAGGCTGCTATTGTATGTGAAGCGCAATTTAAAAAAAAAAAAATAGATTTTAGATGCCTGTCATTTGGCAGCTCCTCTGAAAAGACATGTGCAGGGTGAGGGAGTTGATAAAAGAAAATTGCTAACTAATGATTGTGCAAGGTAAATAGGAACAAAAATTCCCTGAAAAGATTGGCACGCGACCTGTTGCATATCTTATGTGGAACAAATGAGAGAATTTACCCTGCTGCCATCGTCCAAACTTGACCCTGCTAGAGTTCCGCTCTTGACCAACTTTGAAGCTGTCCTGAGATGCAGCTGGCTGTGCGGATGTGCCATGAGGTGTCCCTTGAAAGACCATCCTGCAAAGCTTCTCAGAATTGTGCTTGGGCCCGCAGATCAAGTGCTTCTTGATCAAGATGCCCAATGATCAGCAACCGAACATAGTTGTCTTGGGCTGCAAGAGCTTGAAGTGCCAAACGACGGTCGATGGGATCCTTGGAGCACGTGACGTGTCCTGCGTTTTCCTTTCTTTGGCTCTCTTGTCTTCATCTTTCCCCTTTCTTGGCCCACTTTCCAGTTTGGGTGGGCATGGTCGGGATGTCAATCAACTCAATGTGTCTATTTATGCACATGCAAAAAGTCATCTGTGTGTCACACGATGACTCACACATTTTCCTCATTCCCTCCTCACAGGTTCTGAGATTCCTACACCTTGCTTCTCGACGATGCACTTCAGCGCGTCCTCCGCACACACTCGAGATAAAAGTTCGTACAACATGCAGTTTGCCAGTCGAAGAGGCCTAGGTAACATATGAAGCCCAAGAAGAAGGGTGAAGGCAGCGTGGCCCAACCGAGAATGCCCAACCGCTCCAGAATGAGTTCCAAACCCGAGACCCCAAGGACCCCAAGTTCAAAGCTCCCACGAAGCGAAATCGCGAGTCTGCCGACTTCAAACCGTTCCGGTGCTGTGCACCTCTACAAGAGGGTTGTAATTAGAACATTCGCGACCAAGAGTGCTGGAGCAACCCCACCGCATACAACGCTTCAGATTCATCAATGAACAAACAAGGACAGGGACAAGTGCAACTGATGTGTAGACGCAAAAACATGTGGCCTGTGGAAGGGGGTCGCATGAGTCAGCAGCCGAGGGCAGTATCTTGATGTTGTTCCCTGTAACTGTTTCTTCGTGATGCTGTTTTTCTATGGGTTGACAATGTCTTCAGCGTGCTGCTGAACATTGGAGGGCTGAGGCCTGAGCCATTTGGGGCGGAAGTCCAAACGGCGTAAGAAGACTGAGATGCATCTAGTCAAGTGCTTCAACGGCTCAAATATTCAGGCGCCTTTAGTCCAATTGATGTTCAAAGATGTTGCATCTTTAAATGTTGCCACACTCGCTCGCAATATTAATGTATTAGAATTTGGAAACGAAATTGCAGCAGGTATACACATGAGAGCGCCTATCACCCTCTTCACAGCCTCGCAAGCAGACCAACAGTATAGGACGTGCAGTGCCGCGCACCCACACACAGTCGGAAATGACGCGTACGATATGAACGCATGCCAGATTCCATACAAGGATGAAGTGGGGCCGCGTCAAGCCGTCAACAATGTAGCAGCGCAAACGCAAGGTCCAAGTACACAAAAGATTCGAAGCTCCAAATGTCCAACGAAGTTCCACAGTGAAGTTCCAAAGCATCAAACGCGGCGTGTCTGCCGAGGTGAAAACCCGACGCAACGACCACCATATTGTTGTAGGCCCAGAAGGAAATAAGTGGTAATTACAGCAGGTACGCCTGGCTGTTCAGGCCAAATATCAGCAAGGAACTTGACCCTCTTCGTTGGATCACCCGTCAAGTCCGTGGGCAATCCGCCTTGTTAAAATTCCCATGGATTCCCAAGGTTATACACACACGCGCGCCCACACTTATGGAAATGCGTACGGACTTGATTGCAGTTGCCACACGCCGGCCTAAGTGAAAAAACCAAGAGGTCAGGTGAGTAAAATCCCGTGATCCCAGGAAACCTCCAAGGCCTCTAAAGACCACTCTTGAAGTCGAATCGCCGCTGCAATAGACGCTTACTGCACAACAAAGAAGGAGACAGCTTTCGCCCTACTTATGTTCTCAAAACTCAAATCCACGTACGTCAACTTGCACGGTCTGGCGCCCCCTGCTTAAAAGCAAAACGCAAATCCCAAGGATCACTGTGACTCCAAAGGTTACACACGCACGCCTCCCACAAGGAGAGGCGAAGAAAACTAAGGCCAGGACTGATGCGCACGTGCGCGCGCAGCAAGGACAAAAAGATGAAGACGTGAAAAGGGTACAAGACAGGACAAAAAGTGCACGTGGTTGCGATGAAAAGGAACCAAGTGCACAGGGACAAACAATGAAAAACCACCTCATTGTCAAACCTGGGCGACCTGAAACCTGGGTTTGAAGTAAATGTAGATGTGCACACGCAAACTAAGGGCCGGACCAATGCGTACGCACAAGAAAGAAGGAATGAGATGCCAAGACATGAAGGCAGGAAGACATAAAGGAAAAGAGGAAAGAAAAAGTGTGTGAGGAGGAAAGATGAAAGGGGAACCAAATGGAGGCGTCAGGAACCGATGAAACCAAACCTAATTTGAAAGACCTAGGAAGACCTGCCTGGTTTCGAGTGTACGCGCTGTGTGCGCACCTAAGGTGGGGGCAGGTCCCCATGCATGGACCTTGAACCAGCTTTGGTCGCTGCAACCACCTCGTGGCATAAAGCCTGCTCTAGTCCGCTCCGGACACGTTCTGGCATGCTCGAAAGCGGCTACTTGGTTTCAATAATTCGTCAAGTCTTGGCAAATAACTTTGGCGTAAGCCTCCTACGCTCGCTGCGAACTGCTCTTTATCCGGGCAGGGGATACGTTGGAAAAATACCCTTTCGACGGGTCCACAGGGGGCACTCGTCGGGCTCACCCTGGGCTCTCACTGAGGAGAGACACACTTATGGAAATGCGTACGGAACTTGAATGCGGTTGCCACACGCCGGCCTAAGTGAAAAACCTACGAGGTCAGGTGAGTAAAAGCCCGTGATCCCAGGAAACCTGCAGGCTTCTAAAGACCACTCTTGAAGTCGAACCGCCGCTGCATTAGGCGCTTGCCGCTTACTGCATTAGCCGCTTACTGCGCAACAAAGAAGGAGACAGCTTTTGCCATACTTAGGTTCTGAGAACTCAAAAGCAGGTACGTCAACTCGGCGTCCCTAGTTGATATCACAGACCAGTGCAAAGTGTCTTTGTTAGCGCCAGACTTGCACGGTCCCTGGCACCCCCTGCTTAAAAGCAAAACACAAATCCGAAGGGGTCCCTGTCACTCCAAGGGTTACACACACACATGGGTGAAGTGAAGAAGTGAGTAAATATGTAAAGCGGTCTGAACACGAAAACTTCCATGAACCCCAACGATCTCGTAGTTCTCGAAAAGTGAAAACCGGAAGTCAGCGACAGGACGACGACGAGCGCTCACATCTGTAGAACTCATGAGCACTTGACAGGAGAGTATACAGCTTGGCATGAAGAGTTACAAGGGAAAGGTGGTCACCGGCTGCTTCTTACAAAGCACCCAGGTGCCGCACAGCAGGTACCTTTGCGCGAGCACTGCGTGAGCGTCTTCGTTGGCTCTCGTCTCACCCAGGCTCCGAGAGCCCCCTGCTTTTTGAAAAACAAAAAAGGTCTGCTTTGATTCGAGGGGTTTCACACACACACACACATGCCCCCCGTATAGAGAAAAATCTAAAACAAGGGCCCAGACTAAGGTGTAGGTGCGCACGCGCTGAAGACAAAAAGGTGAAGACGTGGGAGGAGGACAAGACAGACCAAGTGCACGTGGCTGCGATGAAGAGAGAAACCAAGTGACCAGGGACAAAAGATGCGCTAAGGTTAGGACAGACCGCAATGAGCCTTGAGAGAACTACGGCGGCGGTCTGCTCTGGCCTTGCCAACATGGCTGGCTGCTCTTGCCCGCTCCGGGCAACTGATGGCTTGCCAAAATTGCTGCCTCCATCAAAAACGTCAAGTCCTAATCAACGTTTGGCATAAGCCGCCTATGGCTTCCGGCGAGTTGCTCTGGTCCTGGAGGGACATAGACAAACCCCCGTTCAACGGGGAGACAGGGGACACTCTTCGAGTACACCCTGGGCTGGCATGGAGCCAGACACGCTCGGGAAAATGCGTACGGTATGAGTGAGTGTGTAAAGCGGAGTGAAGATGAAGACTTCCATGAATCATGAATCCCAACGATTTCGTAGTTCTCGAAAAGTGAAAACCGGAAGTCAGCGACAGGATGTCGACGAGAGCACTTGACGGACGGGAGAGTAGAGTCACAGCTTGGTATGAAGAGTTGCAAGGAAAAGGTGGTCACCTGTCACCAGCTGCGACTTACAAAGCGCCCAGGTGCCCCACAGCAGGTACGTTTGCACGAGCACTGCGTGAGTGTCTTCGGTGGCTCTCGTCTCATGCAGGCTCCGAGAGCCCCCTGCTTTTTGAAAAAATACAATGGGGTTCCCTTTGATTTCCAGGGTGTCACACACACACACACAAGCAGCTGCAAGCAGAGGTTTGCCACTCATTTTTGCGGTCTCGTCGAAGCGGGGCTATGCTGGCAACCACAAGCTATGCACATGCACATGCAAGTCTTCTACTGGGTTTCACAAGCGTTCAGGGCTTTCCGTATGCATTCACCATCCCCTCCTTGTAAGCATCTCGTATCTGCTTGCGCGGCCGCCGTCCGCTGCCAGTGTGATTCAAGTGACAAAAACTACACAAAGACCAATCACACCCTGTGGAGCTGGCAAAGTAAACGCATGGCTTGCACTTCAGAGGATGCTTTGCCAGACCTTAGTAAGTTGACCCAAGCTGATCCACACCCCAACCCCCGTTCCGCAAGCCTTCTTGCCAAGTCACTGGGCGGAACTGGATTCACGTCACCAGCAGGAGTGGACTTGCCTTCGCGGTCTCTGGAGCTTCTTGGATTTGGTCGCAGGTCCCCCAGCGACCAGGTCTTAGTGCACGGGCTGCGATCTTCCTTGAGCGATTTCAGAGGGACACATTGAAGGACACGACAAGTTGTGAACTGACACGTGTAATTGAAAGAAACGTACCAAATCGGTCATAATGGGTCCTCGATGAAAAAATTGAGGAAAGTATTTTTCACCTCAACCTCGTAATCCATCTTCTCGCTCATGGCGCCAGGGTCACTCCAAACTGCTCGGAAAACCTAGACGTTGTCCAGCCGCTGAAAAATCTTCGGGCCAAACTGCCTTCACCGCAAGTTCGCCACGTGCGTGTTCTGGATCCCTCAGGAGCCGAGTTCCTTTTGTGTTCATAGCCTCCCCATATGATATTGCCCTCTTTGTGATTTTTTTGGGGGGCTTAAAAGATCGGAACTCTGGTAGTCTTTAAGGAACTTGCCACCGGTCGGAACGGAGGTTCGCCACTCTGCAACCGCGGCGGTTTGTTTACTTATGTACTTTTCTCGGAAGTCGGATGACCTGGCGGAGCATTCTGTTGAGAATTGAAAGACACATTAGACAAGGGTGGTTCAAGTCTTGGCACAGGCGCAATGGTTCGCGATTCCCGCGTGGGTTTCTAAGGAAATGTTAACTGTTGCTGTGCCATTGGGAGTGACTGCTGGAGTTGCGTGTGTGTTGATGTGTGTTGACAAGTCTCAGCTTTGACGTCGTTTTTTCACATTTGCTTCCAGAGTGCTTGGGACGGAAACATCAAAAATCGCTTTCTAGTATGCAGTACAAGCACCTTGGCAGGATAGTGCTCTGCCGGAGCTTAGTTTGCTGCCATATGGCAAAAACGATGGCAGAAGTGAAGGGCAAGTTGTGCAGTTGAAGATTGATATTGGTGGTCCAATACTGCATTTGTTTTTACGGTGTTCACCAGCTTGGGCAACAAGTACAAGTTTGCCTGTATTCCCCTTTCTGCTCAACAGGGCTTGTCGGCACTTAGGCGGCTTGAAGGCCTTTGGCGACGGTCAGATGCTGCAGGACCGCGTTGAGAAGAAGATTCCATGCTCTTTGCGGAAGTGACTCTGGCATACTCTGGCGTCGTAGTTGCCTTCCCTTCTTGTACGGCCGAGGAGGCCTTGCTTTTGACCTTGTTTGCAATAGAACGAGACTCTTGTCGCCGCGGGCTGAGACAGGGGCCTCCAAGCTTAATAGTGATGGCCTCCAACCTAAAAATACCGATGGCCTCCAACCTAGTAGCGATGGCCTCCAACCTACTAGCGATGGCCTCCAACCTAGTAGCGATGGCCTCCAACCTACTACCGATAACCTCTTCTATATGCAAAGATGTTTTGCATTGCGTTTCTTTCATGGTTCCCTGTTTCAAAGTCATTCATCTTGTCAATGACTCCCACGACACAGGAATCGATGAGTCCTTTGACATGGTGCAGGGCTGGAGGAGGCTCCCGGCTCCCAGAAATTTTTGCAGGCCTTTGCTAAAGCAACCCGCGACCACAAGAAGGGCTAAAGAAAATAGTGAGGTCCCAAACCAGCTTAGCACCTTTTGGCATGTTCTTGCACATCGCAAGGCGTCGTTCGAAGGATTCTTCTTTGTCGCCAAGGCCCAAGGCCCAAAAACACAATCACACCAAAGGCGACCTTGACAAGGAGCACATGCCTGTGGCTTCATTGTTTCCACTCGTGGGATAGCTCAAGGGACTCATGAAGGAGTTTGCTCGGAGTCTGTTTTTGGGGTTCATCCACTTCCCCTAGTTCCAGGCTCTTTCATGGAGAAACTGGTGTTTTGCATGAATAGTCTTTGCTCGGTGTGAAGACCAAGCCTTTGGAGATGGATCGGCCTTCTCGTTTGTAGAAAGCCATCTATGTACAGCGAAGGTCGTCTCACCTCTGAATGGGGCTTTACGGCCGACTCAGAGCAAGCTGGGCGACTGCGCAAGTGGATTTCTGGCTTCATTGAACAAATCCAGGGCTTAAGGGGTATCAAGTGCTTCAACTCTTGGTGGAAATGCAGCTGTGGGTGAACATTTTTTAGAAACGCCTTCTGATTTGTTGGCTTTCACGGCTTTCACACAATACCCCTCCAATCATGATGACCCGTCCGAAAGGTCTTGAGCAAAAAAAGAAAAAACGATTAAACCATCCTTCTACGAACGACAAACGAAACAGGGAATGAAAGAAGAGACGTCTTTGGGAAGGCAGAAGGCGCCCAGCCGCCCAGCCGCCCAGCAAGGCTGGTGTCATCTCAAGGAGACCTCAAACAGAACCGGAAGAGATTCTAATCAACTGTCTAAATAAACCAAAAAAAATGGTCTAAAGAAACAAACTCATGTAAAAACATATATACATATATAAAAGCTCACGCCTGTCGTTTTCTGACGCGCTCCGCAGTTTAGTCACAAAAACCAGACCTATGGTTGCGTCAAGTCTTACTCTAACTTGACCTGAGTCTCTCTCTGACTCGTTTCTCTCTTCGCTGAGGCTCAGTGAAGTGATCAGTCCGCCTAGCCGAACTGAACACCCACTCCTCCCATCCCCTAAAGCCTCTCGCCAAACCGAGAGCTTTAGGCTGGTGTCTTTTGTTTTTAAAGAAAAAATAAACCATCGTCCCAACCGCCCTTATCCCCCCTTTCCCTTGCGCTTGTTCGCGCTCAAGTGTTGAGGTCTGATTCCTGAGTGAAACACCTGGGTAAATGGTTTCAACTTCTGTTTTGGCAAGTGGAGTTCTGCAAGAACTGCAAGGCCCTCATTGATATAAATCCGGGCCGTTTTTACAGCTTGCCACCTTCCAGCAATCATGAGTTTACAGGATGAGTTCGCGTTCCTGCACATGCGGCCTGCGCCATTCTCCCCTTTTGTTCCACAAACCATGGGAGTCTTTGTACTGGTAGGGTGAAAGATCTCGGATATGGCTCCCGCAGGAAGGTTCGCCATGGGTCATGAAGACAGCTCCAGTGATGAGTCCGATGCTCTTCGTGATGACCAGCACCTTCCTTTTGCGGCGGCTTTCAAAAAAACGAAATCACTCAGGAGCGTTCCTTGGCTAGGGTTGTTCAGTCAGTCAATTCTTCTTCAATGGCGTGGGGTTGTTTTTTGTGACCTCATACCCAATTCTGGAACCCCGGCCCCTGATACACCTTTTTGTCTGAGGTTTGGTCTTACCCTTGTCGTGGGTCACTCTGGCAAGGTCAACAAAAAGGGCAAGGTTCCAACCATAAAGGACCTGCTTGCAAACCAGGAGGACGGGCCTGGACAAAAAACTGTAGGGTCTAGACTGGCTGTGGTTCGTTTAAAGCTTTCGTGTGTAGAGGCAACCTCTACTGCCTGTAGGTTCTGCTGGCGGTAGTGAAGGGAACAGAGGGGCGTCCCCACATATCTGCCGGAGTTCTGAAACGAGCTATCTTGGCTTTCTACTCAAGTTGCAGCCTCTTCCCCCTTGGTTTGGTGGCTGAGTTGCCAGCAGTTGACCAGTGGGCTGAAAAGAGCGCCAAAGCCTTGAAGCGGTTGGTGTGAGTCCTAGTTCTTGCTGGGGCTTCCCTTTTTCATGATGCTTTCAGTGTTTTGGTCTAATGAACTGAAGATTCTTGGTCTCTAGGCTTCACGTCTTCGCCGGCTGATGAAACGATCCCACACTGCAAAGTCCAAAGCTTTCTCCTCCATGAAGCAGAGAGCTCGTGAATGTGGTTGGGATACGTTGCGCAACACCTCCAAGGACCCCGAATCTTGCCCTATGGGGTTTTACAGTAGTTGGCGTTGGTTTCAAAGTCTGGGGAGCAAAGTCTAAGCGTTGTACCTTAGTTGTTTTGAAAGGTGACTGCGGCATAGGGCTTGCTTCCTACAGTTGGTTGAACAAGGAAATCCACCGCATGTCTCTGCCCTGCAACCTCAACGGTGTGTCCTAGGAAGCTACGGCTCCTCCCATGGATGGCTGCGATGGCCTTGAAGAGTTGGAGACGCCCTGTAGCTCCACTGCCACCCCTGCCAGTGAACTCACATCATGTGTGTCTTCAGTCTCTTCCGCATCAAGTGACAGGGTTTCCAGGGTTGTTGCTCAGTTGAGCCGGTTGAAGCTGAACTTTGATGGGGCTGTGGAACCCGTCCAGGCTACTGCATCCACTGATGACATGGCCATGACCCCCGTGAGCCAGACTCCAAAGCCATCCTATGAGGAAGTGAAAGGTTCAGATTTGGCATCCCCTCCCAGAGACCTTACCAACTTCCAAAAGGTTGCTTTGCTTTTGAAGAAGGTACGGGATGATCGCTTGGCACAAAACCCGGCCCAGCCCAATGCTTCTCTGCCAAATGAACCGGAGAAGGGAAAGCAGTCCCCCACACACAACAAGTTTGTACTTCCTCCATTTGCGCCATGTCTGATTGGCAGGCTTTAGGGTTGCCATGCGTTTCAAAAACAAATCCAATCCGATAGGCTTTTTGGGGTGCATTGAAAAATCTTGTAGGGTTAGCTACCTGCCAACACACAAAAACCCAGCAAATAATAATGGTGCACTGTAGACACATGGCTTAGGTGCTGGAGACCTTGAAGAAACACAGCTCGGAGCCCGAGCCTTTCCCTCTGCACCAGCAGTATGTGAAGAACGTGGCAGGTGCTGCTACAGCGGAAGCGGAAGAGAACCAGAGAATGGAAACAATCCCCCAAGCACTCCCTCCAACCCAGGGCCCAATGTGGATGGGGGTTTTGGTGAGAAGGGGGACAAGACCTGGGATTACAATTTGAAGCGGAAAGATTTCATTCAGGCAAGGCAAGCAGATGGCTTCAAGTATGCCACTGCCAGCGAACTGTGGAACAAAAGCCTTGAAAAGGCCCAGGCTCTGTGTACAGTTTCGGTGCCCGAACTGAAGCGCCGGAAGTTTCTTCCAAAGGGTTGTTCACACAATCCATGGTTTGATAGGGTTCATGGAAAGCCTGAAGGCTAAACAGCAGTTGGGGAACCTTAGCGCTTGGAAGGGGTCAAGCCAAGCATTCTAGGGGCATGAAAAAAGAAATGCGCCTGAAGGTTCTGTTCTGACAGTTTACGCTTTTGTGCTTTCATTTTCCTCTATTAAATCGGTTTCAGGTCTTGAGCAGTCAGCTTACCGCTGGCAGTTGACGGTCCAGAAACGCTAGGGTGCACAGCAAACATTGGGGTGTGCGGCTATGGTGGTGAAGGATCTCCTTTCCTTCAGAGCCCCTCCCATTTTGATCCTAGCTTGCCTCCTTTTGATATGGAACACCAGCGTCAAGCATGATGTGAACATTTGGAACAGAAACAGAAAGGTTTTGCTGGTTATAGAACGTGTTGTAGCCAGGCCATGTCCAAAACTTTGAGTTTGAACTTGGCCAACACGTTGCGCCAAGGACCGGGACTTTTTGGAAGTCTTTGCTGGCCAGTCGCAAATTACGCAAGCGCTACGTCGGGTTTCTTGTTGGCACCGCGCATCTCTGCCAGACACCTGTTGCCAGGTAAGGGGGCAATAAGAACAGCGCCCACCCCTAGCCCAAACGCGCCAGCCTCATGCACTTCAATGCTCCAAGGCTGACCTACGTGGCGCTGCCATTGACAAGGACCACAATGATCGGGCCTTTGACTTGACTTCTTGTGGAGCCTTTGCGTTTCTCGGGTTTGAAGGGTGTTGTAGCATGGCTCCTGCCAGTCCAACCAACTATCATCCCCCAAAACGGAGCCTCCACACTGAAGAAGAAAGTTGGGCTACTTTATGATTTGCTCTTGTGGGGTTGCTCCCAAAAATCATCTTGCTGAGGCTGGTCCTGAATGAAATCCTACGGTGCAAACCAGGTTCGCTGGTGGTTTTTGCTCCGCGCTGTGCATCTTTCTCAAAAATGAATCTTGGCACGCGCGGGCGCCGGTAAAACACGTATAACCACAAAGCGGATGGTAAAATGAGCTGACTAAAGAACTGCTGACCAAACTGCTTTCAAATGGATTGTTCATCTTAGGTCCAGGTACACCTCAGGTCGGACTGTCCTGACACCCTATGGAAATGGTGGCTACACCTTTGTGCGGGGTAATCTGCTGGCATGTCGGGTCATCCTTCTCTTAATCGTATGTTCTTGGAGAGGGTTGCGATGGGTGCTTGAGCAGCCTGATGGAAGCTTTCTCCCGCAACTACCGCGCTTTCAAGCGCTGCTGCGCAGCGTCGAGGTGTGGTTGGAAAAGCCGATGGCCGATGACATGCCCTTATTTATACACAGCCACCGCTAGGAGAAAGGTTCTGTTCTTTCCGCGGGCAGGTAGGGGTAGAGTGTTTTCTGTTTCAGTTGGCTATAGCAACCTGCCCCTGCAGGTGTGGTCGGGATGTTTCTACATGGGCAACTTTGGTGGTGAGACTCCTAAGAAGCACCGGATTTGGAGCAACTGCAGGACCTTTGTATAGAGGAGCTGGTTCAGGCTGCCGGATTCATGTCTCGCGAGCAACAAGCTTCTTTCACTGTGAAAACTGTCCGGAAATACCGTGACAGAAACGGAATCTTGCGGTGTGTTGGGGACAAGGACGTTCTCCGTCGTTCCCAGTCACTGCGCATGAGCCGGTTTGCGCGTTACTTTTTGCCCCTAAGGGTTTTGAGTTGTTTTGACAGGGATCCGCGCAAGCCACCCCCACAAGAGCTATTATAATATCAATCTGAGGCACTTTACGAAAATGTTTGGAGACTTTGCGCTGTCCCTGGTGAAGAAATTGGAGGGTGTCTTTTGGCATTCTATAGCACAAGTTGTTTTCAAGGACAAGTCAATAAAGCTGGCCCTTCCACTGGTTCCTGTCAACCATGAGACATGTTCCTGTCAACCATGAGACATACCCAAAAGAATTCTTTAGAAGGGGGTGCCAGTCAGGTCTCTTTGCCTATTGCAAAACCTGGTGTCTCCCTGCCACTTGGGCTGTCGGACGTTGAGCTCTTCAAGAAGCAATGCTTGCCCCTGGAAGAAACGGACCTTTGGCAGGAAGCAGCCCGTCTTGTTTTCGTCTTGGTTTGGGGGTGGGAAAAGACTTTGTTTCTTTTTAAGTTTACCTGGAAGGCTGGTTGTGGTCCTTCTCACCCGCCCTGTCTCCAAACGACTCCTCAGATCAGGCGCAGATGCGTGATGTGATCACATACCTGGGCCGGTCCAAGCACCTGGATGTGAAGGGAAGCTGGGAGCCATGGAGTGTTTCATTCACCCAAGAAGGTGTTTTTCCTTTTCGCGAGTTTGAGTTGCTGGGTGAAACTATATATAGCACGCTGGCCCCTGTCTTTATTTGGCAAGCGAGGAAACTTTGCTTCGGGAGCTATCCATCATTGGATAGCTTGTGGTATCCACGCCCATTTCGGCCATGTTTGACACAGTGGTTAGGGCTAGCCAGCGAACTGCTGGCGTGGGTCTTCCACATGGTTTTGAGCCATGTGGGTATATTTGTCACGCTGGGGGAGGTTGATCTGCCGCGGGTTAACCGTGAAAAAGTGTGCGATTGATCGTGAAAAACCGCGCAATGACCGTGAAAAACGTGAAAATGGATAGATCGACAAAACCCGGTCCCAGGGTGTTCTCTTATATGTTCCCCAGAGCTGGGCCCAGTGTGTTTTTCATGGTCATTCAGTGGTTAAGCTTCGATAAAACTTGCAGGCGGACCATGATAGGGTTTCAGGACTAAATTTCTATCATGTTTTTGTTCCGAAAGCTTTTCAATGGCACGAGCGCTTTTAACGTTTGCACTAGGTAGGCACCCCACGCCATGGCCAAAACAAA
The DNA here is from genome assembly GCA_963970005.1 of Durusdinium trenchii. Lineage (NCBI taxonomy): Eukaryota > Dinophyceae > Suessiales > Symbiodiniaceae > Durusdinium > Durusdinium trenchii. The sequence continues at coordinate 211,635 of CAXAMN010026317.1, read as the reverse complement.
GGCGGCAAAGTTGGCTGAACCTGAACCCAAGCGAGCAAAAAGCGCACCCAAGCCAAAAGCGGAACCAAAGCCAAAGGTGGCGCCAAAGAAACAAGCGGAACCCGGAAAGACACCCGCTGAACCGAAGGCCAAAGCCAGGCAGGCGGAGAAGCAGCCAGACCAGCCAGAGCCGCAGGTGAGAGAGGTCGATATAAACTCCTTGCCTTTCACGCTTTGTTGGGAGAATGTTGGAAAGATGATGGAGGCTTTCCAAGTCTCTGAGGAGGAGGCTGTGCGTGCCATGGAAGAGGTTTTGGGACCGCGTCCAGTTGCCAACACCCCACCTGCCATGCCTGCTGAAATTCCTGACTCCCAGCTCAAGGATGAACTGACTGATCCTGCTGCTGTTGCGGATGATGATGAGGACCTGGATGGTGAGGAATGCGATGAGGAATGTGGTGAGGAATGTGAGGAAGAGTGCATGGATGAGGAGGAGGATTTCGATGAGGCTGACTTTGCACCGTCAGCAAAACTGGTGGATGAGGTGGACACGCAGCCTATGACTGCTCCTGCTTGGGCTGGTGTGCAAATATCCCGCCCAAACCAAAGGTGGTTGAGGCCGGTTGGCTTGCGCGCTCACGCTAACTGGTTCTAGTTTTGCTTTATGTTGCAGGCTCCGGCCAGCGAACAGCCTGCCCTCAACCATGGTCTGCGCCTAGACTCCATCACGCAGGTCGCGTTGTGCGATAACAGGGTTGCAAGGTAGAACGCCTGCGCTCAATTGGTACCTGAGGTCATGCACCACGCTGGTTTTGGGCGCTCAGGATGTCTCTCGTCAAGCTTCCAGGGCCAATCTTGGACATGCCAAGCCAGACCAGGATGATGTGGAGTCTGTGTTCCTTGCTTCAACTTGCATGTGTGGATTTCCCATTATTTTCTTTCCAATTCGCTTTGGACGCAAGGTTGGGTCCGTCTGCTTCACAAGTTGGCGGCGACGCAGACAAGGTCGCTGAATTTGTGAAGGCTGTGAAGCTGGTTGAGTCAGCTTTGAAGGAACCTTGGGCGCAGAGGCTCCTGAACGCTACAGAGCCGGCCACGCCGACCTCTCGCAGGTCTTCAGAAAGCATGCCCCCCCCAGCGGTCCCTGCCAAGGCTGCGGAGAAAGCTCTCCAGCGTACTGAGTCTAGGTTGGTTTTGCGGGAGCCTGAGGAGGCTGCGTCTTCTCCTGCTGCCGCTGCCCCTGCCGCTCCAGCCGTCGTCAATTCTTCAACGTGCCGAGCTGCGCGCGCGAGACAGTCTGGCAGAAGGGGAATGCCCAAACATGACGCAACTGTGGAGTGGAACGCGCAAGGACGGAGTTTCCATTAAACTGCGTGTCATTTTTGAAGCTTTCGTGACCATATTTGAATTCATTGTGTTGTTTGGCTGATGTCTTGGGTTGCTCAAGGAGAAGCAAGAGCTCTTGCAGAAGTGGATCGAGAGTGGTGAGAATTTGCAGGCTTGCGAGTCCGTAATGACCCTTGAGCGCTCCCATGAGGCGGAGCTGCTGACTATTGCAGAGATGAAAGCGCGTGGATTCAGCCAGCGCTTTGGCTGGGTGTGTCGATTTTTCTATGTATTTCTTTGTCACGGCACTCGTGATTGTCTGTTGACAACATCTGTCAGTGCTCAAGCCGAAGATCGAAGCTATTTGCAAGAAGCCTGGGGTGGCAGATGAAGATGCGCCCGAGGATGCCAGCTCCACACGGTGGTGGTGCCTGACCGGCGCAACAATCGTGGACAAGGAGAAGACCAAGCTCGGAATGCAGATGTCTGCAAATGTCAGGACACGGTTGCCGAAAGTATCAATCTCATGCTTTTGTGAGCGAAGTTGTTTTTGTAGGACTGATGGGGCCATGGTTCAAGGTCTATTGGGCAACCAGAGCAGCGGTTCACAGCAGCTGGCTTTGATGAACGGTTCATCGCCTGGCAGCGCGGCCGTGTCACCATCCTTGACGGCGTTGGCGGGCCTCATCAATGAGGAGCCAGGGAAGAGCGCTACTGCTAAGGCAAAGTCGAAGGCCAAGGCTAAGTCAAAGTCAAAGGCTAAAGCGAGCACCGCCGCTCTGGTTCTTCCCCAAGAGACGGAGAAGCACAAGGATGCCATCCGTTTCTTGGGCAGAATCACGTTTTTCTAATTTATTGTTTGATAGTTTTTGCGCGTCGGCCAGAATTGGTTTGCTGCGCGCATTGCCTCAGGTACCCAGCTGAAGCGTGAACGCAACAGCTGTGGTGTGGGAACGGAGTTGCCGCAGGGCCATGAACTACGCTCGCAATTGGCCTCTGCGTGTGCCAAATTGGAGAATCTGCTGGATGAGTTTCTTAGAAATCTATAGTATGGTTTTTGAAAAAAGGCTATGTTAAAAACTGGTATGAAAGCGTGTGTGAAAACATGTGTGAATGCTCAGCCAAACAACCTGAGTCTGAAGAGCGTTCCTGATGAGCTGGTGGAGTCCGACTTTCTGCCAAAGTGCTTGGATGAGGCAGGGTTTCTTCATGCTGGATGCTTCTGCTTCCTTATTTGTTCCACCTCTGCCCTCTGCATGATAACTTGTGGCGAACCCATAACTTTGTTTTTCACCGAGCCTTTCTTGAAAGACTCTTGGTGACGCCCTCCTTTCCTCCCTTGAGGTGAAACGCTGCCGCCTTCTTCGAGCCCAGGCACGTGCCGTGGCGGCAGAATTGCGCAAGGCTGGCAGCGACGCCTCGTGAGCAAGGTGATGAGCGCGAAGATGGGGGCAACTCTGAAAAAAGAATCTTGAGTCTTGGTGGGATGGCCCACAGACGTGGGAGTGTGGTGCACAAAGCCCAAGTTCTTTTTGGGGTTCTGTTCAAACAAGGTGTTGGAGCCTTTCATTTTTCAAGTGCTGGGGCCATGCATCCCAAGGGATTGTGCGGAATATGTTCAAAGCTGCTTCAAGGTGGAAAGACACTAGCGCAGGCCCGATCTGGAAAAATGGCCTTGCAAGCCTTGAGGAAGTTGCCTTTTGAAGGGTTCAGGGTTCATGCTCAACATGTTCAACCACTTGCAGGTACCTACCAAGAACAATCTGTACACCTGCTTCGGCAAAGATTGGATGAGGTGTTCCCGAGAAGCATGCGTATTTGAAACAAAAGCACCAAACCAAAAAACCACCCAACAGACCGTGGTTGTAAGCCAAGGCTTTCTCACACAATTGGCTCTGGACACCTGAGCGCACGCCATTCACGCATGCTTGGGGAAGTCTATGATTCTGACCTGGTTACGCCTCTTGGCTGCGGAGGCCCCTCTACCCACCAACTTCCCGGATCTGTCCAAGTGCGTGTGTGTGTGTGTGTGTGCGTTGCGCGCGCGTAGGATGGCGGTAGCCTAAGGTGTGGCAGGTGGCGAGGAATACATGAAAGAGCGGTCCGCGATGGCAACTCGCTGCCATCACTCACTGCACTATCCCAATGGCAGCCAGCGCTGATGACAAAACAATGCAAATGGTTAGCCGGCCATTTTTGCTTCCTCACGACTTTGCACCTGGGACGATTGTTGGTCTGTAGTTTTTTCCTTCTAGCGCTACTCCCGCTCGCGTTGTTTGCGCAATGCACCTTGCACCTTGTTGGAGGCAGAATCTTTGATTTCTGATGGGTATTTGCACGCCTTGGTGGGTGACTTCAAAAGCCTGCCAGAGTATTGGAAAGGGATGGCCCGAGATTTCCCAAGACACCCAGTTGCTTCGAACCAACAGTTGTGGGGCCACTCCATTGGTTGTACCTTGTACAGTGGCTCTGTTGACCTTAGCATGGCTTGTGCCTAGTTTCTCACGCGCATTTGTTTTCATCCTCTAGGCTTCTGTTGGTCTTGGTCCAATCGTGGTTGCCAAGGTGATGAGATAGAGGCCATGAATGACAGCTGGCTCTTCTTGATCTGGCGCTCAGATGCATCCCCCTACTCAACGAACGCTGCCCTTTCGCGTTGGCCCATAGCGGTCTTGCCGGCATCCCGCTACATGATGGGCGCCGATTCCTCGAACCTCACGGTTCTTGCTGCCTGTTATGAGATCACAAAGTCCTTCAATGCACTTTCTACTGGTGGAGTTTCGATTCGAGATTTGAATCGCTCGGCAGTGGGCTTGTTTCTAGGTTCTGGCTTATTAGCTTTTGAATTGTGCTGTATGTTCTTTTTCACGCCAGTTGGAACGCTTCATTTTGGCGCCAGACTTGCTGGCCCGGCAGGTTGCAAACCTGAAATTCTGGGTAATGGGCTTTCGTGGGGATTGGAAAGCGCTTGTGCAAGTTTTTGCTTTCCAGCGCCACGCTCAAACTGACCAGGCTCTCGGAAGTCTAAACGTCTAAGCTCTTGTTTGTTTGTTTTTAGCGTTGTTCTGTTTTGTCGCTATTCAAAACACAAAATTGACCAGATGCAGCCCTGCAGATCTGTTGGCTATGCCATGCCTCAAAGGGCGCTGCAAACCTGGCCATGTGCTTCACGGATATCAGACCTGACGCAGCCTGGCGTGGGACATACCTCACTGGCGTTCCTTGGGCCACGGCACCACCATACTCTTGTCTCTTCGGCTTCGAGCTTGCTATGATCGTGGGCGACTTGCTGCACGTGTTCAACTTAGGCATAGCGAGAGATGCCTGTGGATCTATACTCAAATCCATATTACAAGAGCAAACTGTCTTTCCTGGTTCAACGATCGAGGGGCGGCTACAGCAAGCATCCCAATCCCTCAAACTCTTTGCTCGAAGGCATGGACATTGTCTGCGAATGAAAAAATTGACCCAAAAGAAGCTGGTCTGGGCAGGTCGCAAAAACCCTGAGCTGCGGGCATCAGGGTCAGACACCCATGTCACCTGCGTATGGCTTGAAGAAACTCTGAAAGAGTTCTCCGGTCAATATCCTGATTTCTGCACTTTACTTTGGGCGGGAAACCAAAGTATGCGGTGCTTGTATGAAGCTGGATTTTTTTTGAATGAAAGTGAGGTAGCTACTGTGCAAGCGCTGGGATCCTTGTACGTCAGGACCTTCCTGCAGCTGGCAAGAGCTGCTGTGGATCGTCACGTGTTTTGTGGCGAGTGCGCCCTAAGCTGCACGTTTTCCTTCACCTTACTGAATGCAAGCGGTCAGTAAATCCATGCAGGTACACTACCTGGATGGATGAAGACTTCCTTAAGAAAAAAGCAAAAAGCTTCAAAATGTCAGCTGTGGGAGCTGCTCAAAGCACTGTCCTGCAGAAGTGGTTGATGGCAATACCCCGGCAGCTCCAAAGAGCCGCTGATATTGTTTGATGCCCTAGCGCGCAGGTGTGTGTGTGTGTGCGTGTGTAGTCGGCCATGGAAAAACTGAGAAGCCGGACTGGTCCAGGGCGGTCATCCCATCACCACATGAATTGAATTGTCCATACTCAAAAAATGTAAGAGCTGTTTCCTGAAAAGGTTCCTGCACATAGGCTTTAGGTTTGCTTCACTATAGGTTCCATGTTGATCTTCTACCACCAATACCTGGCAAGCATGGAGTCCATGCCGTTGGTTGCAAAAGGCAGCAGTGCACCGTAAAGAATGGATTTTGCCTTCGCCTGTCATCGCAAAGCTTGTGCTTCATGGTAGCGGAGAAGGGATAGCCCCTGGTTGCCCTGATTGTGGTGGGGTCAAAGTGCTTTCAAACCTATATCCAGACATAAAACCGAGGCAAAAAAACATCTAAACCCCAGCAGGCCGTGAACACCGTGAAAAAAGGCAAATGAGACCGTGAAAACGGCAAATGACCGTGAAAACGGCAAATGACCGTGAAAAAATCCAAATGGCCGTGAAAAACCCAATGGCCGTGAAAATTCCAAATGACCAAAAAGTTTGAGGCATGTGTACGAGACAGGTATGATCATGTTTTTCGTGATCGAATGGTCCCCCAGGTCCTCTCTTCTTGTTTCGACTGCGGCGGGTCACCTTCCGGGCTCGCCTCTTCACCTTCCTTCGCACCTCCGCTTTGGGATCGAGTCCAGTCGTGGCGAATAGGCTCTCCATGAATGCGGGCCGCCTCCTTTTTCTTTTTCTTCTTCTTGGCGAAGCGCCAGGGGGCTTGTCTTTCTTCTTTTCCTATTCCACCTCTGACCCTACTCCTTTTCCGCGATCTCTCACCCGATCGACCTCGGCTCGAAGGTGACGAAGCTCGTCCTCCTCTTCTCTTGGAACGGCGGCCTCCAGGTTCTGGCTCCATCCGACTGCTGCTCGCTCCACCTCCTGAAGCTCTTGTGCATGGGTGTAGCCCTCGTCCCAAACCACTGCTGTGCATGGGTCTGAGCATAGGTGAACCCTCACTCGCTTTGCTGGGAGTTCCACCGGCTTTCAAACGGAGGATTCTCCCGTCCTCCTGCCGATGTACCTCCTCCACCTTGCTGATGATCTCGATCTCCTCGTCCCAATACTTGCCACGAATATGTACTCATGGCCATTCCAGGAGAGAGCCGAGTTCTATCTCTCCCGCCTTCTTCCATCCTCCGTCTGCCCGGGCGGAGCAGCTGCTGGCCTCCTCACGACCCTCCGGCCACCAAGATCTGCGGCCGGTCTCCTCTTCCGGTCACCGGCGAGAGCGGTAACCTCTACAGCGCTCCTCCCAAAGGCTTTGTCTCCTCCTCTCCCAATACCTTTCGTTCTTCAGGGTCTTCTTGATTCCCTTGTTTCTCTTGGGCTTCTTCTTGTTCTTGAATGCCCGGATCGGCCCAATCCACAGCTGGCCACGCAAAGGTCGCCGCGGTAGAGGTGGAGGATGATCAGGCGACCTTGGGCGCCTCCTCTGATTTTGTTCACCCTCCCAATCACCAGGAGGGGCTTCAACCTCTTGCTCAGGTACCTCCTCTTGTGCAATATCACCCGAGGAGACTCCCCTGTCTCCCCCTGTTGAACGACTCGAAGGGCTCGGAGTCCTCTCTCTCTTCTTGTCCTTCTTCTTTCTCTCCTTCAACCTGCTTCGGGATCTTGGTCTCTCGGCCTTTGTCTTTGGCCGTAGGTCAAGCTTTGAACTGCTCGACTTGCTCGCTTCCTTGAACTTCTCCTTCTGGTCGATGGCGGGGTTTGAGCTTGGCTTCACTACCTTCCTGGGCAATGGAAGGCGGGGATCCTTCTCAAATGACCTTTTGATCCCCTCAGTGATAGTTTCTGGGGTCTCATCTTTTATTCTTTTTCTTCTTCTTGCAGCCTCTTCCTCCTCCTTGTTCTCGAACTCCTCGTTCTCGTTGAGCAGTCCTGCAGGTGGCGCTGCAGAATGCCAGTGCCTCACGGTGGTGGCGCCCGTGAAGACACGCTCTCCTCGTCCCCGGAGAGCAACCGCTCGCTCCAGCCCACTCACGTAGACCTGGTGGAGGCCGGAGTAGATGTTCAGCCGAGCCTCCCTGTCAACTTTGTTGTGGAAGATCTCGGACACCTTGCTCACCAATGAGCAAAACCACACTCACACGCCCCTCCCGCACCGTCACCGGGAGGGGCGTCCATCCACGCTCAGCTGAAGCCGAGACACTGCGGTCGAGAACGTCTTCGGCGTTTCGCTTTAACACACGTGTCGTTTAACATATAATATGGGTCTCCCTCAAAATTTGGGGGGTGACGTCAAGAAAGAATGGTATTCTGTGGTGGTGATACGATGTGAAATGCCTCACTTCATTTTCACTACAGAATGATTGGCCCATGAACAGGCCAAAGACAGGCTTACTACAAAAGCAAAGCCCATGACCTACGTGTGTCCAAGGCGCTCAAAAACAAAAGCGCACTATGAAATTGACATGTTTTTCGTGACCTGCTTTTGAGTCATCAAGCCTATCATAACTACAAAATGTACTGTTACGTGCCTTGGCTTCTCCCCTTCCAGGACTACAAAATGCACTGGCTGCAATGCATCTACTATACAATGCTGTGACCAACGGTACCTTTTTTGTTTATGTAAAATGGTTTGCGACTATGAAATGTAAGGCCATGACGTGCCTTTCTAGAAGGTCTGTGACCATAAAATGTTTTGTGCCAAGACCATCTTGTATAAAATGGTCCTTTCATATAGGCCTCAAGGCCCATCATTTCGTAGTTTAAACTTTATGGAGGATATATATGGTAAGACCAGTGTCCGCTTTCCTGTGATTGAACCATCAAAAATGTCCGTGACATGTCCAGACCGACAATATTGTTCATGACCACACTGTCACACTGAATATAGACCCATCATTCTTTGCATCTGAAATCTTTTTTGAGACGGTGCAGCTCAATATAAGTTTGACTGGTGAGATCATCGTACAAATGGTGAGCACATGCAACGTTTACTTCAAACGATGTTGTGCTTATCATATCCACACATATCCGCAAAGACCACGAATCAGGTCAACAATTCCGGACTGGCTAGGACTTGACGCCCCCACGTTTCATCACCTTTTCAGGTGAAACCACAAAGTCCCAAGTCTCAAGGAATCAAGTGGGAGGGAAGTAGCAAGAAGCTACTAGTAGCTCCTGGCATCGCTACTAGGAACAAGAAGCTACTAGTAACAAAGAACATCGCTACTAGGAGCAAGCACGCTACTTGTTATTGACTGCTTCGCGATCTGTTGTTCTGACCGGTTCCCTTTGCGTCAACTCCATCACGTTTGGAGACCAAACCTGTCATTCTTGGGTAGACTCTTGATAAATAACCGCGGAAAGTTCTTTCAATCAAGAATTAAGTAGACACTTCATATCACTTCATCCCATCTGTCTGAAACCTATCAAACCCAATCCCTTGTATTTCGCGCCGTCTTTATCGGTTCTGCCCGAGGAACTAAATAGCTACGCTCTGCGCCAGAGCCTCTCTTCTCCACCTACACCGTGCTGCAAAGCGATTCACCTACCACCGATTGTCTTTGAGCCACTAGTGACTGATAGGCTGGCTTAACGAGGTTTGATGGGTTACACTCACAGGCCAAAGCGCCCCCAAAGGGCCAGGCCACTGTCCTTTCGCATCATGACCACCCCCATCACACACACACACAGCCTGTACCATGTGTGCCGCAAGCGCCGCGCGTTGCGCGCGTGCTGGCGCCTTGAAGCTTTTGGGCCAGGTTTGCAAGAAGGTCACTAAGAGCTCCTCTTGTTGCCGCGGCCGCGTGGCCCCCATGGCTGGTGCCTCAGGATGAAGACCCCTTCTCTACATTTGACCGCCAAAGTCTCAAAGCTTCTTGTAGGAACAATAAGCTACTAGGAACAAGTGCATCGCTACTAGTAACAAATGCCTTACTAGTAGAAACAAGAAGCTAGTAGTAACAAGTGCCTTACTAGTAGTAACAGGTGCCTTACTAGTAGTAACAAGAAGCTAGTAGGAACAGGTGCATCGCTACTAGTAACAAATGCCTTACTAGTAGTAACAAGAAGCTATTAGGAACAAGTGCCACGCTAGTAGTAACAAGTGCCTTACTAGTAGTAACAAGAAGCTAGTAGTAAATTTAGAATTAAATTAAACTTAAATTAATAGCAAACATTGTTACTACTAGTAAGGAACCTGTTACCACTAGCGTGGCACTTGTTACTACTAGAAACCGTCGAACCGTCGAACTGTCTTCGGATCCCCCACGAAGAGGGGCACGTCAGCCAGCAGCTCTTTCGCGGTGCGGCTGGAGCCCTACCGACAGGGCGTGGATGGCCCCGAAAGGACTGTTACTAGTAGCTTCTTGCTCCTAGTAGTAAGGCACTTGCTACTAGTAGCTTCTTGCTCCTAGTAGTAAGGCACTTGTTACTAGTAGCTTCTTGTTACTAGTAGCTTCTTGCTCCTAGTAGTAAGGCACTTGTTACTAGTAGCTTCTTGCTCCTAGTAGTAAGGCACTTGCTACTAGTAGCTTCTTGCTCCTAGTAGTAAGGCACTTGCTACTAGTAGCTTCTTGCTCCTAGTAGTAAGGCACTTGCTACTAGTAGCTTCTTGCTTCTAGTAGTAAGGCACTTGTTACTAGTAGCTTCTTGTTACTAGTAGCTTCTTGCTCCTAGTAGCGATGCCAGGAGCCCCTAGTAGCGTCCTTGCTCCTGGTTCCAAGGCCGAGTACAACACCATGCGAAAAGGGAGCTCTGGCCATAAGAAACTGGACACCTCTGTTGGTTCAGCGTGTCGCACTAGGATAGAATACGCCACCGGTCTTATGGCTCCTCAGAATTGAGGAACACCGCCTGCCACGCGGGGACACCCCAGTGGGTCGATATATTTGTGAAAACAAGCATCAGTCTGGGTGCCGGTGGGTTTCTAAGAATACGGCACTGATCCTCTTTCGAAACCAGGGATTCTGGGATGACTTCATGGAGAAGCCTGCAGCCTCACAGCTTCATGGAGAGCTTTTGCCTCGCCTCCAGAGCTTCTTGGAACTTTTGAAGCCAAGCTTCTGCTCCGGCCACCTGTCGAGATTGGACGGTCGGAACAGGCGAAACAGCTGAGCTCGGCTCCAGCGCTTCTCGGTTCAGCTGAGCTGGGGGGAGCTGCTTTGCTGGTCAGGTGCTTAGCTGCAAAATGACCAGAAAAACATGAAGGGGTTTCACATGGCTTGACTCCTTGGTATCTGGTCTCATGCCATCTTCTTCAACTTTGAGATGTTGGACAGTCATCTGATGCGCAGATAAGCGCAAAAAGAATCAAAAAGAGTTTTGCTGGGAGTTGCACAGTTGCACACAAAGGATTCTTCACCGTTGCACCCAAGTGAATCACCCCTGCCGATTGGTGGAAACAAATCACCAAAGGAATGGCATGTCTTCTCCGCTAAAGAATGGAACTGTCTGCCAAACCGCCAAGAAGCAGACTTCCATCAGCCTTGTTGAGATCTTCATCCTCTTTCTTGGCATGACTGAACTCATAGACCAAGGGGGCCTCAAGCTATTCCGACTGTCATCTCGAAACCCTAAACTCTCAATGTGCAAAACTCTCAAACTGTTTGGATGCTCCTTGAGTGACATCTTACGACCCACTGGGTCCCACTGGTTCACTAGGACCTACAAAGACCAATCTTCTCTCGGGCTTCCTCCGGGTCTTATCTTCTCTCGGGAAAGACTGGGAGGACTCGAGTACTCGAGAAGGCGCTTGAGTAGCTTGAGAAGGCGAAGTCGCCAAAGCCCAAAGGGCCCCCAAGTTTGGTGATTTAGAATGGTTTAAATGGACCCCACTGTAATTGAGTTCTCACAAGGACTAGTTGAGTCGCACTGACCTATGTGCGAGCGTTAAGGCGCACGGAGAGAAAGGAGAAAGTTCAAGGAAAAAACACATAGGCCATCAATATTAGGTTGGAGGCCATCGCTCTTAGGTTGCAGGCCATCGCTCTTAGGTTGGAGGCCATCGCTTCCAGGTTGGAGGCCATCGCTAGTAGCTTGGAGGTCATCGTTATTAGGTTGGAGGCCATCGCTCTTAGGTTGGAGGCCATCGCTCTTATAGGTTGGAGGCCATTGCTAGTAGCTTGGAGGTCATCGCTCTTAGGTTGGAGGCCATTGCTATTATGTTGCAGGCCATCGCTCTTGGGTTGGAGGCCATCGCTCTTAGGTTGGAGGCCATCGCTCTCGGGTTGGAGGCCATCGCTCTTAGGTTGGAGGCCATCGCTCTTAGGTTGGATGCCATCGCTCCTAGGTTGGAGGCCATCGTGATTAGGTTGGAGGCCATCGCTCTTAGGTTGGAGGCCATCGCTTCTAGGTTGGAGGCCATCACTTCTAGGTTGGAGGCCATCGTTATTAGGTTGGAGGCCATCGCTTCTAGGTTGGAGGCCATCGTTATTAGGTTGGAGCCATCGCTCTTAGGTTCGAGGCCATCGCTAGTAGGTTGGAGGCCATCGCTCTTAGGTTGGAGGCCATCGCTTCTAGGTTGGAGGCCATCGTTATTCGGTTGGAGGCCATTGCTCTTAGGTTGGAGGCCATCGCTTGTAGGTTGGAGGCCATCGAAATTACGTTGGAGGCCATCGCTCTTATGTTGGAGGCCATCGCTTTTAGGATGGAGGCCTTTGCTCTTAGGTTGGAGGCCATCGCTTCTAGGTTGGAGGTCATCGTTATTAGGTTGGAGGCCATCGCTCTTAGGTTGGAGGCCATTGCTCTTAGGTTGGAGGCCATCGCTTCTAGGTTGGAGGCCTTCGTTATTTGGTTGGAGGCCATCGCTCTTAGGTTTGAGGCCATCGCT
>CAXAMN010026317.1:131700-146145 GCA_963970005.1 Durusdinium trenchii | reverse complement strand
CTAGTAGCGATGCCAGGAGCCCCTAGTAGCGTCCTTGCTCCTAGTAGCGATGCCAGGAGCTACTAGTAGCGTGCTCAAGACCAGTTTAGCTACGAAGAACGGACCTGCAAGTTTCTGCGCCAGCGACATAAAAATCTATCGCCCAAGAACGGTCCAAAGACGTTGAAACTTTGTTCAGGCTTCATAGGCTCATTTTGTCACCACAAAGAAGCAAGAAACAATTTCATAGTAACTATATATCTGAGACTTCCTTCCAAAGGCGTGTTTCTAGACTGACCTTATCAAAACAAGCCTCAGCCATGGACCGCACTATCGAACGGGGGCCAAAGGCGCCTTGCTTCTGAAGACGCCTTCTCACCACCACCGTCAAAACTTGAGACGTTCAACCTCCCGCCGATGACCTTTGTATCGACCAAGTGAGGCTCCGTCGGCCTTAGGCGGCAAAGACCTTTACATAGTTGATCTGCCAATAGCCCTGGATCTTCGGAATGTTGTTGGGATCTTGAACAAAGCCATCGCACTCAGCCTTACTATCCCAGGGAGAAACTTCCCCGGCCCAATCCCCGCAGAAGTCCGTATTGATGGTCAAGACCTGGTCTTGGAAGTGTGTGGATGGACAGTTCGCACCGAAAGGGAAAAACACATATGGCTCTCCCCACGTCAAGGAGTCCGGTTCGCCGGCCGTGATATCCTGTGGGATTTGGCTTCGCGGCCACATCCAAATCTTAATGCCTTCAGAAGTCCATTGGGTCGCATAAACACCTCCGCCTTGATCATTGAAGGCGGCGCCTCCACTGTTGTTGGGTCCTTCCACTTGACAGCCCTCATGGCCAGATTCGGCGTTGCAGTCTGGATTAATGATGCCGGGAATGTCCATGTTGCAGCCATAGCTGGTGTGCAAAGTCGTTTGGACGATGTTCTCCACATTCACCGTCTCAATGGTATCAATCTCGCCGTTATTCGGCCAATCAGGGCCGTAAGACCACCAAGCTGGCCAGGTACCAAGTCCGGCAGGCATATGTTTGATATCAATCAAGAAGAGGTGGCCCTCCGAGAAGCGTTCCTTTGACTCCAAACGGATGGATTTCACCGGTGTCCATTGACCCACCGTGCTATTGAGAAGGACGACGCCATCGTTGACCTGGTAAAGACCGAGTTCTAAGGCCTCGTCCTTGGACACGTAAACCACATCCCCTTCCGTCGGATCTGGAGCAGTAAAGAAGTTCCAACAATCGATGAAGCTCTCGCCCTGGAGCAGTTCGGTCTGCTTGGACTCGGTCGCCCAACATCAACTGGTTCCAAGTTCTTTTTGTTCACTACTTCAATGGGATGTGTTATATCATTTTCGAACTCTGTAAGAATGCGCTCGGAAGCTCCCACCAGCCTGGCAGTCGAGCAAAGGAGCCTTTGTTGGAAAGAGTACCGAGTACTCAGCAGGTTTGTCACAGAAAGACACCAAAATCCCTGTTTAGAAGCCGTAACCGATCTAATTGTTGCAAGTCAAAATCGCAATCACGCTACTGGAGCAGGTGCTGGAGAGGGAGCTGCTGTGCTGGAGCTGCCGGAGCAAGTAGCGAGTCTTTTCTTAGAGCCTTGGGGGCTGCAGAGTGGGTACAGCGAGTTCGGGAGGACAAATTCCCGCAACTGGCCTGATCCGCTCTCAATACCTCTCTACCAACAAGAGTGCCTTCTTGACACTAGGTCTCCCAAAGCTACCTTGTGAAACAAGAATGCGTTTCGAGAAATCTTTTGGCGGCCTTCAGCCTTTTGTTGGAGAGAACGTTACGCCAGCATAGGCATCCAAGCTCCAAAGCGCACACTGACATCAACATCTGGCAGCAGCACCATGCAGCACCCTTCCACGGCAGCAGTACGCAGACTCGCACCCAGGCTCCGAAGCACAAACAGCCACCAAGAACCCCACCAGTTCTCGCTGTCTGGGGAAATCTACATCTTCAAAGTGCCAAGGCCAGTAACGGTTAGTAGAGCACATCTTGAAAACCTTCTTGGCTAGACAAGGCTGCAGTGTTTTTTCAAACCCTTGTAGTCAAAGCGAACAAATCATAACTTGCTTCGAGACACAGCCAGTGAAGTTCGAGGAGGCAGAGGGGCACGTATCACCGTTTGGACAGCACTGGTTGCCTGCCTGAAGAAAGTGAGCGACGAAGACCATTTGTCATCAAATGTCGTTGAACCCAAACTTGTTCTCACTCTCACGAGTCTAGCCTTGCGTCTAGCCTTGGGTCTATCCTACGACCAGAAAAGCTGGATGATGATGGTTACTGTAGTAAAGGCCTTTCTCTAGAATATATACATTTAAGAAAACATATATATGTATATATATAATCCAAAAGGGATGCAACAGGATGTCAGAAATGCCGTACATCTGTACTATGGTCTACACCGCAACATGTTCACACTATTGGCGGTGTGGGCGCAGCATAGTTCTCCCTATTTCTACTGTCCTTCTCCTGGTGGGATTTGTATCCTCTCAAGAACGGGGTTCCTGGAGATGTCTGGTTGCATACTTTCTGGGTGGTCTCTTTTCATCTCTGCTAGTTCAAGCATTCTTTCATCTCGATCTATCTCATATGTTCTCCTCTTCCTAGCAAAGTCTCTTGTCTTTCTTTCAATTGCTCAACCTTCTCCAAGAGTCAACCACACATTAGTATTGCCTTTTCCTTCTCATACTCTGCCCTGATTGTTTGTTCCCTATTTCCTGGCTTGAACCTTCTTGTCAAGTGCCCTTCTGTGGGAACTGCTCCTTCTAAGGCTGCTTTCAACATCACCTTTGTTCTCATGTCTTCCAAGCTCCTGCTTGCTAAGAAATTTGCTGCGTTCATCTCACCCATAATGTCATAGCTACCTCTCTCAAGAGTGTTTGGCCCTTCTTGTTCTACCAAGCCTCCATTGAAAGTCAATCCACTATGAATTCTTCTGGCGTAGTCATGCAGCTTGTCCATCCTTTCTTTATCACCTTCCACCTGGTCAAACATCCATTCAATCTCGACTATTTTTTCATCTCTGCTCCATCAACTCTGTCACCAAGAGTACTCATCAAATGCAATTGGTTTTCTTCAATCCGCCTTTCGACATACTTGTAGAGCTTCCACATTGCAAAGGCCACTGCTGCAAAACCCATGATAATGATCATGATGATCACAATGATCACAGCTTTCCACCTTCCATTGGATTCTCCTTCCTCCAATCCACACTGGTTGTTTTCATAGCTTTCTCCCTTCTTCACATTGCCTTCTCCTGCGTGTGAAAATTCAACTACTAGACAATAGTCTAAAGTCTTCTTCAAGCACCCTAGAAATTTCTTCAAGCCGTGAAATGACATAGCTGTTGGGTTTGACATTCTTGAAGCCAATTCTTTCAGTGTAATTGCTACATCATACCTCTCTTGACATGGTAGATACCTGATCCAACAATGCTTCTGAATAGGCTAACCTTTCCTTGCTCATGCAAGACTTCTGATTTGTCTTCCATCTGAATTGAATTGTCTGATGGTAGTTGCTGGAGTTTGACCTTCCAAATCTGCTCTTCATAGGCTTTCAGCATCTGCTGGATGTAGTTACCTGGCTGGATCCATGGTCCACCTTTCTCTAGTTTGCGCGTTCTCCTCAGGAAGTTAAACTCATCACCAACCCTGTCTTGGATCTTTGGAAGAAAGATTTCATTGATGTACTTTGGACAACCTGTGAATATCAAGCCATCTACTCGATCAATGTCCATTGGCATGGGTCCTTGATAGTCTGTACTGCTACTTGCCACCATGGAAGTAGCCCATTTCTGCTGAAAAGGACCCCACTGCAACACGTGCTCCCTCAAAGTTGAGTATTGAACATTGTCGCCAATTGTCAAATCCAAGTATGGTTTGAGAAGTTGAGGTTCTAGTGCACTGCTCATTGAAAATGCTGGCCATGTAGCGGCTTGCTTATCCCCTAGCCTTCGAAGTAGGCTTCAAAGCTTTGTTCAATCCATTGGAGTCCTCCACAGCTTTCACCAATTGCAGTGCTCTTCCCCTCATCAATGAAGCAAACAATCCATAGAGCTTGATGCACCTGGACTTGTCTTCTCCAGTTGCCAAGTCCATGTCAAATTTCTCCTTTGGCTTGTCATGAACCTCTTTCAAGTCCTTCATATGAGCCTCATCCACTGAGCTCAAATATTTCTCAAATACCCATGACCACTCTCTGAATGCGTTGATCTCTTCTTCTTGTGACTTGTAGTCAAAGATGTTGGGCCTTGCTATCAGCTTTGACCAATCAGTTGTTGATGGCTTCTTGTCTTCAACTGCTTTCTTTACTGCCTCAGCTGCTGATGTTGTTGCTGGCGTACTCTGCGCTATGATATTGAGGAATCTCTTTTGACCTCCTCCATGACACAATGTACGGGGTGCAGCTCACAACAATTTGTCACCAGTCCAGCTATTTGGGTTCCAAAAGCCCCAAATCTATGGCTCGAAATCGCACCTGGGATCTCCGTGACCTAGGTGCTTTTCTCTGGAGCTCAAAGCGGGCTACCCTTATCCCTGCTCCGCTACCATGCGAACTTTTTTCTTTAATCCAAAAGGGTTGCAACAGGTCTCATGATGTGAGAAATGCTGTACTTCTGTACTATGGTCTACCTTGAAACATGTTCACAATATATACATAATGTAGTGATAATTGCTTACCAACCGTTACAGGTAATAGGACAGACCCAAAGTCTAGCATTGTAACCATCCAAGTCTTGAAATCATTGAAATGTCTGGGACGTTGTCCTCATCTGGCACACTAAGCAGAAGGCACACTCCGCAGTAGAATTCGGACATGTCACCTGAAACTTCCAGGTGCTCAGGAATGACACAGACAGTGCTATGATGACTCTTTCTTTCAATGTCCATGTCAAAAAGGAGAGCTTCCTGCTCCCTCATTTTGTGTTTGTGGGTCGACCCTCGATCCTTCTAGGCGAATGGCAACTAGCTTTCCTTGGTCTTTGGTCGAGGAGCCGTGTCTCCAACCTTGCACGCAATGGTGGTGGCTGTGTCGGCCGTGGTGGCAGGTGGCGCCGGCGCTGGAGCTGCGCCAGCGCCGGCCGGTGCTGCCCCTGTCGCCCAGGAAGGAGTGTATCCCGACCAAGAGCATCTCCTGAGATGTCTCGCCAAACCCTTCTTTGGACCAACGCGTCAAATCCGCGTGTTTTCAAGCCACATGAACGCCATTCGTCGGCCATTCGCCGGCCAGTCGTCAACCATACCAGCCATGTGTCGGCACCAAAGGCGACACTTTGCAGCCGCCACAACGGCACCAACATTCGGAGCCTGTGCAAACAACCGCCCGAAACAGTCTCGCAAAAGTACACTAGCATGGACTCGCATGAGAAGAGATCGTGTTGGAGGCAAATGAAACGCGAGAGGAAAGCCTGATGACTTGGCCACATGGGGCTTATGGGTTGATCAGTCGATCATGGACTGTAAGAAAGTAAAGTTCTTCCGGATCTAAATTCCTGTCCTGGCAAGTGGCATGGAGTATGAATGATTAAAGGTTGCACAAAACCCGGGAGCCGTTCTCGGGATCTGCCCGACCGTTCCCGACCGTTCCGGACTCCCCAGGCCATCATCGGCGGTGGCCATCGTGTCCGGGTTGAACCAGTCCTGAGGCGAGCAGTGCCAAGCGATGGCCTCCAACCTACTAGCGTCCTTGCTCCTAGTAGCGATGCCAGGAGCCCCTAGTAGCTTCTTGTTCCTAGTAGGAAGGCCAGGAGCCCCTAGTAGCGTCCTTGCTCCTAATAGCGATGGCCTCCAACCTAATGAGGTGCTGTGGTTTGTCATGGTGTCACCATTTGGTTTCTCGCAGCTTGCGATAGGGTTGGCAGCACGGACATCCAGGCCTCTAGGAAACCCACCATTTATGTGTCTTGTGGGAGAACACTTTCAAGCTGTCTTCACCCATGAGTACACACCTAGGCACAGGCACAAACAACAAATCCTCTTCAGTTCACTGATGTTTGTTGAGAAAACCAACACTGATGTTTGTTGAGAAAACCAACACCAATGCGTGGAGAGTCAAAACATCCGATTGGTGTTTTCAGCACCCTTAACTACTAGCGATGGCCTCCAACCCACTAGCAATGGCCTCCAACCTACTAGCTGATAAGCTTGCCGCCATGGGGCACACTTGCAACTGCCCTGGCTTGGGCAATCTGCAGCATCTTCCTGATCCTCGGAAAGTCGCTCAACCTGTGAACAAAACCAAACCAATCGCTGCCAATCATGGTGCGCAGTTTGGATGCAAATATGCGTTCAAACAATTGGTTACAGCAGCCTACCATATCACTGTCTCTCACTTGGATGTTGTAAAGATTATATAGCTAGAAGGAAACGAACACACAGCTACGGTTATAACTAGCAAAACGGGTCCCCCCTCCTAGCAAACAATCGAGGAAGTATGAATAGAATCCCCGCCCCAAACACCATTAGTATTCGTAGCAGTAGCAGTTGCAGTAGCAGTAGTAGACGTCGTCGTCGTCGTGGTAGTCGTAGTGGTAGTGGTAGTGGTAGTGGTAGTCGTAGTACTAGTAGTAGTAGTAGTAGTAGTAGTAGGAGTAGCAGTAGCAGTAGCAGTAGTAGTAGTAGCAGTAGTAGTAGTAGCAGTAGGAGTAGGAGTAGGAGTAGTAGTAGCAGTAGTAGTACTAGTAGTACTAGTAGTACTAGTAGTCGTAGTAGTATAAGAGTCAAGTAACGATTTGAAAGGGCAACAATGGCAGAACTAAGAAAAGCTACTCTTTTTTCCCTTAGGGCCCAACAATTGATGTTATTCACTTCCCCTGGGCTGGTGTACTACCCCCTTGAAAAATTGTTTTGAGCAATGAAATCGTTGAGTTTTAATAAGCGTTTTTGAAACCGATGTCCAGGTCGGAATTCCATGAATCAAGCAAACCTCAGGAGAGTTAAGTAAGGATGTTGAAGAGGGAGCAATGACAGAACAATAGAAAGGTAAACGAAACCCAAAAAAAGAACACCCTGGGTGAAAAAGACATGTATTATTCCCTCAACTATTCAGGGTGTTGGAATAGTTTAGCGAAAAAGAAGTTACTTTTTCGTCCCATTGTACCAATTTGGATGCAACATGACATTACTACAAAATGATAGCAAATCAAGCTGATACTCAACAACAACATCTGTACCTTTTGCAGGTAGGCGGCACTTGCTTCCGTTCAAGTTTTGCATGTTGTTGTTTTTTCTCCAACACACTGTAGCAACATTTGAATTGGGGAGCATTCTGTAGAGGAACCAGAGGAACAACCTGATCTCACTTGATGCTGTCTGGCTCGAAACTGCATTCTCTCCGTCGACCGATACCAGGACGGCCAGCTGTGTCCGCTTTCGACCACACATTGAAAAACCCTTAAAACGGAATCATGTCCACTGGAAAGTGCAACGTATGTGGGGGCTGGCTGACGGCTGGCTGGCGGCTGAGAGGCTAAAAGAGAAGTGCCCACCAAAATAAGAACTAGTATTCAGAAGGCTTCGAGAAAAAACAGAAAAGGCAAAAGCTTGATGTAAAACTTCGTTGACAGCTGTTTGTTTTCGTCCCCAAGGACTGCCCAGTGGCGTTGGAGATCAGCTTCCAGTTTCCCACGTCTGCCAATTCACCACCACCTGGGCGAAGCGTAGTCTTCTGCACGGCGGAGCGGTTCTGAACGGTTCCCATTCCGGCGCAAGATCTGGCGCAGAATCCGAGAGACCATCGATTCTCCTTCAGGATGGGCAAACTTGCATCCATTTCAAGATCTCTTTACTTCGCGTCGCGCGGATCAAAGGGACAACAAGAAACAAAATCTGACAAGTCCCTTCCTTGGTGCCAAGGCACATTGCTCTTCGTATCCATATCCACATCCAGTACCATCGAGCCACTGCATACTCCCTCAGCACCCAGAAGTTTCTCCCACCCGGTAGCTTCTTGTCATCCAACCAAACCTCCACCCTAGTAGCGACACCCTCCAACCCTAGTACCGACCTAATAGCGATGGCCTCCACCCTAGTAGCGATGGCCTTCAACCTAAAAATGATAGTCTCCACCCTAGTAGCAATGGCCTCCAACCTAATAGCGATGGCCTCCACCCTAGTAGCGATGGCCTCCAACCTAATTAGCGGTGGCATCCACCCTAGTAGCGATGGCCTTCAACCTAAAAATGATGGTCTCCACCCTAGTAGCAATGGCCTCCAACCTAATAGCCATGGCCTCCACCCTAGTAGCGATGGCCTCCAACCTAATTAGCGGTGGCATCCACCCTAGTAGCGATGGCCTCCAACCTAATTAGCGATGGCATCCACCCTAGTAGCGATGGCCTCCAGCCTAATAGCGATGGCCTCCAACTTACTAGCGATGGCCTCAAACCTACTAGTGATGGCCTCCACCCTAGTAGCGATGGCCTCCAACCTAAAAGCGGTGGCCTCCACCCTAGTAGCGATGGCATCCAACCTAATAGCGATGGCCTCCACCCTATAGTAGCGATGGCCTCCAACCTAATAACGATGGCGTTCACCCTAGTAACGATGGCATCCAACCTAATAGCGATGGCCTCCACCCTATATAGTAGCGATGGCCTCTAACCTAAAAACGATGGCCTCCACCCTAGTAGCACTGGCCTCCAACCCAATAGCGATGGCCTCCACCCTAGTAGCCATGGCCTCCACCCTAGTAGCGATGGAATCGTTATGTCTACACTTTCACTGGGCCATGGTGGCCATGGAGCGTCTTTCATGTCTTCATCAAGGATCGCTGTGCACAGTACATACTTCGAGCTCGGGTATGAAGAGGACACGTCTTGCGAAAAGTTGTATTTGTGGGACACATTCCAATATTGGACATTGTAACAGAACAAAACAAAAGGAAAAGGCGAAAAGGCTGGCAGGAGAGAATCTAGAGAACCGAAGACCCTGGACGAAGGCCCAGCATGCGCTTCCTTCAGATTTTTTGTCGCCCAGGCGCCGGACTCCCAGTAGTCCACCACCAAGACCATGCCGTCCGCCAAGTTTTCTGCGGGAAAAAAGAAAGACGTGGTGTCCGCGGTTCATGTGTCTCCCACCCGTTTTGACCCGAGTTATTTCTGGGGTCTGTGGTGTCCTAAAAGATGACGACGTCTCAAGGCGGTCAAAAGCCGCTTCTTCACATCGAATCCTAATTTAGAAAGACCGTTTGAACCAGAACTGACACCTCTCGTCGTAAATGATCTGGCATTGGTGTGAAGGAATTGAACAGTTCGGTACTCAGCATCTTCTGTGGAAAGGTTCTGAGCAAAACATACATTGGTGAGAAAGAAATGTCCGTTTCCATGTCACAAGACTCGCACAATTACTGGCTCAAAAACCAGGTCGTATTTCTCCAACTCAGGTCTTCCATGTCACATCGACCAAGCTGCGCCATTGGCTATTGAGCGCACTGCCCTGGCCGCCAAAGGACTTCACCACAGCTGTGTCCTGACCAGACCGGCAAGAACCTTCCGACGAGAAGCCCGAAGAGGAAACACACAAATCACATCATAGAGTGACTAGCTGCTGGCCGCTCAAATGGAGATGTACCAAAAAAACGAGCCCAACATGCTGCAAACATGTCAACATCCAAAGCCCGAGTGCGGACTTGTGACATGTTGCCAAACTCTCGCATAGGCCACAAGGTTGTTGTTCGGGTCACCATCGCCGTAGATATTCTGGCAGTCGAGCTTTCTTCAGTCCAAAGTGCATCGTCAGGGTGTGGGTGGCTCTCGAGGGTGAACATGCAACGGGTCTAGTGCCGGTCTGTGACTTCAAAGAAAAACTCAGGTTGTCCTACCTGAGTGAGGGACCTGTTACAAACTCGCTGCGGCTTTTCAGGCCAACTACTTCATGCTTCGCTGCCTGATGAAAGGTGAGGGAGTAATTGAAAGGCTGCGTGGTATCGATCGTGTCACCTCAGACAGCGGGCAATCTGACGCTGATCTTGCGACAGACCTCATGGACCCCACCCGCACGTCCGGCACTTGAAGCTTCATGATTCATTGTTTAAACGCTAGTAGAAACAAGTGCCTTACTAGTAGTAGTAGTAGTAGTAGTAGTAGTAGTAGTAGTAGTAGTAGTAGTAGTAGTAGTAGTAACAGTTGCCTTACTAGTAGTAACAAGAAGCTAGTAGTAACAAGTGCCTTACTAGTAGTAACAAGTGCCTTACTAGTAGTAACTTTGTATTGATGATGCTGTTCACATGCTGATGATTTGGCGTTGGCATTGTCTTGTAATTCCTGTTGGATACTACAAGTGCTCGGTCAAAAGGCCGAAGCATTGCGCGAACAAGGTTGTTCACTCCCACTAAGAACTCTAGACTTCAACAAGTTCATCCAACGGCTCTGTTCTTTAAACTTCATAATGCTAGGTCGACGTACCCCTAATAAATCATACCTTTTGAAACCCTCATCTGGACCAGAGGTTCCTCCAAATCTCGTCATCTTCCTTCCCCAGCTTCCCCAGGCTTCCCCCATGTGCAAGGCTTTCCGAATTGAGCCACTACCAGGCCCAAACTCTGGAGGGACAAACCTCATCACGGGATCACCTGGGCTTTCAGCGCTTTTCGGCAAGACGGCTCCAACACGGGGGCGCCAAGCCGGAAATAGAGGCGGAAAAAAGACGCGCCGCAATTGCCGCAATCGATATCTTTGTGAAAATTTCAGTGTGAAGAAATCGCGACATTGAAATAACCCGCTCGCGAAATCGCGGTGTTGGTGACACTCCCTCTGTACTCCGACCCTCCCTCGGCACACGAGTGGATAAGGAATCTTTGCTCGGCAAAGGCTCGAAACGAAACCGGGATGCTTGAGGAAGCAACACTCCTGGCCCCCTGGCAACCGCTTGGCGTCAAAGACGAGTTCTCTGACGTCTGGACACTCACGAGGTCTGTGATCAGTTGTATTCGGATCAGTTCTGTTCCGACCGGGCCAAGCTCGGGGCACACGGGCGCGGGAGTGAGCATCGAAGACAAGTGTGAAGTTCTTGTGGCCTCCAACCCAATAGCTTCCTGTTCCTAGTAGCGATGCCAGGAGCCCCTAGTAGCATCCTTGCTCCTAGTAGCGATGCCAGGAGCCCCTAGCTTCCTGTTCCTAGTAGTAGGGCCAGGAGCCCCTAGTAGCTTCCTTGCTCCTAGTAGTAGGGCCAGGAGCCCCTAGTAGCATCCTTGCTCCTAGTAGCGATGCCAGGAGCCCCTAGCCCTAGTAGCTTCCTTGAGCCCCTAGTAGCTTCCTTGCTCCTAGTAGGGCCAGGAGGCCCTAGTAGCGTCCTTGCTCCTAGTAGCGATGAAAAGACTCGTGGCTCAATTCCCAAATGGTGATATGGCTTTGCGAAAAATGGTCCTTGGCATTTGAGCCACGAGTTCTGGGGGGAGCAGAACTGCCAGGGTCTGAGAGCACTGCAGCTGAGAGACCATTGCCATCACAGCTGCTCTTGGTGGGGTACCCATAGCCTAGTCATGAAGCGCCATGCTTGGAGCATATGCATGAGCGAAGGTGCCTCCGAACAAGGGGCTTCTTTTAAGCGATGGTTTGTTGCTGCTTCCTGAATACGTGTGTTACAGACACAAGGGTTAAAAAAAGAAAACAGGCGTGGCAAATCCGGTTGAGCTGATGACTCTGTCCTTCCCAAGAAAGAACTACTCCATGAAAACCTTGCATTGACCTAGCCAATTCTCAGCAACATGTATATAATCAAATCTTCTTCGCACCCTCACAGTTGGCTACAAGACAGCACCACAGGGATCTCATGGACGATATTATGTCGTTGGTTATGGGGGTCAGCGCATCCCGCTCGAAGACACAAAAGTAGAAAAAACGTGCGGAGCACTCGGTTCGGAGCACTGGTTCGCACAAGGCTTGCACCAAGTAGCAGTTGTGATTCGTAATTTGCAAGGCTTGATTGTTCATCTCCTGGGCACAAACACGTATCTCACATCACACGCTCAAGAAGAGCGGTCACATGAGGATCAATTTGCCAAGCACCAACTTTCCCAGACTGCCTTCCCCTTTCCATGACAATATCTACCGCGTGCCGGCTCGCGTCGTCCAAGCTACAGCAAGGTCAAACTCTGCACAGCAATTTCCGCCAACACAGTTGGCATCGCAGTAGTAGTCACCATACTCCCTGGGCCGCTGGGCTCGACTTTGCACCAAAATAGGCTTCGGACTTCGGACATTGGGTTCTACAAACACCTACCAGGCAAACGATTTCCGGCAAGGCCAGTGGGGAATGTTTGTGTGATGAAGAAGCGTTGTTTGTGTTTGTCAAATGATGCGTGATGGCGTCGTGTTTCACGCCCACGATGCGGATGAAGTTTTTGTTGAGGTGTATTGTGTATTGCAGCGGTCTGCGAAGTGCGACCTGGTTTCACAACTGACCGGTGCATTCGCGATTGGTGACCCAGTGTGGCAGGTGTGGACTTCTAACAACTGCGACCTGGAGGGTTCTTGACATCTTGCGCTCCACTCCTGGGTGAACTGGACAATCCATGCGACTTTGGCGTGTTCATAGGAGCAAAGGGCATCGCTACTAGGAGCAAGGGCCTTACCACCAGGAACAAGAAGCTAGTATAAATAGAATTTAAATAAGTGTCATGCTTCTATGAACTGGTTTCCTCATTGATCAATCTGACTTGTGACTGGGTGCCCTTGTCAAAAAGCTGTGCAAGTGCCTTCAAAAGCGGCCTTCTACAGTATTCAAAGGCAATGTCGTCTTTTCCATCGTCAGCTTTTAAGCAGGTTTCGATTTCGCACAAGTGCACAAAGCTTGCTTGTGCCCAGAATCCAGGATCCGGAAAGAAGGTGGTTTGAGGACGCTACTAGGAACAAAGGGCATCGCTACTAGGAGCGATCGGACGCTACTAGCATCTCCTGGCATCGCTACTAGAAACAAGAACGCTACTAGGGGCTCCTGGCCGTACTACTAGGAGCAAGAAGCTACTAGGGGCTCCTGGCATGTATGTTCGCTATTGTTCACTAGCTCTTCACCTCGGCCTCGACTACTCCACTCCATCTGCTCATGTTCAGCTCTTCGAAAAAAACATCGACCAACTCGACAGCTCCATTTTGAGCTGAAGCGCCCCGGCGTTTCTGCAGGCATGTTCACCAGAAAGAAGTTCACGTTGCAGCCGCAGCTCGCTCCTCACGTCAGCTTCATCGGAGTCGAGACCAAAACGGCTGGCCGCGAGTTCGGCGCGGCCAAGGTTCCGTTCAAGGCGATGGTGGTGATCAGGGTTTGCCCAGCCACCTGCAACCTTGGATGCGACCAAGCCTACGACGCAACCAGCGTTCTCATGTGTTTCCCTGCAAAAACGTATGCACAAAAGACTCCTCTGCAGGGATTGATCTGCCAATTCTGACACTGAGACATGAAATGGCCGAATCTGCACATGAGCCGCTTCTCAAAGTTGCTGGCATCTTGATAATCTGTGGTGTCGTGGTTCATCAAGTAGTACCTGGACGCAGAACAGCGGCTCCTCTCTTCGGCCCTTTGGCCCCGTTCGATCACGCAATTTCAAGGCCAGTGGACGTTGCGTTTCGACTGGTGCATTCGCTTGCTGATGTGAGGCACAAGCTGGTCGCAAGACTGGTCTCTTTCCCATGGCAGAAAAAAAAGAAAACAGGAGCCCGGCACTTGTTGTTGACGCCGTATTGGACAGTGGTGCCATCCTGGAAGCAAGCTCATTTCTCTCTGCGGTTTTCGCGTGGGCTTCGCGGCTTCAGCTCTCAAGAAACAACTCAGGAAAAAAGAACATGGAAAAGTTCTGCCCGTGGGTTCAACTACCAGCTGGTGTCCAATCAGGTGGTTGGAAGAAGCGACCAATTCGTCGGCCAGTTCGTTCACAGCCTTGGCTCACCTCCCTTCCACTGCAAACACTTTCGACCAGAAGGCGGCACAGGAAAACATCCTCAGCGGCACCGATTGGAAACTCCAAGATCCCCGGCATTGATGATGTTGGCACCAGGTAAGTAGTACTCCTTCATGGTCCCGTCCACGTTCCACTTCAAGGCACCGTTGCCGTTGCCTCAAGGATTCCACGTCGGCACACGCCACTTCCATATGTCTAAACAACACAGGGAGCTTCTGAACTAAAGATCATCACGATAGTCGGTGGGAGCTGCAGCTACTGCAAGCTCCTACCTTCTGGGCCTATTTAGACCAACTGCGTCGGCACTCGGACAGATCAGCCTTGGGCGGCGCCCATCAAACGAGCTGCACGCAAGTTCGCTCGACCGGTAGTCCGGCCGTCCCGTCTCGTCCCAAGGCCCGTGTCTGCGTCCAGATCAATGGATCTGTTTTGGAAAAGATTAACCTACTTCAACCTCTCCAACCTACTAGCGATGGCCTCCAACCTACTAGCGATCTAGCGATGGCCTCCAACCTACTAGCGATGGCCTCCAACCTACTAGCGATCTAGCGAT
>CAXAMN010026317.1:102601-116700 GCA_963970005.1 Durusdinium trenchii | reverse complement strand
GCGGTGCTCTGGGTGATGTCGGCGCAAAGTTGGAGTGCGCAGGTGAAGTTGGCTCACAATCATCATCAGGCATCGATGATCTGTGTGGTGCGTCTGCTGTCGGCACTGGTGGTTCCAGTCCGCGATGTCGGGTGGTTCATCATCTTCTTCCAGCAAGAGTCCGTCGGCTCGGTGTGTTGTTCTGCTTTTGCCATTTGTCCAGGTGTGAGGTGGCCTGACTGCGCATGGTCCGGAACATGGGATACACTTCTGGTCTTGAATGAAGACAAGTCTCTCTGACTACAGCTATTGCGGTCTCACTCATCATGAGTCTGGGCGCGCGCCTTGGCTCGAGTCCAGAGAAGGCCAGAAGCCACAGAAGGCCAAATACCACAAGCAGAGTTAGCTTCGATTGCAAGCATTTTGGCATAAAGCATCCGAATAGTGTCGCTCCGTGACAAGAGAGGGCACAGCTCAATGCCCTAGCAATCGGCTCGGCCAGAGCCGGATGCAGCGCACCCAAACCGATGCTTGCCGGACTGCTGCTTTCTGAAGAAGGCGAGCATTGTCGCACTTGCCTTGCCGACAGACTTCAACAAGATAGACTCCATCGCCTGTGCGAGCCGCCAACAGCTCAAGCAGTTGATCCGTCCCAAACTGAGGATCACGGCATAAGAAGTCTTCCTCAAGTGTGCCTCTACAGGAGGCTTGCACTCCTGCTTTACATGGCGCCATGCGCTTTTGCAGGTAGTGCGCAAGTTCGAGCGATATGCAAACAAAGACAAAGCAAAACATGGCGAAGGACATATGCCCTTGACAAAAGTGAGTAACTCGACTAGTCCGAATGGCACGGAGTTTTGCCCGCCGATGCCAGTGATCAATGGAGAGAAGACTTTCCAGAACCTGCACCAAAGACCAGCAATGCTTTCGCAGCGGGAATGGTGGATAAGCGCACCGCCAGTAAGCTACGGTAAGTGAAATGTGCAAACACTAAGTAGGATCGCCAACCTCTTTTTGCCATTCGCAATACAGTGAGCCAATAGGAATGAGAGCCTTGGCTCCTCGTTCCCAACAGGCGGGTGGTAGAGAGTGGCAATGGAGGATGCCCAGGGGGAACCTTAGTTCCCTCTGTTGATGTCTGACATTTCCAATTTTGTACAAAGAGGTACAGATACCATGCTAGGATAGGTCCAACGTCTCACCTGTTTCACACGGGCCTTGCACGCAGCAGAACAATTTTTGCAATGACGCAGCATTTTACGAAGTTAGGGGACACCCCGTTTTGGCACCTCTGTGTGCCGAAGGGTGCCGAGATGACCTCCCTTCGGGGGGGGTGTGCCTTTCGCACCCTTACCTGCAGGCTTTCGTCGTTTGCTATGGCCGCCACTGTCTGAACACTACCAACTGCTATGCCTCTTGACTTGTAAGTGCAACCAGTTGAATGGGTTGTGCTACAAGAAAGGTATTTTCCACGGCATGATCTGCATAGCAACCACTGATCCACTTTGATATGGATATAACCGGCGTTAGAGCATATCAATGCTCGGGACCTGCATCGTGACCATGTTTTTGCCACACCGTGCAGTGGCCGCTGGTCACTGGTAATTGAGATGTGAAGTCCATTTGAAGGCTTCTTGGAGACTTTGCTAGAGCACAAACCCTCGCTGCCATGCTCTTCGTTCGAGAATTCAGGCCCATCGATAGTCAGTAGTCTTCGTTTCACTTGTTTCACCTTAGCACAGAGGAAAGACTACAGGATGGTGGAGACTCGGCCTTTGGGCTGTGGTTGGCGGTTGTTTTTTGTTGTTGGGTTGTCTTTGTTCTTTTCTCCACCATCTGACTGTATTTCCCTTTCTTCAATGATGACCTGGGCACCATGCCCACACGGCGTCCGTACTCGTGGAAAAAAAGAGTCTCAAGTCGTAGAATCGGGTGACTCCACGGGATTTCAGCTGTCTCACTTTGTTGAGGGCTGACTGCAAGTCTTCCAACACATGCTGGGGGCCCAGGATGTCGGCACGGACATGGTGAGGTGCAGCGCGGATCAACTGGGTCTTGTAAGCGAGCCAGTAGGTCTTGACCTTCGGAGCTGCGGTGTCAGCTTCAGCATCTTCTTCACGAAGAACCACGTGTGCGGGGCCAAGCCATCGAATCTTGTTCAAGGCTCCTTGGCGAGCGTCACGCCAAAACCATACTCTTTCTCCCAACTGGAAAACTCGATTCTGGCCTTGGTACTTGCGACTGAGAGCACGTCGCAACTTGGAGTCAGCGTCAGCTGATGCCAGAGCCATCTTTGCCGAGGTGCGGCGCTCAAGGTTCTCCTCGAAGGTGCTGTTGTTGCTAGCCAGTTGAGCTGCGTTGAGGTTGTAGTCCATGAGGTGTGACATCTCTGGTTGGAAGCCAAGTACCCATTGACTTGGAGAGAAGCCGGCAACAGATGGAGTTGCATTTTGTTGAGGGATCACGTAGCAAAGGGCTTCTTTGATGCCTGCAGCATCGTTGAGCTTGCGATCATCCATGTAGACCTCACAGGCACGGCGCAGCACTGCATGACGGCGCTCGACCAAAGAGAGGCGCTCATGAGCTTCTCCTGGTGCTACTTGATGATCAATGCCCAGAGAGCTTGTCCAGGTTTCGAACGGTGCGCCAAGCCAGGGTCGGCCTTCATCGGAGATCAACTTCTTGGGAGGGCCGAAATGGCGAACCCACATCTTTTCCAGGGCTGTGATGTAGGACTTGGAGGTCTCCTCACGCAGCAGGTAGGCTGCCATGAACTTGGTGCCAACATCAACTATGCTCAACACTGCAAACTTGCGATCGGCTGGCTTGAGGTAGAAGACGTCAGCCTGAATCACTTCATTGAAGGTCTTGGGCTGTGGCATGGATGATGGAGCAACCTGGTTGGGCTTCTTGTGCTTCAGACATGCCACACACTTGTACTCCTTGGCAGCAGCGATCACGGTGGGATGAGCTCCTCTGGCGGTCAACAAGTCAGCCAGAGCGTCAGGTGCTGGGTG
Organism: Durusdinium trenchii; assembly: GCA_963970005.1. Lineage (NCBI taxonomy): Eukaryota > Dinophyceae > Suessiales > Symbiodiniaceae > Durusdinium > Durusdinium trenchii. Next base: position 113,704 of record CAXAMN010026317.1, on the reverse strand, counting down.
ACCAAGGTTCCGGCGAAGTCGCTGCACTGTTCGGAGAGCATCTTGTCGGCTCTCAGACTTGAGCTTGAGGAGATGTCCAGTTTCTTTCTTGCCAGTTTCGTCGACCACATACGCTGTGTCCCACAGTTGAGCAGCTTCGGGACGAGCCAGGGCTGCAGCCAAGGTTGCTGCAAAGCCAGGTTGGTAATCTTCCAAGTAGGTGGTCCAGCGTCCATAGCCAGGACCAGAGCCTTCTAAAGGGCTGTGGTGGTGATCATGGTCACACTTCAACTGAAAGGCCTGTTCTTCCAGCCAGAGAAGACTACTCTAGGCATGGGAAATAGTTAATATACCTCCCCAGGCAAATCACCGGACCACCGGTCAAGCAGTAGCCAGGATATGTGCCTTAGCATTTGTCCTGTGTGGTAAACCCGAGCTACGAGAGTCACCCTCCCTTGTCGAGAATCACAAAGAACAGGCAAGGCTCAAGCTCAGGACGAACACAGTGAGAAGCCATTGGCTCAAAAAGCGACCTAAGGTAGAGTTAGGTATTCGCCTTATTGGCGCAGAAGCGTGGCACTCATGCCGTCAGCTCCGAATTGTCAAGCTGCCGTCCACAGTTGTTAGCATCTCTGACAACGCATTTCGAAGCTGTAAACTGCTTAATAGTGTCACTGCTCCTGGTTGCCGAGAGTTTGGCTATAAAGCCTTTGATGAGTGCTGCTCACTGCAGTGGGTCTATACCACTGAAGATAACGCCAATCGTTTTAGCAGCTGCACCAAGTTTGGGCATTACCTCTTCAGAGGCTGTATCAACCTTGCCGAATTTACCCTGCGCGAGAGTCCCTCCCCGAGCGAGCTGCTGTCGCCACCCACTGCCAGGGAGTTGGCTCTAGGTTGCCTCAGCTCAACAGGGATAGCTACACTAACGTTACCGCAGAGTTTTAAAGTCATCGGAGCACACGCTTGTGACAACTGCCATCTGCTCAAGAATGTTGACCTTTCGAACACCCAAATCGAGGAAATACAAGAATTTACCTTTGTGCACTGTACGAGCCTCAATGAAGTTCGTCTCCCGAAAACACTCCATACGATTCGAGTTAAGTAAGGCCTTTATGAATTGTGCAGCCCTGCCAGAACTTGCTATACCACCCTCACTTAAGTACATAGCGAGCAGAGCTTTCTTAGACTGTACTGCCTTCAAAAGGCTAGTCAAGTTGCCTGGCCGGCATAAATGGCGAGGGGTTTATGCTGAAGAAAACGCCTTTGCCATTTGCCCAAACATGCGATGGCCACCATGGCTGCACATGATTCCGGACACAGGGTATGTCTCTGGTCTAGCCTAAACGGCCCCTGGCTGAATGCAACAGCCTGTGGTTTTACCGCAATCTATCTAGTATGGGCGCGAGCCTTAGCTCGAGTCCGGCCAAGCAATTCATGCCCTTGGACATGGCACTAGCCATTCGTGCATGCAGCCTCTAAGCCAAGGGAGTGGATGGCCACTCATGCTCTGTACTAGGGGAGAAGAAACTACACACACATACACTGCAGCTCTAATGGCTCAAGCTAGAGTCCTCAAGCTAGTGATGTGCCAGCAGCTACGCTTCAGCTCAGTCCTCACCGCTGTGCAGAAGGGATGGTTACACAGTCCTGTACCTTTCTCACGTTGGCAGGAGAGAAGCTGTCCATTGAGGTAGATCTGAATGCACATACCGGCATTCGGAGTTTTGAAAATGCCGTACTAGCAGAGCTCCCCTACTTAGGAAGTAGTAGCGCTCTGGGGTGTGAATTGCTTTTGTGCAACTTGACACCTGCCAAGTTCTAGCAGATCCCATACAGAGCAAGCTCAGAGCCAACCACTGCTACTATGTTATTGCTCGGCCGTGTTTAGTAGAGGCAGCACACAAAGGGCAGATCAAAGGGGAAGCCAAGGCAGTCAGAGTGCCGCGAGGTAAGAACGACAAAATCCCGCCGCAAGCCTTCTCCTTTCATACGGAAGTCCGACATGTCCTAGTTGAACCCGGTATGAGGATTGTAGGAGAAGCAGCGTGGAGAAGCTGTCGGCAGCTACAAGTGGTCCAACTACCAGAAACGGTAGTCAGTCTGCTGCATGGTGCGTTCAGATGCTGCCGAGCCTTGCGCGTAGTCATTGCCCCTGGCTGCCAACATTTCGGCCCTAAGGTCTTCGAGGAGTGTTGCTCCCTAACTCAAATAGGAGTGACACAGTGCCCTGACAATATACTCGCCCCCCAAGCACAACTGCGGCCCCGTGTGTTTCAAGGATGCACGGCCCTCCAGCACCTCAACCTCGGTAAGAAAGGGCAAGGCTCCACTGATCTAAACCGGAGTCTGCCTGACTGTTGCTTCTTGGAAGCGGGTATAGTTGCACTCTGTCTGCCGTCAGACTTTCACAGGATAGGAACGGCTGCGTACGTAAGCTGCCAGCAGCTACGAACAGTGGATTTGTCCCAAACGAAAGTCATTGAAATTTTGGGTTCAACCTTTGCACACTGCTCACAGCTACAGCAACTCAGCCTTTCCCAAAACTTACGCATTATAGAGCAAGAAGCCTTTCTCAAGTGCACCTCGCTGCAAGAAGTCTACATCCCACCGTCCCTGCTTTACATTGCCCGGCGTGCTTTTGCAGGCTGTACGCAGCCTAGAGCATTTCGTAAACAAGGGAAAAGCGAAACATGGCGAGGTACATATGCCTTGCGCAATGCCTTTGACAAATGCGAGCAATTGGACAAGCCCCAATGGCTCCGATTCCTACCGCCAAATGCCACTGCCCAATGGAGAGACGACATCTAAGCAGCCGCGCACCAAGTTGGCAAAGCAAATGACAGGGGGAATGGACTGCGATTGTGCGGTCAAATTTGTGAGCCAAGTTCAAGAAAGCTCAGGCTAAATCATCCTTTCGGCCCCAGTAACCACATTACAGTGAGCCTGTAGGAACGAGAGCCTTAGCTTTCGCTCCTAAGAGGCGGGTGGTAGAGAATGGTAATGGAAGGTTGCCAGGGGGGAACCTTAGTTCTCCTTGCAGCGACCACGCCATGACCATTGCTGTACAAAGAGGCACAAGTACCATGCTAGGATAGGTCCATGTTTCACCTGTCTCGCCCGGGCCTTGCGTGCAACAGGAGACGTTTTGCAACTCAGTGCCGCTCTCTCTTTCTTGTCTGCTAAGGGGTGCAATGGTGACCTCCCCGCGGGGGGGATGGCGTCACCATCGTCAGCAAACCCCTTTCGTTGTTACTGCCTCCACTGCCTGACAATTGACATGCCTCTCGTCTCTGTCGTGCAATCAGTTGAAAGGGTTGTGCTACGGGATGGGCTTTTTCCATGGCTTGCTAGGCAGAGCAATAACTGACTCCCCTGGGCAAGGATCAGACTGGCTGACAATAAACAATGCAGGTCTTGCATAGTACCTGATCATCGTCTTTTGCCATTCGATGCAGTGGCCCCCTTGGTCACAGCTTGGTGGGTGGGGCGAAGCCCCTTTGATAGGCTTTGCTGCACTCCGCTCATGGATTGACCATGCCGTCCGACTTTCATAGTGAATTCAGGCCCCTAGTTAGTTCGCAGTCTTTCTCACATGTCTCACCTTGGTACAGAGGAAACACTTTTTGATGAGGGAGAAACGGCCTTTGGCCTTTGGTGTGTTTTGGTTCTTGGTTTTGGTTTTTGTTTGGTGTTCTTGTTTGGTTTGGGGTTGCTTGTGTTCTTTTCCCCTCATCATGTTGTGTTTCCTTCCCCTTCAATGATGACCTGGGCACTCCGCCCACATGGCGTCCGCGCTCGTGGAAAAAAAAGTGCCTCTCGGCACACATAGCGCCCATACCCGTGCAAAAAAAAAGTCCCTTTGCCCCTCTCTGTGGAGGTGGCCGGCTTTTCCTTTTCAGACCGCTGTTGTGAGGCGTGGCCATTCTGTGGGTAGATTGGCATAGACCGTGACAGGAGGCGGCACAGGCAGCTGATCCGGCTCTGCAGCTTGGGGAGTTGCTGACGTGTTCCGTGCGGTTGGTTCCTCGACTCTCTCCGCCGGCACTGTTTGTTTGGAGTGCTTCTGGAACCGGTGCAGTTCCTGCAGCGCCCTTTGTTCGGATTGCCCTGTGAGGTCGGCCTCCGCGAGACCTGCATGGTCAGTGTCATCGTCCAGGGCAATCTCCATCGGGCTGTTTTGCTGTGATGCATTTGCCCCTTGTGTATCCTCATCAGGGGAGTGAGGATCTTCTTTAATACCCGTGGGTATGGGGGTTTCTGCCAAAGTGGCCAGGCCAGTATGCCCGCAGGGCGTGCTATGACGGCCGGCAACTACGGGGTTGGTGTGAGAACAAAAAGCACACATGCATTCGTCACTGAGAGCGCGCATGGAACAAGTAGAAATCCGATAGGAGAAGAAGCCCAACAGGACATGGACCTCAAGTCCGCCTTTGTCCCGGCCATCCAGCGCCAACCGTTCCTTCGACCACTCTTTGGCGACCCCAAGCAAAGTCCCGGCGGAGTTGCCGCCTCCTGGCACCGTTGGTTTATGCCCATGAATTACCCGCGGTTCTTTGCAGCCTCCTGCATGGCAGTGAGGTTCCCCTCGACAAGCTAACAGAAGCTGCAGAAGAAGCAAGTCATGGCCGGCTTGGACGCCAATGGAACACAGATGAGCACTGCCCCTGCCTCACTCCGATCGGAGCTGCTTTGCAAGCAGCCCATAAGGACCTCGGAAAAGTCGACTTCAGTGCACCGGAGGGCCTCGTGGCTGGCCTTGGGTGTGCCATAACACGGCCAGGCACTGTAAACAGTTCCATCAAGCCAGCGAAGCCTCTAGGTCAGGTGTGTCTGGGCATCCATCAGAGTGTGATGCTTCCAACTAGCGCACGGGTGGCGCAGGAAGTCTATGGACCCCTCATAGGAATTCAGTGCCCAATGCTTTGTACCCATAAGAATGGGCGATGGCAGATAGGAACGGGCTCCATCCGGGAAAGCGAGGCTTACCCTACCGGGTTGCGTTTTGTGCACTGGATGCACCATGACTCTCGTGAGGCCGCTCGTGCTGACCCCCCGCCAGAATCCACATGGGCAGTGTACCTGCAGATAGAGGCGTGGCCACCAGTCACAGAAGAAGAACAAGACAACATCCTTGTCCTGACAACCAGAAAGGAGAAAGCCTTCGCAGCTTCTGCCACCAGTCCCGTCGCAACACCAACGTTGAAACAGCGGTCAAAGTTGCAGGAGCCACTGCAAAGCACTGCGTTGTCCTGCATGGCCAGTCCAGCTTTCTCAGCGGCCACTCCAACAGGTCAGACTTCGACAAAGAATGTTACACCAGGGCCAATGTCGCCCTTAGTAGAGCCACGGACCTCACTGTACTGGCGTGTCCGCTCAACATGCATGGCCTTGAGGGCGCCGCCCAAGTGATTGCTGCGCTTCTGCACGGTGCTTGCACCTTACACACCAGCAACGCTGCACCAACTGTGGCCCGTGTTGCGGGGACCTTTGAGTTAGGCGAATCAGATGTCGAGGCTGAGACCGCCACCTTTCTCAAGGCGACGGAGCCGCACCCCCTATGGGAAGGACCCACCCCCAGCTCCTGAGTTCAACGCATCCTCTCCATGGCAGTGGACTGCTGTTTGGGTGTGCTGCAGATGGGCTCTCCAACCTTGACTGGTAAGTCGTTTGTGACACAAGTCACCCCGGAGCCTGGCGACTGCTCCACACAGTCAGCAACGCGGGTGGCTCGAGATTCTGTGAAAAGTGTGGGTAGCCGCCTGTACAGTGTGTGGATCACCTAGTACGTCTGTGTAGTGGAACTTTTTTCGTTTTTCTGTCCTTGGGGTTGGAGCTGAGTGGGGATCTTCCTCCTTGGAGTGTGTTGCTTTGACCACCTTAGCAGGACTAAGTGGAATGTGACCAGAAGTGGCTAGGAGCATGTCTAGAGAAGCCCTAAGTATAGAGCTGTAGTGCTTGAGATGAGCTGTGTATAGCCTAGCTTTGCTTGAGAGTGTTTGGAGATGCTTTCTTGTACTTTTAGTATGTTTTGGACGACTGTGACCAGTCAGACCTCTTCAGAGAAGAGTGGACGAACAGACATACAGTCAAACCGATTGTTATGTTTGGCTCAAGAGCGGGATTCGCAAAAGGGTCGGACACGCTTCCGTGTTTTCACATGGTAGCGGAGTTTGGAGGATCCTGAGGGTGAGGGGCAGACGCTTTGAGAGAAAGGAGAACTGTTTGTAGGGTTTTCTCTGAGCCTTTTTGTGAGCCATGGAGAATGTGACTCCAACGAGTCCAGCTGTGACGCTTGGACCACCGGCTGAAGCCTCGAGTCCGCCTGGAGTGAGCCCTGGACCTCAGACTTTTCCAATGAGTCCAAGTGCAGAAGGTCAAGATCATACAAGTGTGGTACCTAGTTCGTCTTTGGTTCCTTCTTTGGCGAACGCACCTGGTTTGAGTGTTGGACCACCATATGCATGTCAGTCTTCACTGAGTTTTGACCCTTTACAAGTGAGAGATCCTTGGCAGAGTTGGCATTCTGGTCCTGGAAGCCAGCGAGATGTGACTCAGGCGTTGTGGGCTCAGTATGGACCAACTACAACTTCAGTTCGCCCAGTGAATCCAATGAGTCAGCCTTATAGAGATTTTTCAGGCCATTCTGGAGATGGGGTGACTGCAGGTCAATCAGGAGATGGTGGTAGGTGGATCCCAGCAATGCCACTACCTTCGTTCAAGCAGTGGGTTAGCAGGTCTCGCGAACTTTCTGGGTTCAGGGATTGGGCAGAGAAGCTAGGAGGTTGGCTGGCGCTCATTCACGATCAGTATGGCCCAGAGTTGAGGGAGGCACTTCGCATGGAAGGGCCTATTGTCTTGCGAGGAGCAGATCAGGAGCTCAGGGCAAGGCGACTTTTCCATCTGATTCAGCAGGCCTTCACAGGATACCCCAAGATTGAACACATGATCCGCAATCAAATCATGGCCCGAGGGGCAGCTGATGCAAACGGCTATGAACTTTTCAGATTGATTCGACGTGAGTTCTCAATTTACAGTAGGCAGGAGGCCTTTACTACAGAGAGCTTGTTTTGAAGTTCACTGTCAAGAAACCTTCAATTGATGGCTTGATTGATGTTCTTCGCGAGATCCAGACAGAGATCGAATCATTTCTCAGTATGCTTGAGGCAAGTGTGATGGCTAGAGCATTGGTTGATTTGAGGATCGATGACAGGATCAGTTTTTGCTGTAAATGAGGAATTTGCTTGAAAACTTAGCTGAACACGTGCAACTCATCAGCGGTGCAGGGACTGTCCAGCAGCTTTGGCGAGCAGTGACAGAGTATTACATCCGCAGTCGTGCTACTGGAACCATGGAAAGGGCACATGCTGTTCAAGGTTCTCCCATTCGAAGCAAGGGTTGTTTCAACTGCGGAGACCCTGGTCATATGCAATTAGAGTGCCCCAAACCAAAGCGCTGCAAACATTGTGGGAAGAGCGGCCATGTGGCCTCAGATTGTTGGGAGAAGCATCCTGACAAGAGACCGCCCAAGAACACCAAGGACACTGGAGCAGATCCTGGCAAGAAGTCTTTTCCATCCAAAGGAAAGGGAAAAGGCAAGAGCAAAAGCAAGGGCAAGGGCAAAGGAAAGAAAGGAGGCAAGTTGAGAGAGCTTGAGGACGAAGATGAAGAGGGCGAATGGGAGTTTGAAGACCTTGAGGAAGGCTTGGTTGGTGATGAAGACCAAGTAGCAATGTAGTGACTTCGAAAGGTTCGAGTACTGAGGGGGCAACCACTTCCAATTCTGAGCCGGTAGTTCACAGTGTCACTCATCCTCTCGAGTACTTGTTGAGTACTCAGGGCTTGGGAAAGGATCTCAAGACCCATTGGCTTGTCGATTCAGGTGCCACTTGTCACATTGTTGCTGAGGAATGGTTGAAGCTTTACAAGGTGAAGTACTGGTACCCAGGTTCAGCTCCAATCCTGAGAGGTGCAGGGGATCATATTCTTCCCACTGCAGGGATGGTAGACCTTGAGTTCAAGGTAGGTAGGACCCCTGTTGTCATGCAGCGAGTAGTGGTAGCTCGAATCAAGTTGAATGTAATCAGCTGCTATGCCCTGTCCGAGACAGGATGGTTGACTCGCCTTGGAGGAGCACGAGAGAGTGTCCTCGAGAATGGTCAGGGCACCAACTTTCCTTTGAGGATCTGTGAACGCGCTTGGTGGTTGAAGGTTGATCTGATTTCAAAGCCTAGTCAGGCCAGACGCGGAGGCAAAGCGACCAAAGGTCCTGCTCCAATGGAGGTTGATGAGGTGAAAGGTCCCCCATCGAACCCAGAAGAAGAGATCAGAGAGACCCAGACCCCTGAAGCACGAAGCGCTGAGAGTACGGTCACACCACATACACAGTACAGAAACGACAGAAACGACAGTGAAACGCAAAACGATGCTGTGACTGAACAGGCACGACCGGTTTCTAAGGCAGGGAAGTCGAGGGCTAAGGGTCGAGAAGTGATGTGCACGCAGCCTGGTTCTTTGCAGTCGTTTTCGTATGTTTGTCGTATGTTTCGTTTTGGTGGTGATGAGCCTGTTTCTTTTCCAACTTTGTCTTTTGGTGGTGAGCCCGATACGCTGGAGAAGGGGAATGAGGATGATCAGGGAGATTTTGCCTCTTTCACTTCTGAGTTTGACACCTGGGAGGCTGAGTCGAACTCCTCTTTTGTGAGCTGTGAGAGCCAGTTTTTGGATTTTGACTTCCTTTCCGAAGGTCCGAAGAGGATCCGGAGGCTTTTTCGGAGGTTTTTGGGAGATCTGAGACGGATTTTGCCTCTTTGCTTGCGTTCTGGAGGAACCAGGAAGGTTTTCCGGGAGGTTCGGAGGTGTCCGAACGGGTCCGGATGTTCCGTGAATTACCGAAAACCGTTGATTTGGAGAGTGATGACATGGAGGAGTACACTCCTTCCATCCGCGATGAGGTAGGTCCGGAGGCGGAGGCCGAAGGTCCGATGGTTGAGGCAGGTTCTGATGTCGATGAACCACCTGGGGAGTTGCCCCACCATGACCCGGAAGGTCCACATTCGCCGGATTTGGAGGATCCATCACCCGAGCTGGAGGGCAGCTTGTTGTATGAGCGCGAGTGTCGAGGACATTGGCCATATGACCGAGGGTGTGATGCGTGTGTTCAGGCAAGAGGTCGGACGCCCGCACGGAGACGAAAGGACCAGGAGTCAAGCACATGTGATCTTGCAGCTGACATCATGTTTGTAGGTGGAAGGCACTGGAAGGTGTTGGTTCTGCTCATGATTCAGACTGGCATGATTGGTATGGTGGTTTTAGGTGGTGACCGGGAGAAGGACGTGAAGTCCACTGTCTCTGTTTTGAATGAGATCGGTGTTGGAGGTTTGTCTTTGGAAGTGGCCACTGACAACGAAGCCTACTTGCTGAACCTGATGCAGAGGTCTCTGAGAGAGTCCAACTGTCGAGGCTTCCATTGGAGGAACATTTCAGAGAATCGTCCACAGGCCAAAGGTGTAGAACGTGCTGTGGGGATCATGAAAGAAGGTTTGTTCACCAATTGGTTGGCTTTGGAAGCTCATTTAGGCATGAGGTTGGCTTTGGAATCACCTCTGATGGGGCAGATACCACGAACTTTTCCTTTTGGGATCATGGGTTTTGTGAAGCCAGTTCATGCACAGAAGTGGCAAGGCCAGAGGATGGTGCTTGGTGCTTATTTGGGGGCCAGGTACAGTACAGGTGGTGGTTGTTTGGTTTACCCTGTTTCTGTTGACTCCACTGGAGTGAGGGAAGTGATCAAGGGTCACACCTTCAGAGTTGGGACCAATCACCATGGTATGACGTGACCGTCTTATTTCCTCTGCTTGCGGGTGCTTATGTTGATCCCATGATCCGGAGAGGTCAGTGAAGAGGCCACTTGAGGACTCAGGGGGTGCAGGTGTAGGTGGGGAGGTTCCAGATGAAGAAGGGGATGGAGACATGGAGGTCGAAATTCCTTTGCCAGATGGGAGCTTAGCTCCAGAAGGGGGTGGAGACCCTATGGACCTTGACATGATCTTGGATCGAGTCATCCAGCACGCCCAGAACGAGGCAATGAATGAGTGCTTGGCAGGTACCTCCAGGTGTGATGAGGTTGTGGGTGAAGTCTGAGGCAGAAGGTCAAGGTTCTTCCATCTCTGTCCAGTTTGGGGGAAACCAAGTCGATGTACAGATCGCTGAGGGTGTGTGTGATGAATTGACAGGGCACCCCATAGCGCATGACCAGGTTGTCGAAGGCATTCGCACAGAAATGGTGCAACTGGAGACATTGGAAGTTGGTGACACCTATCCGGAGAAGAAGGGTCGCATCATCGCAGTTGAGCATGAAGTGCAAATCCTCACGGCGAGGTGGGTTTTTACCCAAAAGACTGCGATTCTCTGTCGTGCCCGGTTGGTCGTTCGCGATTATGCCTCTGGTGCTGAAAGCGCTTTTCGATCTGGCATCTATGCCCCAACAAGTAGCTTAGACTCACTGCGAGCGGTCCTTGCCTTCTCAGTGGTTGAAAGCATGAGCCTTCTTACAGCTGATGTGTCGACAGCGTTCATGTATGCGCCTGTTGAGGCTGATGCGTGTGATTTGGTTTTGCTTCCTGCGAACATCACTGTGAAGGGCCAACGAGTCATCTTGTGGCTGAAGAAAGCCATGAATGGCTTGAGACGTGCTCCTTTGTTGTGGTTCTTAGAGCTTCAGAGGACGATCCGTGACTTGGGCGGAGACGAGACCTTTGAATCAACGTTGTTCAGAGTGAAGACCGACACTCAGTTTTTGCTGGTCCTTGTTTACGTTGACGACTTGCTTATAGCCAGCAACGACGTTGAAGGAGGTGAGAACTTCTTGCGTGCACTTCAAAAGATCTGGAAAATCAAGCGCACGGGGAGTATTCCGTCTGGGAAGAAAGGACTCCTTGAGTCCTTAGGCCGCACAATCTACAGGCTCCACGATGGCGAGGAGTGTTTGTATTTTGGAGTGTCTCGAAGCTACATGGAGGGAATCTTCGTGTCTTGGGAAAGAATCCACTGGTTCGGCTATGCCCAAACTGGAGGAGCTGCTTAAAGATGCAGAGAAAAAGTTCGGGACGTCCGAACTGTCCG
>CAXAMN010026317.1:46001-92361 GCA_963970005.1 Durusdinium trenchii | reverse complement strand
GCGGGGAACCGCGGGGATCCGCGGGGAACCGCGGGGATCCGCGGGGATCCGCGAAGATCCGCGGGGATCCGCGGGGATCCGCGGGGTTCCCCGCGGATCTTCCCCCTCCCGCACCATCCCGCGCACCACAAAATTGCCGAGAACAACCCGCGCACCGCCCCGCGCACCACCCAGACCTTATCAAACCTAATGAAACCAAGATTTTGACATAGGGGTAGTTAAGCGCACTCCGCCGTGGCCAATATATATGTATATTACTAGTATATATTTTGTTTAGTGCGAACTTTTTCTTCACCCTCAAAGGGCTGCGGTCCAGTGAGAAAATAACATGAAAGTGTGCATTCGCACCTTGTGAGCTGTATTGCAAAGGCTTCACACTCCTTCTTGGTTTAAGTGTGATCGCCGAGTGATCGCTCATCAGCTCTTTGAGCTCACTCTGCCGCCATCATAGTTCTGTTCGACCTGCTTTCTCTAAGGAACGGGGTTCCTTGAGCTATCCCTTGCTGTGTCTTCTGGTCTAGCATCATCCTGTACCTGTTCCTCTCATGGAAGGCAGTAAAGGAGCCGTCATGGGCTCTATGACAAGCCAATTTTAGGACACCCAGATGCATTTAGGACACCCGGATGTAAAGGAAGAGACTTCATTGCGAGTTCATGGAGGCTAGTTGTGGAACCCGCAGCTACTCCGGTGATTTTCTCCCCTGGTCGATCGACCGGCGCCAATGAAGGACCATACACACAGGTGCCATCCACTTTCGGGTTCGTGCAGTGGAAAGTAGGGACATCCGGCCCACCCAAGGTGCCACCCCCAAGACCTCCGCAATGGATTTGTACGCAGTCAGGGGGAGGAGCACTCGAAACTGTGAGCCAGAACCTATGGTGCTGGGCCATATGCCATAGCACTGATGCCCACTGACAAGCCCTGTCACCACTATTGCAGATAGCCTCAAGGACAAGTGGTGCGGGTTTCAACTTGTGCGGGTAAGGCCGGAATGGCCTCCAGGGCCGCCTCAAACGCGGCTCGAAACTCCCTCTGCACCGGCTCTTGGAGGAGCTCGACTGCGTGCGAGACCCCGCTCCGCAAATTGGACGACGGCTCTTCTTGCACCTCTGGGATTCCTACTGACTGTGCGACCGCTTTCCATGGCACAAACAGGCATGGCGCGTTCAGCTGCGGGTTGGGCAGCGGGATATGGGAATGATTCGCCACTTGTGACCCGGACTCTTGGGAGTTCTGATCTGTGGCCGCTTGCAGGAGTTGTCGTACAAGGAGTTCTTCATTTGCTTTTGTGGAGATTCTACCGGCGCTATCTCTGGATCCGATAGTTCGCTATCCCCCAGGAAATTTTGCTGGGGGTCGATGGCAACCGTGTGCCATTGCATTGAGAGGCAAAACCGAAAGGCACTATTACCCACCAGGGCCACGGGGCTCCCTGTGTAGCAACACCCTCCTATTGGCTTCCAGGTATCTACTACCCACAAGGCCGGATAGTGCGGCATTCCCAGTAATGCAATGGGTAACGTCTCCCACCCAAGCGAAAGCATGGAATATAACCGGCCGCATACGATCCGGAGAGGTGCGACTGGCCTGAAACAACTGTTCTCCTGGCAAGAGGGCTTTGCATAGACCTTCCAGGTGTGGTAGCACGGACAGACACCCTTGTTCGAAAGTGGCACGCGCCCAGCGGGTGAGAGCCACGGCGTGCGCTCCCGACCTGTTTCGGACAAGGCCCCGGGGTGGGCCTTCTTGGGCCACTTGATCGAATGCGGCTCTGAGGTTGCGGTAGCTGGGTGATGAGGTGTCGATGGTATTGGCCAGAATGTCTTGCGCATGTAGGTACCATACATGGCCCACACAATGACAAGGTCGAGGGAGTTCTCCATAGGCACTCCTACTAATGGGGTAAACATGTTGGGTGATTGGACTCGGTCGACCCTGCCGAAATGACGAGACCTGCATTGTATTCCAGGTGTGCTTCTGTGACTAGTAGGAGGCCAACCTTCTCCGTATGCTTTGGGTCATCAGGAGCAAGTCCAACTAGGTCTGTCCACTGCATTTGGCTGGTGGCCAGAGCGATTAGGTCAGGCGTCTCAAACAGAGTGACCGGGACACATTTGTTGTCCACCAAGCCAAGGTGTTGTCGGGGGTACAGGAACCTGGCTACTTCGAGGACAAACACACCAGCCCAGTAATATGGAACATCACGGAGTCCATTTCGTTGGCTGGCGATAACCCAGAGGACATCGGTTTTTTCCTGATGTGGTCCGACCAACTGGCGACGTGAAAGCCACCATCTTTCAAAAGCAGGCCAGTACGGAATATCCGCTGGGACTCGGTTATCTACGATGAGGTAAACCATGTCTGTTTGGTTAATGCGGTCTTGAAATGGAGACACTGGATGACCTCAAGGTAGTTGGGGCCCCGTCCCGACTGATCGACAGACTCATATCCCTCGTCTCTGTCTACCGGCTGTGAACGGACGTCGTCGATTTGACACTGCCCAAGGATCGGTCCATTCCCAAGTGTGGCTCGACTACATTAGGTGCCCTTAGTGCTCTATATGCCTGTGCGTGCACCTCATTGGTGGGCCTATTGCACCCATGAATAAACATGCGCGCCTTGGCCTGCGTGATCCATCCAGTACCAGACTGGATGTAGGGCGTGGCTGGCACACTTTCATCTGCAAAACAGTCCGCAAGGTCCAGTCTGCAAGTCAGCTTCCCCGTCTTCACTACTGACCGCCCAGGGATCATAGTGCATGGTATCCTGCCTAGGCATGCTACGTAAGAGCGCCCAAGACCGACTGACCCAGACGGACTATGTTCGAATGGCGAGCCCCCAACTTGGGTTGGGTGCAAGCCGCGGCTCGTGCCGAACAATGATCGAAGGCAAGAGCTGTCAAGGCGTATCACGTCTCTAGGTGCCCTTCACTTGGGTGGACTGCACGTTTACTGCAAAAACACGCACAAACATGCAACGGCTCCGAGAGAGGCGGTGTTGGCTGTGAGCCAAAGGAGCTGCAGTCAAATTGCACCTAGGCATCGGCGACCCCACGTGCCCCATATCAATGAGGAGTAGACTGCACTCAAACCCAACTAGCCAAGTATCAACTTGGATAACAGTTTCTGATGTGCCTTGCGAAGTGCACGGCATGGAAGGCAGCACAGATAAATACCCTTGTTAGTGGATTGATAAAAACGCAGTTCTCAGCTTGCTGCCTAGTTCCGCTTTCCGTCTTAACCAGATCGAGGGCAAATGCAACCCAACAGCCCCTAGGGGGACCTTTGCGGTCAGGTTTCCATGAGAACTCAATCAAAGGTCACCCCCAAAGTTGGGAACCATTTACAATCGAACTTTTTTGTGATACCTGCACTGCTCAACCCACGTCATAGTCGTCCGCGTTTGGATGTATGTTAGCAAAAAGAAAAGCCGTAAACAAGAGTCCGTTGAGCTCGGCAGCGTGGGAGTAGGGGGTCAAGCGCCTGCAAAGAGGCAATCATACCTTGCACCTGCTGAAACATGGCCGTGTCCACTCGGTGGTGCTCTCTGCTCTCTGGCCATTTGCCGGTAGGCAGGTGCCGCAGGAGGAACAGGAGACGCGTGCCCCGGATGTTGGGATCCAGCAGCAGCAGGTGGGAAGTCAAAAGCCTGTCTTGAGTGGTCCCGAATGACCCAACGCCCAGCCTGCCGCGGGTTGATTCCCTGTGGGCGTGCCCAATACCATGTAGTATGCGGGCTGCCTAGCGGGTTTCTGGTCAAACTGGGCGCCGCAGCCTCCCAGGCATCGAAAAGCAGCTTTTCATAATAAATCGCGTGATAGATGAGACGCCGACGGAGCCCTTTGTTGGGCCCGTAGACACTGATCCCTCTGTCATTAATGGCGAGGCATTGTTGCATAAAAAGGTTGATCGTGCGCCCCTGATGAATCACAACCAGCTTTAACAAGGCAGGGGGGAAATCGAATTGATCCCGCCACCCATCAGGAAGGTTGCCATTCTTGTCGTAACGTTCTGTGAGTGCGAAGTAGTGCAACAGGTACATGTGGACTGGGTAACCTTCTTGCTGGAAAGAAACTTCCACATCCAGTACACCGTAATCTATATCATTGAATCCAGTCTCAAACCGAACGTAAGGCGTTACATCAATTTGATTTCCGCTGTCGAGCTGGACAGGTTCCAGCAAATGGTCAGTAGCCCAGGGTGGTAGAGACGACATGTGTACCGCAAATGCGCCTCGACGTGTCCGCCCCAAGGGAAGCTGACAGTTGAGCCAAGGCTACAGTTAACAAGCCGCGTGGCATCTTGCACTTGTTATATCACGCACCTATTGTTTCTTTTCCATGACAACATGGCCACCTGCCTATGTGTGTGTCCAATGGCTTGTGCCTATCCGGGGGGCAATGGAAGTAGCCCCTGGTGCCTTAGCCTACTGAACTGGGCATTTCTTTGGATGCGCACCAGGCCGTAGGGGTGGGTCAAATTCTTCGCTTCCATCTGCCTTTGTCTTCTTTGTTTCTTGTGGTCGTGGCATGTTCTGTACAGACTTGGCCTTGCTTGCAACTGCGGGGCCGGGGGTGGTCCGGGTACGGTGGGCTTCTAGTACTCTTAGGTGGCTTTCGCTGTGTTGGAGCACATGCACCTGTTCCCCAGAGCCGGCCCCGTCCTGTCCGTCAGCGCCCCATTTGTTCCTCCTTTTGAGCAAGGCTTGCGTGTGGGTGGTCCCAACCTTCAGACCGCACTGGGGGGCACGGTTCCCATGAATGCCGTGCACCACTTGTTTGCTGGTCGGTGGCAGGTTGCCAGTCGCTGTACCCCAGCATCCGGTCCACGAGGCAAACAGATTTCATCGGCAAAATGCGTAAGCTGGACGCCATCTGGACCAATTGTGAGGGTGCGGAGACCAGCACTTGGGTGCCAGCTCCACTGGTGTCGCACAGGTGGCAGGCCTCGACGGCGAGAAGAAACACCGAGGTCACTTACCCCCAGCAAGGGTGGGACACTCGTGTCACGGCAAGGAGTGTTTTGAGCCAAAAGACTAGAGAAGGCATCACAGGTGACTGGGGTGCTTGCCTCGGGCATAATTGCGCGAGGGGTGCCGCCTACTGTATTGCTACTCTTGAGATGTATGTAACAACTGAAACAGAAACAGGATTCCATGTGACCATGCTAAATTTTTGAGAGGAAAGCAACCGGTAATTGAAAGCCTTTTGGTAGGCATCCTTTGAGGGTGACCGTAGGACGCACTGCGCCTCCTTTGGGGCACCTGTTATATGCCAGCTGTTCGTCGGGAATCAGTGAACAGCTCTCCTTCGTCCCGTCACCGAGTTGTCGTGTCTGTTTCAAAGTGCCTCGCACTGTGCCCCGCCCCTCAGGGAGCGTGCGTAACTCAGTACTGTCGCTAGCGTGGCTCCTTGCTGCTACTTCACTTTAAGGAATGGGGCCTCTTGTGCTAGCGGGCCTTCGCCAGAGAAATTCCATCACCAATCGGCCTAGGTAGTGCTCAAAACCTCCTGCGAGGAGTTGCCAGAGCTGCAGAACTGTGTTTGAGAACATGTCTGTGGTGAGGAGTCCTTGACATTGCTCTCTTGTTGCCAGGCACCTGGGCCAGGGGGGCCGTGTGTCGTCGCTCAGCAGGGTTGACAGGAGCACTCGGGTCGTCTGCCGCTGCCGATAGTTTTCCCACTGTGGAAGAGTCATAATTGGTGCGCTGTTAAATGCCCAACTCGTGCTGGGGTAGGGGGTGGCAAGGAGTTCCGCAGGGAGATCCGTCAGCGCCCGAAAGGGAAGGATTCCTCTGCCCGCTATGGGGGGCCTGACGTGTGATGACCAGTGCAACACAGGTGCCGTGGGACCTGCAAGCCCGAGGTCATCTAAGTGCCGATAGACGACATACCTTTCGCTTACATCACCTGCAAGTAGGATGCCACTCAGCGTGAGGTATATCTTACCAGATTCTGTCAGCAGTGGGCGGACAAGAGTGCCATCACGAAGTCTAGCATCAGCTAGACGAAGAAACTGTGGCACATGGATGACTTCATAGGCAGCCGGATCAATTGGGCGGATGGTATCCAACATTTTGTTCCTTGCTGGTACTACCCCAGCAATTCGCAGGTGGAAGTGCTCCGGAGGCAGCCACAGTGTGAGAGCAATGACGCAACAGCGATGTCTCGTATTGTAGACTTCTGTGAGTGCTTCAGAGAGGTCAAGGGCTGGGCATGTCTCATCATGCGCAGCAAATAGGCGGGCCCATGTCGGCGCTTCATTTGACTGCGAAAGGAAAAAGCATGGTCCGTCTTGGTCGGCAAGGTGAGAAGCCATCAAGGGCGCGATGTATTGTTACTGTTGCTAGCGGGGTGCCTGTGTGGGACCCAGCCAGTACAGACAAAAGAGTTGCGACCCTCATGACCCTAGACTACCCCACTGCAGCGCTCCACCGATGCATATGCAAGGAAAGCTATTGAGCTAGCCTCGACCCTCTCAGTAGAGCAGATGGGGATGCTAATGCATCCTGCCTTAAAGCAAACGACGTCGTTTGGTGTTTGCAACTACCCGTGCTCTCTTGGCCAAGCGTTCTTCGAGGAGGATTTGGTCCTGGTTGCTAGCTGCCTCATATGTGCGCTTTCGTCTGAAAACGGAGTTGGGAGGAAGCGGCTGAACTCCAATGATTCCACCAGTGATGCCCGAGGAGAGTGCTACATGGCTGTCCAGTTCGGCAAGGAGTTCATTCCGTTTAGGATTGAGTCGCTCACTTCGAAAAAGAGGTGGGTCTTCATGGAGTAGGCAGTACTGATGACTAAGAAAGTGATGAAGCAAGGTCAACTGGGCCTCAGTTGGGCCAGGACTGGCCCAAAAACCATCATGCAGCCAGATAATGGAGCGAAATCGGACCAAAGGTTGCAGAAACGCATATGCAGCCCATGTGAGCTGTTGTTCCAGATGCTCATAGAAGCGAAAGGGGGTAGCGCGGCTCCTCTCGAGAGTCCGGGTTGGACTCCAGGCAGGTGGGTTGTCGATAACGTACCGGCTCGCTGCATGCAGTTCACATGCAAATCGCGCAAGTTGTGCAGGCTGCTGGTCACGCAGGTGCAGGAGTTGGTGCTGTATGTATGAGACTGCTTCTTGCGGCGTGCTGCTGTTGATGATGACAAGCGGCCACCTTTTAACGAGGGTGTCTATGAGAGTAGGATCTCCGGTTGCCTCGGGCGCAGCAAATGCCCCGCGGAGCCATTCTCGCACGATCCGAATTGGTTGTAGTGAGAGGTGGACGCCTGCGGCCGCACAGCATCTCCTTGTGAGTTCATAGTGTGCCCCGCTGATATCAAGCTCATAGTGGTCCGCGCCGAAGAGAATCAATCTAACTTTGCGGGGGAGCCTCTGCGCAGCATTTCCAACGGCATAGAAGCGGCCACTTCCGTCTAGGGAGGATGGCTTATACCCGACTGTGAGGGATCTGTGGTGACTACCTGCGGTCGCGAGGTAGTCCTGTGTGTTTTGTCTTGCTTTCACATTTTGCTGCAGAAGCTTAGCGAGTTGTGGGGGGGCTGCCGCAGGACATTCAGTGAGCAGAAAAGCAGGGCTCGTATGCAACAGACCATGGTCAATAATGAAACCTAATTTTTGCGCGAGATGATACGGCGGAGGGGCGCGATGGCTGACGACCTGAAGGGGGTGATCGAAGGCCTTTTGCGCAGCTGCACTAGCGACGCCTGCAAAATGGTCAGCAAGCTTGTTGCATTCTCTTGGGAGATATACAAGGCGAAAGATGAATGGGGCTCTCGCGAGCAGCTGTTGGCATTCTTCAAGGATTTTAACAACTTCAAGCCTCTTAATACGACCACGCCCTTGAAGATAGTTTAGGAGGGGGAGAATGTCACCTTGTATGACAACCCCATCTTGGACGAGACCTTGTTTGAGGCTGTCATGGTAGAATTCAATGGCTAGGTGCACTGCTTGCAGGCACGCATGCGCTTCCGCAAGGACAGTTAAGCAGGGGCACTGACTTCCAACGCACAAGGGCAGTAGAGTTGTGAGTGACCTGGAGCAGGCTAACCCCAGCTCCACCTGCTCGGGTGCGCTTATGTGCTCATCGAAGTAGCAGCACCGCATTGTCCAGGATATCTTCCGTGGCGCAGAGTTTGAGATGGGTGGCCCCACGCTGGCATGTGTACGGCAGTAGTGTCGCAGTGGCTGCTGGAAAGGGCAGTTTTGCATATTGCATTAGCAGCATCCGTAATCTAGCATCGGCCGTAACAAAGGTGGCTGTTGTTTCATCTTTCTTAAAAGCCTTGGTAGTGCAGAGGCCCTTGTCCGGGAGTAGGGCGGCCTCTAATTGTGTCTGAGGAAATCGTTGAACGCGTATGTATGCAGTGGATGTGCAGTGAAGGTCTGCTTGGGTGGGCGGTGCCCGAAACCAGGCTAGCAGAGTGGCAGGAAACGACTGGCACGTGCGTTGCCACAGATCTAGAGCATGTCCTGAGATGGCCCTAACCTTGACACATTCAATGTTCGGGCGGAGTCCCCCATATTCCGTGACTATCCTGCGGAGGTGGAACAACAAGTAGGTGAGGGCCACCCCTACATGTTTGGCCGGAGTCTGACGCCAGTTGAAGACCAGCCCGATCAACTTGGTAAAACTGCGAAGCAGAGAAAGCAGCGCTGGTCAGTAGCTGAGTTTTCGATCTGCAGTCACAGGGGCTAGCCGCAAGCTGAAACAGTAGGGGGTGTCCATGACGCATCCATTCTTGGCGCTGACTGGCATGGAACATTGCACAATGTTCACCATGACGCAATACAAAGTAATGTGCGTAGTGGGGGATATGTTGGACAGCTGCAGAGATGGTAGCTTCCCCCTGTTCATGCCAAGGGAGAAAGGCTTCGGCATAGTCAGCGAATTGTAATAACTGTTGCTCAGGGAGAGGAGTTCCAGACAGACCGACTTGCCAGCACGTATGCGCGTCCATAACAACTCCTGCAGCAGACCATGTGTTAACAAGCCTGAAGACTTCCTTGATCCATGCTGGGTCTCGTTGTGTCCCGACAATTGTGGTGTCATCAACATACCCTGCAACGAGAAGGACTCGCGGAACCTGATTAAGGGCTACGAAGATTGGGTCCATTGCAAGGCAAAAGAAAAACACTGAGGTAGATCTCCCCATGTCAACTCCTGAGAAGACTTCCCGCGGAGGCAGGAGCCGCCCTTGCACTTTGTGACGAATTCTTCTTCCAAACAGGAGGTACTCAGCCAACTGCAAAACCCACGGGGAACATTGCCGAATGTGTAATACCTGCAAAATCCAGTAGGCATTGACTCGTTCAAATGCTTTGGAGAGGTCAGCAAATAACGCTGATGCAGGGATTTCTCCTTCCAGCATACGTTGTACTTCAAGCACAGCTCTCTGTGGTTCTCGAAAGGCATTCAGCATAGTCTGTGCTGGGTGAAAGCAATGCCGTGTAGTACGAAAGAGGATGGCAGCAGCTGTACCATCTTGTAGCCGATCAAGCGTATCTGGCATCCCTAACGGGCGGAAGAAATCTGCTGTGGGCCCTTGTTTAGCTTTTGGTATGCCTTTTGGCGAATGTTTCCTGAACAATCTGCTATCATCCTTCATGATGACTTTGATCGGATGATGTCTTGTGAGCTTCCAGCGCCAACCCAAGTTGGTGTCTGGATAGGGGAGTCCATCCGGTCCTGGGGCAGAGTCTTTGGTGAGAAGGAGGTGTTCAATGTAGTCATCAATGGCTGGCTCAGGAACTTCAGGCCAGGGTTCTGTATGCGTACGATATGTCGCAAGCGTTGGAGCCCATGCCGGGTCGTAGCGGATTGGCGATTGGAACCAAAAGTTTCGCGTGGCAAGCATTGCCTCATCATATTCCTCTGCAGTTTTACATTCTTTTCCATCCTTTTGCAATAGAGGACCGTGATAGAACGTACCCCGTGGGCAGATTGTTTTGAGACGATCCCAGAATAATCTCTGTCGTCGAGCTCGACGGGCAGGGTCTGTGTGTTCTTGCCCAAAAGGCAGGTGAGAGAGAGAGGCAGTAGCAATTTCCGCCGTCTGCAGTGCTGTGGCAACAACCTCTGTGGGAACAAGTGATTGGTCATGCTGTTTAGGCCAAGGTTGTAACAGCTCAACGAGCCCACTCTGTTCATAAAGATGACGTAGGGCTTCATTCATGGTTTATATGCAGAACTGGTTGGCCTTTGCCTAGCAGTTTATAGAGCTTGGTAAGGGGCGAAATATGCTTGAATACTTTGGAAGAGTTTCTCCACCAGCTCCATACCAGGGCTCTGGCATGAGTGGACAACGGTATATTGGGCGCGCAACTTTCTTGAGCTAGAGAGATGTTACGCCGGAGTAGGTGCAAAGCTGGTTGACGTTTTGCTTCCAACTCGCCAACAGCAAAAGCCGTAGGATCAAGGAAAACTTTCGTTGGAATAGTATATAATGCTTTTTGGAGTGTGGGTGCGGTGTCAATCGTGGCTTCATGGTCAAAAATGCAGTGATAGCTTTATGGTGACAGATACTAACTCGATAACGGCCTGCCACTCGGACATGTAGTTGCGCAGTGTCTAAGAAAAAGCTTGGTACCAAAAATCGGTCCAGGGGCGATTCTTGTTGATCTCCAAAGCGGAATGTGGGAAAAGTAGAATCGACATCCGTAGCCCCGAGTTGTCCCAGGAAGTCTTCCCACACTTGTGGATGGTGCTCATCACATCTGTTGAAATCGCCTCCGATAAAGATAGGGTGCGTTTCTAGGGCGAGTAGGGCCCGGAATATCTGATCCATGATACAACCCTGCGTTTGCAACAAATCAGCTTTTGCAGCGGCACTTTGAGCAAGGCGCCAGAGGGCACATCCGGTTTCACTAAAGGCCCGGAGGAATGGTGCTTCGATGATGACAATATTTGAGTTTTGTTGTACAGCACAGCCAACAACGCACGCCTCTGCGTCAGTAACAAGGGCAGTACAGTAGGTGTACCAGGCTGTGTATTCTTTTCTGTGGACTGTGGCAGGTCTGATCCGAATAGGTTGCCCGCCATACTTAAATAGCAAAATGTCAAGAGAATCTCGAAATTGTATCAGATAGATATTTTCAGGCTTCTGTGAGCCAATGTAACGGATTTGGCAAGGTGAATGTCGATATGAGATGACAACAAAACCATCTTTCTCTGCTGTAGAGCTTGCGACAAGGCTTTTGAAGAAAAGGATTGTTCTCGAAAGAGTGGGTTGCGCAAACAAGCCTCTTGTGTATGCAGGAAGGAGGAGTAGGCTACACCCTTGCGCTAGAGAGTCAGCAACGCTGCTAGTGAAGGGTAACCACTGCGGGACAGCTATCTCGTGAGCGTATTGCGCAAGCTGACTGTCCTCTAAGAAACGAAAGAGCTGGGGCATTCCGAGGACACGCAATCGTGCCTCTGCATCCTTTTCGAGGTCAGCTTGCATAACTTCTTTTGTAAGATATGCTGGTAGAATGTTTCCAACAGTAGGTTGCGCTACTTTAGGTGCCTCAATGGGTGACGTTACAATGGCTCGGAAGTCATGGTGGCGATAAGGTTCTGCAACAAGTGCTGACTTAGGAGTATAATTGTTGCGAGCAAAAGTATTGCTGATTTCTTGTTTGAGTCGCAGGTAGTACTTCCGTACCGTGGTTGGGTCCGCAACCTTGGTAACGCTTGGGAGCTTTCCCTGGACCCAAGCTTGCAAGTCTTCAGCTGTGCCTAGTGCAAGACTGACGAGCTTAGGGTGGAAAGAGTTGCCAACGTAGGAACGAATGGTGTGAGGTGTGAGGAGGTGCTTTAGCTGGACAATGCTCCCAAAGTTTTGACTGAGCCCTGAGACTTGTAAAACTTCTTGATCTGTTAAGAGTCGAAAAGGTAGTTGTATGCTTTTATTATGGAACAACGGTAAGACATCACGAAGCGCAGCATCTTTCTCGGGATTCGGTGCTCCTGTGGCAAAGCACTTTAGGAGATACTTCCATGCCGCTCGATAAATTGGCGGAATGAAAGAATTCCACTGGAAGTTAGGTATCCCATTGTCTGAGGTGAGATTTGCCAAAGTCGCAAAACAGTCTCTTGTGTGCCAATGGGAAATGCGCCATAAGAGCGCTGACGGGTGATAGCTAGACCAACTGTAGCGCAATGCCAGGTCACTAAGAACTGCTATTGGCCTCATGAAGGGTTGCAGGGGGACTTCTCGTGGTATTCCCCGTTCATGACGGACAAGAGGGCTCCAATCATTGGGCCACTTAAGATCAGCAGTTGGGATGGCTTGCGTTTTAGGACACTCATAAGCGGTGTTATTTTGGAAGAAAATTCGCTGTCTCCTGGCAGGAGAAATGACAGAGGTACACCATGTTAGGTCAGCTTTTTGCACATGTCGAAGTCCTAAACAAGCACGGATAAAACAAAAGTGTTCATTGCGCATGGAGCCAGCATTTTCAACAAAGAATCGGATTCGGTCTCCTGGAATGACAGTAGCAAGGAGATAAATTGCTAAGTGCATGGTGAAGAATAAGACGCTGGCTGGCCCACAGACACCAAGATGACCCTGGTCCCCACCTGCATACGTGAGGTCAGTACATGGGCTGCCGCCGATGACGAAGAAGTGACAGTCGGACCCTAACGCAACAAATTCTCGTAGGAGCCGAGCATTGTCGACAAAAAGATTGTCAACATCCTTGGCCCCTTGGCATAGTAGAAGGCTCCACCTCCTTTGAGGCTATGTTGCCATTTCTGATCAACAGTAATCCCATGCTTTTCACTTACCAGATATCTAACCGTTTCGTCTTTTTCACACAGAATACAGGCTTTTGGCCTATAGCAAAACTTGGCTTCAATGATGTCAACCGAGGATCCACATCCATCGAACATACTCAAGATAGCATATGGATTCTTCTGCGTGACAGTTGACGCCGTGCCCCTGGGCATTGATTTGGACAGCTGATCAACCGCCCCGTTACTTTGCGACTCGGCAGTGTAAGGGCCAGGTCGACTGGCGTTTGGGGCATTCGTCTGTGATGTTCTTACTACCAAAGAGGGACAGTGACTTGGGTCACCGCCCTCATGCGGGGTGGTAAGGACTGCTTTGGGTACTTCGCTAAATTGCGAGATTTCATCTTTGATAATCTGGATCATTTCAGCAGGAACAGTGGTGGCATCATCCGGGGGGCCCATACGTCTCAAGTACTGTGGAGTCTTGTGCTCGCTGGGCACTTATTTCACGTGCTTGAGTTTGCTGCTGAGAATCTTGTTTCTTAGGAGTACTTTTTCTCCTCGAGCTCAAAAGGATTTTTGATGCTCCATTGTTCCTGTACCTTTTACTTTGGCCTGGCTTGCGAACAGGTAAGTGTTTAGTCTTCTTTATTGCATTTTATTGCATGAGTACACTGTCCAGACCATTTGGTGGTGATGTCTGTAGTGCGGAAAAATAGACCGCAAATGCGATCACCATCTTTGATTTTGGCGTCATCAATGTAATGTAGCCCTACAGCGTTATTGAACCGTTATTGTAACAAAGAAATTTGCATTTCGGCCCTTCGTTTTCTAAAATGTAGAAGTGCTCGGCAGGTTGTTGCTCACCGTATAGTGGATCACGACCTTGATGAATAACAAGCGCGACACATTGCCAGGAGCATCCAGCTGAAAACAGAGGATCCTTTCAAATAGCCAGTAGCATGTGGATGGGAGGCCCTCGTACTGGGTAGTGCAGCCACACCAGGCGGCTAGTCGAATGGATATCAATTGTCCAATCACTGGATGAGGCACAATCATCACAGTGCGGTTGCCCATCTCCTGACTCACCTGGTAGTAATTTGTCCGTCCAAGGCACTGCCGCATTGAAATAGTCGTGCCCAAGCGCATCGTGTGGAAGTGGCTGGAGAGCAAAAAAGGTGGAAACAAAGTGGGATGAGCCCACTCCACAGACTCGACAGGTGAATGTGACTGACGAGTAGAGTTTCTGCAAGAATGGTGTAGGGAGGTGAATGGCCATGGTATCAAAGGTGCGTTGCAATTCACCATGCACTTGCGCAGGAAGGGTGCACATGGCGAGCGCCAAATGAAAGGGTCCAAAGTCACGATCGCGTAGCTTGATAGCAGTGGTCCATCCATAGGCAACGGCTTTCATCGCTTGGTGGACTATGTGGTCTTCAAATTCAACATGCATATTCCAATCTGACTTGGAGAGTAACCTCAAAGCTGTTGTGTAGAAGCAAGCCGTTGAATTGAGGTTCTCATAAAGGATGGCAGCTTGCCTGTAATCATTTTCATCAAAAGCCATGTTGGTAAGCGAGTCGTCTGCGGAGACAAGTTGCTTGAGAGCGTGTATACGCGTAAGCTGTCTTCGTTCTGCGAATGAGAGGGCATTGATTGGGCCTGCAGGGCCAGAAAGACCAGTGGAAATACTGGTTGCCTTGCTGGTTGCTTTGCCACAATTCGCGACAATAGATGCGTTCGGTTGCTGATCTTTGTGCGGTGTAGCGGGTGATATGCTTTCTTCTATCAACTCAACAGAGTTGTCTAGACTTTCTTGTATTTCTTTGTCTTCTTCTTCCGCTTCTCTCGTGTCTTGAGTGGTGATTTGAGTGGTGATTTTCTCTGCAAGATGGGCAGTGGGCACTGTATATCTTGCATATGAACTTCCTGAATCAGGTTGGAGTCAAGTCTTGCATCGACTACTTGACTACCAGGTATCTCAGGCGTAAGTGGTGCTGATGACTGATGCACGACCGGGGAGTGATTGGCAAGTTGTTTACCTAGCTCAACAACGAGCTCTAATTCTTGTGATTCTTCAAGGGCCGAACTAGAGTCAATGGCTGTGAGCGGAGAGGGGTTGACGACAGTGGGTTCGGCAGGATTTCCGGCATCGGCAGATGGGAGCTGTTCGAAGGAAGGTGTTTCTTGCTCGAAATACTTCGGTACTCTATTTTCTCCCTGCATGTGGCAATCACCGTTGGTATCCTGGTTGTTCTGTGGGACAAGCGCAGTGAGGGGAGCAAAGTTAGGGTCTTGTTTCTGCAGCAAGGCAGGGTTGATAACAGGGTTGATAACGTGCTGCACTCTGCCTTCATTTATCTGAGGAGGTGGACATTGAAAATCGCCCTTGCTGTGCCTTGTGGGTCGTTGATTTCGTGAATCTCCACTCTTTTTTCCTTGCTCTTCAGCACGCCCATTGCTGGCATCAGGAAGTTTGGGGATTGGCACTTTTCTAACAAGTGCATCAAGCGTATTTTGGATGCGTCTATTGATAGCAACCTTCGAGGAAACTTCAGTACCATGTAAGTCTTGTGGAGATAATGACTTTCCAGCTTCCTTTTGAGCTTTTGACTCCTTTGACCCACTTTGGTGGCTATCCGGTGTATCTTGATTCACCGGAACTGATTGTGGAGAAGGCGTATTGGCCTCAGGAGAGCCAGCAAAGCTGGGTTGCGCAGGCGAGTTGTGTTTTCTAGTTGCTGCGAGACTTCGCCTCGCAAATTCATGTGGGAAGCTGGAGTCTCTTGGTTGCTTGGTGGTTGAGGCATCTATATCAACTTGCCATGTAGCAACAATTCGACCTTTTGGCGCAGTTTTGAACAAGTCAAAAATATCAAGCTGTCCTGCGAGGAAAAGAACAAGGTCGGTAGAATCACACACTGAAAGTTGCAGACCATTGCGAGTACACCGATAAACCAGACCATCTTCGAATCTTGGCTGAAAGACAGTAAGGACCTGATTGCTGTGAAGGTGACAATGGGCTATACAAGCATGTGGCGGCAAAACAATGGTGTCACCTTCGGAGCTGCACCCTTGCTGACCATCGTGAGGTTTGTCTATCGGACAAGTAAGGAAAGTAGAGTGATGATCAAGAATGGGTTTTTGGTGAAGCAAGAGGTCAAGAAGAATGGTGGCGTCCTGGATTGTCAGTTCGTGATTGACCAAGGAAATGGGCACCGCTTCATCAAGGATGGTACAGAGAACATCATACTGATTGATGCAGAAGTTGCTTGACTTGACCCTATTAAACCTTTTCCGAGAAAGGTCATTGCGTCGGATTGGAAAGAAGGCACTAATTTTGGCGCCTTGATTCGACCCTTTGGTTTGCGAAATAATGTGATGGTCAATCCGATTTTCTTTCACGTGTATATTCCAGAAAGGCGCATCAGCAATGACTTCAGGTTGCTTGTAGTAGAGAAAGCGATCATGTCCTTGATGGTCCTTGAAAACACACGGTAATTGCGACTGGATATTCGAGCTAGCAAGGAAAGTAACAACCTTCTGCTGACCCTTACCCTGCACATGGACAATAGCTGGACGAATACGAACTGCATCAAAAGAGTGAGAAAGGTAAGTGGAGAGATCTGACTGTACCCCTCCCTCTCTTGTCGTGAGAGTGCCATCATCTTCAATTTGATAGGCTTCATAGTTCGTACTTCCTACAGTTTGAAGTTCAACATACCATGAGTCTTGAACTTGACCGGGTTCAAATTTGCATTGAAAACACCCTTCTTCCCTTCCAAAAGGGAGTATGATGTCAGCGTGAAAGATGGCCTGCCTGAAAGCCTCAAGTGTAGCTCCTGCCGCGTAGAGAACCAAAATGGATCTTTTCTGAAAATGATAATGAATGTCCATGGATATCAGGATCTCTTGTATTTTACTGAGGGCAAGGCTCTGAGGTTGCTTGGAGTACCGCCGACAGTCAAGGAAAGTGACGCACCGATGTTGGAAAAAACTCGAAACGATACTCTTGCTACCTACCCAAATGAGGGGTATGATTCTTTGGAGTTCCTGCTTATCAAAGCCATCAATTTCTCTCTTGAGGAGTTGAAATATTGGCGCAAGATTGCTAGAAACGTCTTCAAATTTGGATTGCGAAATACAGAAGGAGACACAGCATCTATCAGTGACTCCAAGCGTTGTTTGGACTGGGACAACATTCGTGTGCAGTCGAAATCTGAAGACTTCAGGAATTGATTTTATCTCTTCATGAACTTTAGGGGTGAGCACTGCACTATTGCATAACCAAGTCTCTGAGTACTCAATGCACGGCGAAATGACTTCAATACTTCCTGTCGTAAAAGAAGAATGTATAACTATGTAATAGCTACTTTTGGTGATCTTCTTCTTGTTTCCATCTGGTGAGTAGACAAAATCTTGGTATTTGGAGATGCTATGTACTCGAGAGAGATGTCTGCGAAGTGAGGTACAAACTGCAGTGACCAAGTCAACATTTGTAGCGTTGACAAAGCATTCGTGAAAGAGACAGACATACGAGAGCTTCTCAGCTTCTTGATACAGCTGCATAATGTTCTCTTGAAAGTGTGCTTGCGCCTGAAATAAAACAACTGAAATTCGTTGAGTGCCTGCCAGGGCAGACAGCAGAATGTCCATCTCATCTTCACTGATTACCTTCAGGTCCTCATGATTGCACAGGGTATTAATTACACTAGGAAAGCGGCAAATGAAACGTGACAACGGACTGTTCAAAGTGTCGTTTGAGTAATCCCTTGTTCATCAAAGGACAAAAATAAATCGTCGTAGATAGCCTGAGCAATAAGACAGAAGGCTTCCTTATCCAGCATAGCGAAACTGCTAACGAATGAGCCGGAGACAGTAACTTGGGTTACTGCTCTGGCTAAGCGTAGCAAAGGGATCGAAGGCAGTGACCAAAACAGTGTCTTGGGATACCGTTAAGGCAGAATGTAAAGTGGAGCACAGGCTACTACGCAACTAAGTGGGGTTCAATCGCTCTACAGAGGAAATCTCTTCTCTTTAAGAGAAATCCTTGATCCTCCTGCCCATCTATTAGATGGGTTTGAACCGAAAAACTTGAGCCAAAGGCTACGGATTCGAAGCCACGCCTTCGTAATGCGCCCATGACCAGGACCATGACAACTACAGGACCGACAGTGCGCGAAACTCCGCCACTGTGTGGGGCATAAAACCTGTCCCATGCTGCTCACCAGCACGAGTGCAGTAGGCGGGTTTGTAAGTAACCACACTGACTTGCACCTCAAAACAGCCTTGCAGGCTGGCGCCCGTGTGTTGGTCCTGTGAGTGCCACAACGTCTTGACCGCAGTAGCTGCTAACCTGAGTAGCTAGACAGTGCCCAGGCTGTTACCCGCGTAGCGGCACTGGATGGGTACAGTGTACAGAAAAAGGAAAACAGCGTCCTTGTTTCACCTATTTTCGCGCAGTTCATGGGGCCTTGCATGTGCTGGCCGATCTTGACCGGCTATTGAAGAGAATTGTTGCAATGCGTTTGACTGCTGCATTCCTGATGTGAATTGCTACGCTCCTCCCCTGCAGAGTGGAGTGTCTCTCGCATTTTGGAGTTCGTACACTCTCGTTTTTGCCTCCTCCCCCCTTGGGGGGAGGATCGGGAGACGCTGCTTCGCAGCGGCCCACTCCGCCTGTGACACGCTTTGGCAAAGTGGGTGTTTGTGTCTCGAGAAGTGGAGATTGCAGTCCACTGTGCCATCTTCACACGCGAGGGAACTCAGTGGCCTTCAACTCTGCAAGGGTGTTTCGAAGTGTTTTGAAAGCTTTGGAGAGCATAGCTCACGGAATGTGCAATGTTCAGAAGCTTTGTGAACAGAAGTCTTTGTAGCTTTTGCGTGTTTGAGTGCGTCAAGCTTGATGCTTTCAGTGTCTCGCATGGGAACTGCTTGGAAATACCTCACAGCCTTTTGTACTCAACTCTGGCTCAAGACTTGAGCGCTGGTAAAGGTGCCGTAAAAGAGGAGGAACAGAAGAGAGAAGAAGAGGGAAGAAGAAGAGAAGAGAAGAGAGGAGAGAAGAGGGGAGAAGAGAAGAGAGCAGAGTGGAGGGGGAGAGGCAGAGTGGATGTTTTGTCGCAATGACTGCCACGAACAGCAAACAGAGCCATGCAAATTTTGAATGCTGGATCGGATTTGCTTCGTACTGCCGGCGCTTTGAATAAAACATCCTTCATTGAAGTGCTTGGCGTACAGTACTCCGTCCTCACCACAAAGGCGGACGGTAAAGAATCCCAAAGAAGATGTGGCCACCAGAGTGCTGAACCCCACTGGACGGACTGCGCAAGGGGGTGGCAGTCATTGCGAGGGCAACGAAGCACACCATGAAAACACACCTGAATTTTTGCCGAGGCGGCGCTCACCACTGTTGGTTGGAAAGCAAATGTGGATTGCGTTGTTTCTTCGTGCTGTTGCATATCTCCAAGAAAGCCAAGGGACAGGCGCGGCCCTTTTGCTCTCTCACTCTCACTCTCACCCTCACCCTCACTCTCTCACTCTCTCACTCTCGCGCTCTCGCTCTCACTCTCTCAGTCTCTCACTGTCACTCTCTCACTCGCTCTCACTCTCTCACTCTCTCACACTCACACACTCACACTCTCACTCTCACTCTCTCACTCACTCTCACTCTTGTAAAAAGGGTGGGTAGCACGCCTGCACAGTGTGTGGATCACCTAGTACCTGTGTAGTGGAACTTTTCGTTTTTCTGTCCTTGCGGTTGGCGCTGGACAGGGATTGGACGTGTTCTCTTTGACCTCCTTAGCAGGACAAGGTGGAATGTGACCAAGAGTCGCTAGGAGCACCTTTAGATAAGTCCTGGCTGGAGCTGTGTGGAGCTGTGCAGTATGGAAGTGTTCTTAACATGTTTTGGACGACTGCGACCAGTCAGACCTCTTCAGAAGAAGAGATGAAGGACTTTGATGCAGTCAAACCGACTGTTTGGCTCAAGAGCGGGGTCTGAAATGGGGGCGCTTGCGCTTCCGTGTTTTCACATGGTAGCGGAGCCCCGAGGATCCGAAGGGTGAGGGGCAGACGCTGTGAGAGAAACTCGGCGCATGCTGGGGGAGGAGGGTGCACGGATGGAAGGTTTTCAAGGTTGTTTTGGAGGTGATGTTTTGGTGATTTTGGAGCGGGTGGTGACGCAAGAAATGCATTTTTTGCTTTTGCATCATCTGAATGTGGATGGTTTCTCAAGGGTTATCTAGCGGCTTGGGGAAAGGGAAGTTGAAGTGCTATACCATGCAACTGAATTGTAGTTACCTTGGGTCCGTATAAATGCTATTTGCGCTATACTTCCGACACACCTATACAAGTTCAAAGCACTAATGAGACTGGAGAGGGAACTTGAAGTGCAACATCATTGGATCATTGGATATTTGATCGCAATCCCATCTTTCTGTGGAAGGTGTCCTATGCTACTGTGCTATACTTCCGACACACCTATATAAGTTCAAAGCACTAATGAGACTGGAGAGGGAACTTGAAGTGCAACATCGCTGGATCATTGGATATTCGATCGCAATCCCGTCTTGCTGTGTAACTATCCTGTATAAACTATCCTTTGGCTGGGCAAGAGATTGCGACTCCCTGAAAGAATCATCATGACTGTACATGGACAAGAGGCCCCTCCTAAAAAGACTCTAGCGGCTTGGGGGAAGGGAGATTGAAGTGCTATACCGTGCAACTGAATGGTAGTTACCTTGGGTCCGTATAAATGCTATTTGTGCTATACTTCCGACACACCTATACAAGTTCAAAGCACTAATGAGACTGGAGAGGGAACTTGACGTGCAACATCATTGGATCACTGGATATTCGATCGCAATCTCGTGTTTTTGTGTGAACTATCGTGTGTAAACTATCCTTTTGCTGGGCGGATATTCGATCGCAATCCCGTCCTTGTGTGTAAGCTATCCTGTGTAAATTATCCTTGTGCTGGGCAAGAGATTGCGACTCCCTGAAAGAATCATGATGACTGTACATGGACAAGAGGCCCCTCCTAAAAGAACCCATTTCCGCTACAACAAGCTCGATGTCTGGATGGAGTGTCAGCGTTTTTCCTGGTTGCGTGGACCGTTTTCCGCTGCCCTCGGTCCGCGCGCGCGTGTGCCCTCCTCTACGGTAAAGTGGGCGCCAACAAGGCGCGCGGACCCAGGGTGTTACTGCAAGGAGTCGCCGCCCCAACAGAGTTGACAAAATCGCTGTTTCTGATGCCCCTCGTTGGGGGCCAGTTTTGGCTCACGGCAATGCCTTTCAGAATCAATATTTGAGCAACTGGTAAAATGTAAACAAGCAGCTGCGTGAAGTGTTCCGTTTTTTGTGGTCTCGAGCAACCTATATAGATGGAAACAATACACATAGTGAAGACCCATAGGCTCATAGGAGACGTCTCAGCTTTCATGCAACTTCTGAAGTTTTCACTACTAACTCTTGGCTGCCTTGCACCCTTGTTTCACCGCAGCCGTGCCGCTCGTGACAAAATATCGCGGGCTTTCGTTTTGCAGCTTCTCAGGTTGGAAGCCTTAGCGCAGTGTGCCTTACTCTTCATGGCGGCCTGCAGTCTCCAAAGCAGTCGCATCCCTTTGTCTCTTGCTAGCTGGAGTGATAACACTGGAGAGCCGAAAGCAACTCCAACAGCCTGTGTTCCATTCAACAGCCTCTAGCCTTGTTCTTGAAAAATTAGCTCTTCTAGCTTCTCGCTTTAACATTTTTCTCGACGCTCATCACACCCCCGGTCCAGCCCGCGACCGAGGAGCCTAAGTGGGCTCCAACCTGCCCCGTTCGGTTTCACGGAATGTATTCGATTTCACATCACCTTGCCACACCGTGGCAGGATACTCCTCGCCCCAGATTGTTTCCAAAGGAAACGTGCCCGGATTGGTGGATCACTGTTTTCCTTCCTGAATCTCCCACATGCTTGGGGATTTCTAAGGGCGGTAGATTCATCAGATGCTTTGGGTTGCCCTTACCGATGAATCGATCCCATTCAGGTAGTCAAAGCAGTGTGAAACTTCCAGAGGGCTTGAGTGCGTTGGAGAACGAGTCATGTGGATTCAGGTTGTTTTCCATGAGCTCAAATGTCAGAACTTTCACACCCGACAGACATGTCAAGACTCCGCTTCGCTCGCCAGTGGCCCAAAGTGACCTTTCGCTTGGAAAAGGTCCGCGGCGTTCTTTTTGTCATGGTAGCGGAGCCGAGCAAAGCCTCGGCTCCAGCTGCTCCATCCCGCCGGATGCCATGGATTTTGATCCTGGTGCTGAACCTGATGAAGATAGGCGGAGATGTTGAACTCATGGACGACTTCATGAACGAGGAGGTGAATGTGAATGCGGTGAACTTCCCCTACAAGGACATGGAGAACGAGCAGGACATGGTGACGAAGGAGTGGATGAGCGGGGATTGGTGCCCTGCAGATGATGGCCTTAGTTGTGGCCATGACAGCACGATGGACTTTGAGATGAACTCTATGAGGTGGATTGGGACCACCAAGATATCGGCTGTTGAATGTCCTTTGAGTGTTGGCCAGCTGAAGGTTGGATCCATGGGTGGAGGTGAGACCTCTACAGTCGAAGATTGGCACTTTGACTTTTCGTGTTTGGAGGACTTCAACGCACAGACAGTTCAAGAGTTGAGCTTGAACTCAAAGCCTGTCCAGGATTGGGGCTTGGACTACACGAATGAGAGCTGTGAAAGCTTCATGCAAAGCAAGTCCACAGGAATGGTCACTAGCTACTTCCTTAGGAATGTCAAAGTGGCTGAGAATTTCATCGGTGCCTTGGTTTTTGACCTTGAACGGCATTCAGTGATCCTGCAATGGATGATGGAGAACTTTGGATGGGAAGTTTACATGTTCTTGAGCCTCTTCTTGGTGCTAGGAGCTGAGATGATGCGACGATCCCAACAGCAATCGAGGACCTTGGTGAGAAGGCATCATGAGCCCAGGGGCCACTTGAGCAAAGCACGAAGGTGGAATGGAGGCCTTCGACAACGTTTTGAATTCAGAATGAAGACGAGAAGTCTGATCTTTTTGTCCTTATGGACTTCTGGCCAAGCTATGGATGGAGAGCAAGCTCAGAGGATGTTCAATCATCTTTTGCAGATGACTGAGGCTACGATGACTGCGGCACGGTCCTCAGCTATGGTGGCTGAGAAGTTGAACAAGAAAGACAGCCATGGCAGCTTCAGCGAAGCAAGCAAAGTGCTGAGAGCACCTGAAGCTTTTGAAGTGGATGATCCATTGAAGTTTGTCAGTTGGTCTGACAATTTCAAGAACTGGCTGACCTATGGGGACCATAGGTATGTGGAGCTCCTCAAGCAAGTGGAGGAGTTGGATGAGCCGTGCACGTTGGCAGAGTTTGCATCAGATGAGGTGATCGAGCTTGGTCATAGGTTGTTTGCCATTTTGGCATCCTATGTGAAAGGTCCAGCAGCCCAATTTGTGAAAGCAGCATCAACAGATCGCAATGGGTTCAGAGTGTGGCAGCAGCTGCGCAATTTGTACCTCCCGAGAGCACGACCTCGAGTGATGGCCATTGGTCAAGCCATCATGGGTCTGCCACAATTCCGAGCTGGACGAAGTATGATGGAAAACCTCTTGCAGTTAGATTTGCTCTTGGATCAGTACAGAGTTGCCTCAGGCCATGAGATGCCTGATGATTTGGTGGTGTCCACGGTGATGAGGTGCGTCGATTCGAATGTCCGCAGGCACCTCGAGTTGACTTTGGATGATGCAGTGGACTACAACACGCTGAAAGAGAAGTTGATTTTGATGGATAAGAATTCTCGAGTGTGGTCAGGTGACACCTACCTCAAGCTGGTTCAGAACACCCTTGATGCCAACAATGGACCTGCACCTATGGAGGTTGACAGCGTGAACCAAGTCGGCAAGGGCAAATACAAAGGAGGAGGAAAGAAGGGCAAGAGCAAGAAAGGTGGTTGGATTCCTTTTCCGTATGGTGGCGGAAAGACCGGAGGCAAGTTCCAGAAGGGCAAAGGTGGCAAGAAAGGCAAAGGAGGTAAGAAAGGAAAGAAGGGCAAAGGAAAGTTCCATGGTCCAGGAAAAGGCAAAGGCAGCAGCAACCCCAACACGTGTCGCATTTGTGGACAGCAAGGCCATTGGGGAAATGAATGTCCAAACAGAGCCAATGCCGTGACACAATCCATGCCAACAGGAAGCAACACTGGTGTTTCTGAGAGTGACATCGCAAGTTCAGCAGGTAGCAAGCTTCGTGGAGTTGGCACTTCCTCAACGACCTCAACAACAGCAAGCAAACAGGTTCGACAGGTTCGACTTTACCATGTGGCTACTCCTCGAGAAGAAACTTCAACTCCTGTGCTGTATGACCTACAGAGTGAAGGAGGCGACAGTTGGATCTATGATGACAACTACAAAGTCAATGTGGTGTCATTTGCACTCGATGATGGTTCAGATGAGGAGTTCATAGCTGCAGATGCTTCAGACAAAACCTGGCGCTGGTACTTTGGTTTGCCAACAAGACGCTATGTGATGGAAGAGCATGATCATGAAAAGCCAACAGTGTTTCATGTGAACATGGTCACAAGCAATGAGGAGAAGATGTTGATTGTGCTCGATTCTGGTGCAGACATTAGCCTTTTGCCGAGATCAATGGCAGACAGAGGAACCTCACAGAAGCTTGGCAAAGCTGTGTTGGAGGACGCGCAGCGTTCCCAATTGGCTACCTATGGTAGAAAACTGGCACAGATCGAATGTGAGTCAGTTGAAGGCTCAGTCATCATTGAGGATGACTTCATTGTGGCATCAGTCCAAACACCATTGGTGAGCATGGGACGACTTCTTCAGAAAGGATGGCGTCTTTGTCCTGGCAACACAGAGACAGGAGTCCAGTTGCAAGCACCAGATGCCCAATGCACAGTTCCCTTGTACTTTCGCAAGAACTCTTTAGCTTTGTTGGGAACGATTAACCGAGTGCAACAAGTGCCAGATGAGCTACAAGGACGACTTCCTGAGGTGGCGAATAGAGATGACAATGATGTCTTGGTGGTGCAAACTGTGATGAAACTCCATGACTTCTTCTGGGAGAGCTATGGCTTGAGAGCTTGGAAGACAGGACCTGATGGCAATCCTTTCAAGTTCAACTACGCCAGCAAGTGTTTTGAGAATGCCCAACTCATGTGGAATATCCACTGGTGGCCTATGAGATCCACCCTCATTCGAAAGCGTGATGACTCTTGGGAGTTGGTCGAACACTGCTGTCGATACTTCACACTTGATGACCCAGAAGGAGAGATTCCAGAGTGCAATGGAGAAGAAACTCAAGTGCTAACAGTTTTGCACAAGACCAAAGAGCCCATCAAGTTCTTCGGCATGGTGGTTGGTGAGACCACAGCGACTTCAGGCGGTGTCAATGTGGAGAGTGATGATTTTCATTTCACTCCTGAGCCCATGGTTCCTTATGAACTGCAACCTGAGCATGAGCAGACTCCAGAGGAGGTGGAACAACAAGATGCAGGTGTCAGTTGGGATGGTCCAATCCCAGTCCTCGAGAATAGAGAGAGTCTGGTGGTCAATGGACTGGAGTTGAATGCCAACAGTCCTTTAGCATTGCTCCACGGTGCAGCCGAGTACTTGGGCCTGAACAAAGGAGGCGCAAAGAAAGCACTATGGAATCGCTTGAACCAGAAGGTGCAACAATTGGAGTATGAAGAGCTGTTCTTGGCCGCCAACAAGCTCTACAAAGAAGAAGCCAGACAGAAGGGTTTGGTTCAGGTGAACATTCCTCGACAGCCAGGCAAGGAGGAGAGAGAGCTTCATGAGTTGACCCACCTTCCATACAGAGATTGGTGCGACTTTTGTGTTGCTACAAAGGCTAGAGATGACCATCAACGAATTCTCGACCCATCTGCTGAGGGAAGGAGAAACATTTCTTCAGTTCAGCTTGACTACGCCTATGGTCGGTCAGGAGGAAACAACAAAGCCGACCTCACCACGATCTTAGTGGGTGTCGATGCCGAGACACGCATGCTTTTGGCAGTGCCTGTTGAAGGAAAGGGTGCTGACTTGAGAGGTCAGGCTGAACATGTTGTCAGGTTTACCCTGATGCTCAACCAGTATGGCAACGTGGAGGTCATCGGTGACAATGAACCCACCATGAGGAACCTCTTGACCTACATCCAGACAATTAGGCATGGTTTGGGACTGCAGACCACAGTGACGCACTCGCAAAAGAAAGGACAGACAAGCCAAGTTGAGAGAGCCATCCAGACGCTGAGGAAACAAGCTTCATGTTTGATGACGATGGCCGAGGACAAATGCTTAATCTCCTTGGAAGGCAGTCACGCATTGTGGTCATGGGTCTACTTACATGCTGCATGGTTGATCAACAGATTTGCCTCACATCGAGCTTTGCAAGCTACTCCCTTTGAGTTGGCAACAGGTAGACGCTATGCTGGAAAGGTTGTGTGCTTTGGTGAGTATGTGATGTTGCTCCAACGACAACCAGGAGTCAAACAAGGCCCACAATGGCTACCAGGCATTTGGGTTGGCAAGACAAACGAAGAAGACCTACATCTGGTGGTTTCTGGTGATAGAGTGATGAGAGGAAAGGCCATTCGACGCACAAGCGAGCCATGGAGGTCAGTCTACTTGTTCATGGTGAAGGCCAAGCCGTTCAGGAACCCACACCAGAGAAGGCCTATGAAGATCTTGCCATCCACACCTATGGTGCCAAGACCTGTGAGAGGCCCAGGCAAAGCGAGAGAGAAAGATCAGCTCGATGAGATGGAGAAGGAAGTTGAACAGGCAGGTCAACAAACCTTTGGAGGTCGAGATCCTGATGCAGAAGAAGTTGAGAAGTATGCCCTGGAACATCCAGGAGGAACACCACAGCAACAGGAGGAGACAATGCCCAAGCGTGGACAGAAACATCCTGCAGAAGGAGGAGAAGAAAACCAACCAGCAGACAAGTATGTTTGCATCCCTCCACTACCTCTTGGTCTTGATGATGAAGTTGCAAATGCGGGTGAGCGAGTACCAACAACTCCAGAACTTCCTCTTCGTCGAAGAGATACCGAGCAGATGGTGGATGATAGTGGAGTTGAGGAGAGCAGAACAAAAGTGCCAAGGACAAGTACTTCGTCAAGTCCTACTTCCCTGTTCAAACCGCATTTTGCAGGTGGAGTACAACAAGTAGAAGAGCGAGCAGTGGATGAGTTCCAATGGGAGCAGGAGGTAGCAGACTTTGATGGTGGTGACGAGATGCTCTTGATGGAGAAATTCCTGTCTGAAGAGGTGATTGATGAGGGAACTCCACCGGAGGTGGGGCCAGTTGAACTGGAGAAGATTGAGGCAGCCGCAGGACAAGAAGAGGTACAGAGGTTGCTCGACATGGGAGTGCTGAAGGAACCAAGTACCTCAGACTTGGAGAATGGAAGCATCCTCACTACCAGGTCAGTCTTTGATTGGAGGGTGAGAAATGGAAAGTGGAAGAGAAGGTGCAGATATGTTGCAAGAGAGTTCAGAGGCAACGACCAGACAACAGCTGAGACCTTCGCTCCAACCTCAAGCTTAGCAGCTACAAGGCTTCTGCTGGCTACCCATGCGATTCTGGAGTGGAAACTGAGCTTCATAGATGTGAAGGACGCATTCCTACTGGTACCGCAGACAAAGTTGGTACTGGTAGAGCAACCAGCATGGTGGAAGCCTGAGGAGTTGGGAGAAGGTTCAAGTGGAGCCAAAAGATACTGGCGATTAGCCAGGTGCCTTCCAGGCCAGCGAGATGCGGCTTCGAGGTGGTTTGACTACCTGAAGGAAGCCTTGGAGGCATTGGGAATGGAAAACCATCTTTCCCTGCCGTCGCTTTTCCGGCACAAAGAGAAGGATTTGGGCATGGTATGCCATGTGGATGATTTGATTGTGGCTGGATCAACAGTGGAGTTAACCTGGTTCTTGGAGGAAATGAGGAACAAATTTGTGATCAGTGAGTCAGGCATTTTGCCAAATCCTGACCAAGAAGCTGATGAACCAATCCGCAGTTTGAAGAAGCGCCACTACTTCACCAAAGAAGGCATTGTGATTGCTCCTCACGAGAAGTATGTGCCAAGTCTGGTGGAACTCTACAACTTGTCCCAGAGAGCTGGCAAGGCAACCCCAGAGAGCACGCAGCTGGATTTAGAAGGAACTCCAGAGGATGTGTTGACAGGTGGGGATCAACACCGTTTCCGGTCAGCTTTGGGAACTTTGCTGTACATTTCCCAGGACCGAGTTGACATCCAGCACAGCGTGAGAAACCTCAGCCAATTCATGGCAAGTCCAACCAAGAAGGCTGAAAGTGAGCTGAAGCACCTCATCCTCTATCTCAAGAGGACTGAGCAGTATGGCATTCTTTTGCCATACATCAAGTACAAAAGCAAGAAGGCTGAAATTCTCCTACAGCCAGACAGCCTCGATGATGTGGATGCCTTGGAGAGCTGGAGTGACAGTGACTGGGCAGGTGACAGATCTTCGAAGAAGAGAAGGAGGCACAGCGTAAGCAGTGTGATGATTTTCCTGAATGGGTGCCTGATAGCAGCCTGGTCGAGATCTCAGAAGAGTATAGCTCTTTCTTCCTGTGAGGCTGAGTTCTTAGCTTCTGCAGGTGGGGCAGCCGAAGCATTGCAGTTGAAGGAGCTTTGGCAGTTCTTGACAACAAGAGAAGTGATGATCAAGACGATCACGGACAGTTCTTCCTGCAGAGCGTTCACTGAGAGACTTGGAGTTGGACGCTTGAAGCACATAGACACAAGATACTTGTGGATGCAGCTTGAAGTCAAGAAGAAGGCTTTGAAGATGGAGGGCATCCCGACTTTGTGGAACATGGCGGATTTGGGCACCAAAAGGTTGTCACGCCAGAGGAGAGAATTCCTTATGTTTCTCATTGGTGTGATGGAGATGAATGTTGAAGGTGCCGACCAGACTTTCTGTCATGTTGGAGAGGAGACCTTCCATGAAGAAGTTCGAAAGAAGAACCTGGCGCAGAAGATGAAAGAAGTGAAGAAGGAGATGGTTTGTGCCTTGGTTGAAGAGAAGAGTGAGACAAAGACCAAGATCTCAAAGTCCATGGTGAAGGCAGTGACACTGCTACTGCTCCAACCTGGAGCCTATGGACAACCAGACAATGAGAGTGACGAGAACCTCACGACCAGTTCCGACAACAGCCGGAACCAAACCAACTATGGTTGGTGGAGTGTCTACATCCTGATGTTCCTGATCTACACGGTCATTGTGTTTGGAGTTGGCGTGTGGCTTGGATATACAAAGTGGAAAAAGATCTCAAGGTGGACGAGGAGAATCAAACCTTACCTGCAAGGTGATTGGTTTGAGGATTTCCACAGAGATGATGACCAACAGCCAACACGGTCAGGACTGGATTTGAGAGAATGGGCAATACGAGCCTCTGTGGAAGCAACTGGAGGTGAATGGGTGAGAGCACCACCACCCGCACTACCAGAACCACTACGAAGGCGTGGTGGAAGAGTTGGTCGACAGCGTGAGGGACCAGAAGGAAGCTTTGATGATGAAGATGAGGCTTCTTTGCAGAGCAGGAGAAGTTCAAGACGCAGACCACGAGAAGAGGAACAAGAGGAAGGAGAAGAAGAGCCCACAAGCATCAACAGAGACGACATGACGGTCGAAGAATACATCACAGATTGGGGCCCAATGCTGCACAGGCTTAGGCCATACAGGATCTTAACATCCATAGAAGATGCAGAGAGTGGAGAAGAGTACTTTGTTCTATGCCCAGAACGTGGCTACAGAAGGGTTTACAGGCCGACAGCTTCAGAGAGAGGTGAAGGAGCTGGTGCAGAAGACATGGACGTGGATTCAGGTGTCCCATATGAAGGTGAAGCATACCCTGAAGTACATGAAGAAGGAACAACTTTGCCAGATGATGACTATCTATGGCAAACCTATGAGAGAGATGAGCCACCAGAAGCCCTTGACTGGAGCAAGCTTGAAAATTGCATTCGCTACTTGAGCGAAGATGAAGAGCGGAGAGCCAGACGACTGCTAGCGACCGGACTTTTCTCAAGGTCGCAGTTTACGCAGTATGTGCAGGCAAGGCTGACCTGCAAGTTTGGCGAGCACTATCCCTTCCTACGGTTCGACCATGCCCTGGGTTGGGATGAAGAGTACAAGAAAGCTTTTGCGGCCTGGTGCGTGGCCGTGATGTCCAACCAGTGGGAGAACGACTGGAGGACGAGAGCGGCACGCTACGCCATGGAGGGTGAAATGTGAGGAAAAAGGCCGCACTAGCGCACGACTTTTTAGGTGGGGTGTCAGAACTTTCACACCCGACAGACATGTCAAGACTCCGCTTCGCTCGCCAGTGGCCCAAAGTGACCTTTCGCTTGGAAAAGGTCCGCGGCGTTCTTTTTGTCATCAAAACTCGGCGATTCTGGTTCAAACACTCAAACAAACAGTCAAGCTTGCCGTGCAAAGCAGTCTAAAATCCGCTCCCTCGTCCACCCCTGACCACCCTCGAGGCCCGTGGCGTGAACGGACCATGTAGCAGCCTGAGCTGAGCAAATCTTCTGTTGTACACCGCCTTGTTTTTCCTTGGCTAGATGCCTTTTGTTTTTGAGCGCAGCTTGGGCCATGCATCCATAAGTCTCACAGCCAGCTTCGATTATTTCCGATCGATCTTGGCTCATACCAGGAACACAGATGTGGTCCGTGGTTTTGGGGGTTTCTCCTGTAAACCTTGCGCAGTGCGCCTGTTCTTTTGTCAGTTAGCTTCCCACGAGCTCCTGAGATGAATCATCCGTAGCCTCCTGGCTGGGGGGTTGTTTTACCGATGAATCGATCCTATTCAGGCAGTCAAATTCCATAGGGTTTGAGTGCGTTGGAGAACCATGTCCAAAGTACCGCGCGTGCCACGAAATCTGCACATCGACGCAAAGCCGCATGGATCTCTTCTACCTGTCACGAAAATTCGACTTTGGACGACCAAAAAACGAGGTTTCCCGTGCGCCTGCCACGAAATGTGATCACCAAACCGGACAACGCAGCCCCAACGGGCACCCGCTCGCGCCCAGCAGATTTGCGTGGTTGTGCAGTCGAAATGCATTTCGAAGATTTCGAGGTGAATGACCGACGAGCACCTCGATCAGACACCCATCCATAACAACTACCGCAAGACGCCGGAATGTTGCCACACTGTTTGGGGAATTGTTTATCTATCAACATGCAGCCTTTTTGGCAGACTCTCGTTTGACTTGTTTTGCAAACGGACCGCTTCCAACAAACTAGCATTGCTGCACCATGCGGTTTCATGCAAATAATGATGCTGATGGGTTTTGAAGTTGCTATTTTGGGAGCTGTAGGACGACAGGGCCCAAGTTACAATAGAGCGGCGAAGAAACTGGACAAACGTTAGAGTTTTCATGACTTGTTTAATGTCTGTATTGAACTTTATGGGCGTAAAGACATCGCTTTCGCAAACTTCAGTTTCAGCTCGAACAAAGATCCTGTGAAAGAAGTTGGTGACCCGATGATGTGGCACCATTGTTTGGCTGCGCGTATATTGCAGCGTATCCATGCTGCACTTATTTTTGTTCGGTTCCTGCGCATGAACTATTTAGTACAGGGGGATCCAGACATTGTTTCACAGGGGGATCCTGACATTGTGCCTGGAACAGAACAGATATGACACATACATTTCCGGCCACGTGCTAGCCGAGGCAGATGCAGCCTTTCTATCGCTGTCCTGTCATTGGGAACAGAGGTGAATGCAGTGCCCCGGATTGTTAAAGTGCTCTTTTTGCAGGGGTCATTCATGTACTCGTGCCAATTCTTTTTTTTTGGGTTGACATGATTGAGAGATCCATTGTTGCTGAGGATTCCAACGTTGAGACCACTCATCAAGCCGCTTGGATTCGTTGACAGTATTTCATGATCACATTCTTTCAGCACACCGGCATTGTTCATCCTCACATTTTTCTTTTGAAACACTGCCAAGGACATTCCTTGAAAGCGCAGAGTGAGATATTGATGGATTGTTTGAATTGACGGAGTTTAGCTCACCTTGGATGTGCCCGGATCAGATCCTTGGAGATTAACAAGACGTTTTCAGCAATTTCTTTGAGT
The DNA here is from genome assembly GCA_963970005.1 of Durusdinium trenchii. NCBI lineage: Eukaryota > Dinophyceae > Suessiales > Symbiodiniaceae > Durusdinium > Durusdinium trenchii. Next base: position 60,498 of record CAXAMN010026317.1, on the reverse strand, counting down.
GTGAAACTGTAAAGAAGAGTCTTCAAAAATATCAAGTTCCCTCTCGAGGAATCTGAAATTTGGAACTTGTAGCTCAACTTTGACGTGATCCCTGCCTGACCCTCAGAATGCTGATTTTCGTGAGAATGTACTCAATAGGGCATTTGTAGTTTCAACAACGGATCGACACCACCTTGTGAGGTTTTGCTGTGTTTGAAGCAGACTCATGGGAAAGCACAAATATACACCGTGACTTTTGAGCTGTCCGAATTACAGCAGATTGACGGATTCATGATGTAGTGTGCAGTATGCACTACCCTACAGTATGGAGAAACTCACAGCAAACTGGAGACAACTGAACCGGTCTTGACATGTCCGATCTTTGAACGGAATCCAAGGCAACTGAGTGTCTTCAACTCGATCTTCGGTTGAGCCCCATGCTGATGAATGATGTACGCGTTGTATGTGGCTTCTTCTTTTTGCTCTCTTTGTGCATTGTAGATGGAGCGGAGCTACTTTGAGTGCAGGTTCCTATCTATATCACACAGAGACACACGCACACACCCAGACATGAACTCAGAGCATTCACGAAATGAGTGCTGCAAGGTGGGGGTTAGCTAAGGTAGTTTAGCTGGGGAACTTCTGCAGTCTGGGTTTGGGAGAGCGTTGTTGTGTGAGTTTGTTATCCAACGACGGATGTTTGCAGCAACGTGCCAAAGTGGCCAGCTGTCGCACAATCTCGCCAACCAGCTGTCGCAGTAAGTTGTGGATATTTTGAATCAATGTCTCGGGGTGCCTCGCGCATGTCTTGGGGTGTGTGATCTCTTCCTTTGGCCATGTTTCCCATGGCTGTTGCTACCTATCGCACATGGCTGCTGCGCACCTGAGTGGCTGTCGCCTCCACTTGCTCCCACATTCCAGCCTTTCAAGATTGATCTGTTCTACTGCTGAAAGCCTCCAACGCTAATTGCTCCAAAGCATCATTGCTCAAAATTTGCAAGCTGCTCCAGGAACCCGTGGACATCTTCTGTGTTTTTGTGCGCTGGACAGAATTTTGTTGCTGCAGCGATGAAGACTCAGAATATGATCCCCATCTGCTGCTCGTGCTGCGGATGACCCTGAATGGACCTCAGTCAACGGTCGCTTCCAAAAGGTACCCAGGTTTTTTGCTTCCTTTGCTTCCATTCAACTCTGAGCTGTCCCTTTAAAATGGGAAGCAAGCATAATTCATGGCATTCTACTTGGTAATGAGTGGTATGGTGGAAAGGCATTCATACTGAAGTCCAGGACGCTTCATGTTCAGCAGTCTTCCTTTTGTCAGTCCATCCATGTACCCTGACTCCCAGACTTTGCTCCCAAGCAGTCTTTCATGTTGGCGTTCAACGCAATCATGCACGGTGTTGACTTGTTTGTACACGTCGTGTTATTAATGCCAATGCATAATATATATATATATATACATATACACATCTACAAACCGCCGTGACTTTGGATAGATGTGTTGCAAGCTGGTCGCAGTTCATGTTTCTCAAGCTCGGGAGGTGTCTCATGATCGTTTCATGATCTTTCTGATGTTCATTTCAACAACTGAGCAACTTTCTTTGACTCCCTGTTGAAACTATGTTAAGTCAATGTTTGTCCGCTCTGTGGGTGATCATGAGGGTCTCGAGCCATATCCATCCTTTTCGCTGTGCTGCCTGCAGTCGTCTCGAGCCACGCACGGTCACCCAACTGGCTCAGGCCAACTGAGTCGACGACGGACCTGGAAGTGGCGCTTCCGGCGCTTCGCACACTTCGCACTGCGCTTCGTCGGGGTCAAGCCTTTTGACTGGTGGTCTCCTGGACTTGCTAAGTCGGGACACAACATGCGAGTGTTTCAACTTCGAAAGAAGATTTGAGATGTCGGTCAGACTCTGAAGACCGTATGGGTTTTGAGCAGCTTCGACCTCTCACAGCTAAAACGAAGATTTGTTCGGTTCAAAAGCGGATGCCAAGGAAAGTGCAGTAAAAGCATCCTGCTGCGAGATGGGAAGGGTCCAGCTCTTTGGTCGAGACATTCGCTTTTGCCTTCGCTGCCTTCAAGTGATGGTTGTAAAGGATGACAGGGACTTCTCAAGGTGAACTAGTTTCTTTTTTCCAGAGGCTCTCGGACCCTCAAACCACTTCCTTCTTTGAGGCGCAAAATCCTGAAGATCACATTATCTATGGAAACTCAGAGCCACCGTGCATTTTTAGGATCTGATTTGCAGGTGTTCATCCAAGAACCCTTTGACCAGGTCTGAGGGCAAAGGGCTTTGATTTGAGGCCTGAGAGCTCCTTTATCAACGGACTGCTTGTTTGGTCCGGTTTTTGTACTATTCAAGACAATGATGGTGCTCAACAACTGTTCCGCAGATTCTCTTCTCTGCTGGGGAGAGGGACCTCTTGGGCAACCCAAGTGATGCTGGTTCACTAACTTTTGCAATGAAAAACAATTTGACAGTCTATAGAGTCTATATATTCCCTCACTCTGGCAGACACCGAGAGTGGTTCTACCACAAGGTTCTCAAGGACGGAGGTCTTTGAAACACCGACCTCCCCAAAACAAAGAGCTCCTCAACATGATCTCGAGCAGTTTTGCGGTCTGGACCAGCGCTGGGAGTGTATGCATTTCTCCTATGGGTGTACCGCTCCGAGGAGTGTTTCCTGACGTTGTACTTCAAGAACTGCGTCGTAGAAGCCATCCAAACGAACAGCAGACGAGTTAGCGGCTGTCAGTGAAGGAGACTTGGACTGAAAGATTGGAAGGCCATTCCATTCCCTTTGGGAATGGTTGTCTCGATTGACTACCATTGTAGGGGACAGTTGACAACTTACTAACCAGTCAAGGCTAAGATCGATCGACAAATCCAGTTTCCTTTGCACAAGAAACTTCGCTGGAACTGGACTACTATCCCCACATCTTCAAAGTAGCTTTTGAGCACAAGTTTTGCACATGCCACTGGTGACATGCGGAGACAAGACGTTTAATATGAGGGAACACAGCAGACACTCTGTTTTCATTCACTATATTCACTTCTTACACACTTTGCATTGCTGGGAGCCGCAAGGGATGGAGATCAATGGCCTATCCAGTTTGATTGATGGGACCTAGTCTGAACTACTGATTTCCAAAGGAAACTCGCCTTCAAGGTCTATGTTCAGGTTGACAGGGAGGTTCCAGAGCTACAAGTAGGGTGGCCCCTGTTCCTGTCACTGCTCAGTGTGATCTTCAAAGCAACTCCAGCCCGAGCTACAGTCGCCCCAAAAACCCCCAAATCGAAGCGATACGACGCGCGAAGGACCGCTTCAACGAAATGGGTCTGATGAAGTCCGTGTGGCGAGGACGGCTTGAGATGCGAGAGTGAAGTCAGACATGAAGAGACGCACTGAGTTGCACTAAGAAGACGGTTCTCATGGGTTCTCCGTTGTAGTAGGTGTTACGAGGGGCTGTAGTGTGCAGTGATCCTCCACCGAGCGGTTTCGGATTCTCTGGTGCGGCAGCGCCGCAAACTTACCCACTGCGGTTTGACTTATGAAGAACATCTTTTCCCCTAACAGTGTGGGCACACTGAGGGGTTCTTGCGGTAGTGGAAAAGCAGCTGATGCTTAGATCGCTGAAGCGCGCGGGCGTGACAGGCTAATTCGCTGCTATTTACAGTACATTCATGACTCTCGACATCGTCCATGTGCATTTCGACTGCGCAGGCTCGCAAAGTCTGGGTGGCCGCAGTGGGTGCTTCTAGCGACTACGCTCTCGTTGTGGTGCCGTGCGCATTTTCACACATGGCGGTGACTTTTCGTGGCAGGTGCAAGGGCAACCTCGTGTTTTGGTGCTCCAAAGTTTCGTGACAGGTGCAAGGGATCGGAGCTGCTTTACTTCGAAGAGCAGTTTTCGTGGCAGGTGCAGCACTTTGGACATGGTGGTGATCGTCGAGGAACTCAGATTTCGTGACAGGTGCAGTGAATCGTGACTTTTGGACATGTGGCTCGTTTGCAGATTTCGTGGCAGACACAGCACTTGGTGAACCTCGAAGTGCAGAGCTTGTGGCAGGTGCAGCATTTGGTGAGCCTCGAAGTGCAGAGTTCGTGGCAGGCACAGCGCTCTGTGACCCTCGATGTGCAGATTTCCTGGCAAGTGCAGCACTGGTGAACCTCGAAGTGCAGATTTCGTGGCAGGCACAGCACTTTGTGAGCCTCGAAGTCACTCCCTCACTCCCTCACTCACTCCCTCACTCACACTCACTCCTCACACTCCTCGCACTCCTCACTCACACCCATTCACTCTCCCACTCGCAGACTCTCACTCACACTCGCACTCACACTCACACGCACACTCTCACTCTCACTCTCACTCACACTCGCACTCACACTCACACGCACACTCTCACTCTCACTCTCACTCACACTCGCACTCGCACTCACTCACTCTCACTCACACTCACACTCACACTCACACTCACACTCACACTCGCGCTCGCACTCGCACTCGCACTCGCACTCGCACTCGCACTCGCACTCGCACTCGCACGCGCACGCGCACGCGCACTCGCACTCGCACTCACTCACTCACTCACCCACCCACCAACCCACCCACTCACTCACTCACTCACTCACTCACGCACTCACTCACTCACTCACTCACTCGCACCCACCTTCACGCTCACTCACACTCACACTCACACTCACTCTCATTCACTCACTCTCACTCTCACTCACTCACTCACTCACTCACTCTCACTCTCACTGTCGCTCTCACTCTCACTCTCACTCTCACTCTCACTCGCACTCGCACTCTCACTCTCACTCTCATTCTCATTCTCATTCTCATTCACACACTCACTCACTCTCCACGGCCCAGAGTAGGAACTCGGCCAGTTTGCTTCGCGAGAGCCCCCACTGCTGTTCGTCTTGGAGCATGGGTGGTATTATCAGGCAAAAGGTCTCGTCAAACAGGGCCCCATACGTCCATAGAGGGTTTGGAGGTGTGTGTACGGAGCAGGGTAACCATAAGGGTCGGAGTAAACTCAGCCGAGGTGAGGCGTTGCCCCACTATACCAACAGAAGCCATTCTGCGCAACCCTTCTTGCAGCCCGCTTGTAGTTGCGGTTTACAACTCCAGTATTGGGGTTCCTGAGAGCACGAGGAGCGGGGCCGGAGCCCATCGGTGGTTGGTGGCCATGATCTTTCATGAACACAGAAAGGAGCCTCAGGCGAATGCTCGCTGGTGAGCATCTTGACCAGAGGCAGCTCTCCTAGGTTGGAGGCTATCGGTTCTGGAGGCCATAGGTTGGAGGCCATCGCTCTTAGGTTCGAGGCCATCGCTCTTGGGTTGGAGGCCATCGGTTCTAGGTTGGAGGCCATCGCTCTTAGGTTGGAGGCCATTGCAAGAACAGGAATTGGCTTTCTGGGATCAAAGTGTTTGCAGTGTCCTTTGGTAATGTGATACCGAAGGGCATCTGGGGTCGTGACCAATAGTCCGCAATGCGAGCAAGCAGGCTCCCCCTGAATCGAGTTCCGGCGTGGATCAAAACGATGGAGTTGTTGTTGATGATCATGTAGGTGTGTACTCAATTGAGCCCTCGACTTGAAATGGTGAGGACAGAGGTGACATGTCCATGTGGTTGATCCCAAGTCAGGTTCAGCTGAGGGCTGCGCCCCAGAGGCTGAGCCATGACACGGGCCAGGACCAGCATGGGCATCCTGCAGGATAGCAAGCTGCAGCAGGATGGGACATCCATGTTGTTGCGTCCACGCAAGTTCACAAAAGGGACATGGTGATGTTCTGACGTAGTCACGCTGCAGTAATCCCAGGGATCAAGACACGTGGAATGAGCTTCACGTAGATGTACTACCAACTCACGACTTCTGGCGCGCCAACGGCCACACTCAAGACAATGATGGGCAAGATAGTCGCACAGCTCCCGGTCCTGCTGAAGATCAGTCCAGTTGCCAGAACGGCAAAGCTCCCGAGCTCTGGCACGAAGTGTAGAGAGGCTCATCGCAGCACGAACCTGAGTCCGGGCAGGTGATACAAAGTAATCACGAATGGTGGATTGACTAACGGGTTCAGCTGTACTCGGATCAAACCTATCGAATCGAAGCATGTCTTGCCACAGAACAGCAAGTCCAGGAGGGTTACGACTGGTTTCACCAACACCCAACCAAGGTTGACGCCGCCTCAGGGAGAAGGAGGCCTTCCACAGCATGAATGGCATAGTCAACGGGTTGAGGGGAGCGAAAAAAGTTGCGTGCCCTAGTGTGACGTCGGTGCTTCATATAAGCCTGGAGGAAGGTCAGGTGTCACCAAAGGCGCGCGGGCGTACAACTCCTCACAGTAGCGTGCAATGATACGCTGGGATTCAGCCAACGAGGAAACCGAATGCGTAACCGCAATACCACCAGCGTTCACCTTTTGTATGTTCACAGCATGCTGACCTATCCTGGCCTGGGCGGCGCGACGAAGAGACTCAATCGGACGCTCAAGTCCGAGGGAACGCAAAACAGTGAGATGGCTGTCGTGTGTATGGTGAGATTGATTTCCGGTGATGATACGAAGCTGTTTGATGAGACTAGTGACATGCCTATGCAGTGACTGTGCAGTGACTCCAACAGCAAGCAATCCGTACTCAGCACATGGAACGACACATGTTTGCCACAACACTAACCGAGTGCGAAGAGGAAGTCTGCGCTTGCTGTAGAGCCATCGACTAAGGTGCACAGTGGATGAGCAGGCTGCACTTGTCCGCATGGCTTGAGTGGTTACTTCAAAAGCAGAGAACGAAACGTGAACTCCAAGGTACACCACAGATGAAACCAGCTTGATCCGCAGTGGGCCACTTTTACGCGGCAGCAACAGGTAGGCGCCATTGGCCACCCTATGGACCAGCTGCGATTGCCATTTGCGACGGCGGGAATCAGCCAATTGAAGCATGGCGACTGTCTTCAGAGAATTGACGGTTAGGCCAAGCTGTCCAAGACCGTCAACGACCAATCCCAAGCATTCCAAGCGCAATCCAAGTTCACGTTCATCCCCAAACGTGTCCCCACTCTGCAAGTCGTCAGCAAAGATGTTGACGCATCTCTGAATCCACTGGGTGGGAATCGCCTTTGGAGGAAATCGCTTCATCAGGATTCGAAATGAATGCCACTGCCCTTCGTTTTGGAGCATGGGTGGTATTACCAGGCAAAGGTCTCGTCAAACAGGGCCCCATACGTCCAGTAGGGAAGAACCTCCAGTAGCTATAAACAAGAAAAAAGATCTTCGTGAAGAGCATGGCGCTCCTGGAAGTTGGGACCAGGAATCTGGTCAGAGACCACAGATGTGGTCAGCAGAGATCCATGGCTCAGGCGAATGCTTGCTGGTCAGCATCTTGACCAGAGGCAGCTTACGCTCTTAGGTGCCATCGGTTCTAGGTTGGACGCCATCGCTCCTAGGTTGGAGGCCATCGGCTCCAGGTTCGAGGCCATCGGGTTTAGGTTGGAGGCCATCGCTCTTAGGTTGCTGGGTTGGAGGCCATCGCTCTTAGGTTGGAGGCCATCGCTTTTAGGTTGGACCGCTAAGAGCTCTCTGGCGTTCTTTGCGCGATCCTGTCGTGACATCGTCACGGCTTCCGGTGGAAGTCTGAGTGATCCAAGATCACAGCAAGTGCCACCACGTGGGTGACCAGTTCACACGTCTGCAAAAAGAGCCAACATCTTATCGATGACTGGCACCTCTTCGGGGGTCTCAAAAAGCACCGACAACTGGCACCATCATGACCTGAGTTTCAAACCACCCAGGTAATCCTAGGACCGGAACAGCGCTCACATCATCATCGCTCAGAAGCCACTCAGTAGGGGTCGAGGTGTCAAGGGATTTCAAAGCCGCCCGGTAGTGCCCTGATCCAGGTTGACCCAGGTGCGCCACAGCAGCAATTGGAACATAGTCAAAGTACTCGACCTGGATGTCATCACCTGTGAACTGTGGAATCCTGAACACAGCATCAAGCAGCACTTTAGACACGAGCTTCTGGCCATGTGGGTTACCTGCCAATGGTCGGAGTCGGTCCAAGCGCATGCAAATCAGGGATGGAAGGTGGGAAAAAGCTGTGATCATGCCGGACTCTGTGTGCCAATTCTCAACAAGATGACTCAATGGATGAATCGGCTCAGGCATCACTCGGAGGTGCAGCAAGAGAGCCCCAAGGGCATGCGCATGCCTTTTTACAACACCAGTATCACGAGCAAAGCGTCGCTCCCACATACTGTAAACAGCAGCTTGGTCCATCTTGGACATGAGAAAGGTGGTGAATTCAGCAGCGTCGTGCTGCCGATTTCCATCCCAAGCGGCAAGGTGGTCCTGGAACTGCCTCAGAGCAAGGATCAAAAAGGGTTCAGGTCCACATTGCAGCATAGTCTTCAACCCCCCTTGAAGGACTCCCCAATCATCAAAAGAGAAATGCCGCCGACGAAGGCAGGCCCAAACCATAGCAATCATAGATGAGTTGACGTAGCAGTGGTTGGCAGGATTCTGCATAACCCATGAGGCCACAGTCAAAGCCAACTTGCTGCGCTCTGAAGTGATCATAGGCGGGTGATCATGTCCTTGATCTTCAAGGCAAGCGGTGAGGCTTTCAGGTTGTGAGGCTTCATCTGGAGGCCTGCAGTTTGCATCAAACTCAGGTGGCAGCAAGAGGTCATCAACTTGTGTAGTCGATCGTTGCGCATCCCCACCTGAAGCTTCCATGGTTGGCTTTTCGATGCATCCTGCTTCCCCAACGAATGAAATTTCTGGATCGCTCCCTCTTCTTTGACCAGGGTGAGGAGTTCCTCGAGCAATTCCTGGGCCGCAGTCATGGACAAAGGTGTCTTGACCTTGGACAGGACCAGCTTCTTCTCCTTGGGATCCCACTGTGTGTAGGGCCAAGTCTGATCCTCGAGAAGGATGGCATTCTTCACCAGAGTGACCCGAAGTGGATCTTGTTCCGAGCAAGTCATCAGCTTTAGAAGCCTCCTCTGGAGCTCTCTCAAAAGCGCCAGGATCAGGTGAGTGCGGAGGTTGGAGGATTTCTCCCTGAGGTCCGTCCATTGACGGTGCGCTGTCTGAAGGAGAGGGATGCTGCCCTCTTGGCTTGGAACCAAGAAGAGTATGAATGTGTCCTGTTGTGCCGTCACCTGCAGGTCTTGGTCGTGGCGCAACACTAGATGACCCATGGCTCGAATGAGATCTCGCAATGGAGGTTCCCGTTCCACTGTCTGCCTGTCTCGCTTGTTTTGTCTGGTTCTGGCTCTCTTGAGCTGCTCCGGATCTCTTTCCATAGCCTCCAACTGGCCCCAGCCTTGGAGCGCCGCCAATGATTGCTCCGTGAAAGCGTCCTCCATGGACTCCAAGCCAAAATCGCTCATGCAGCGGAAGGGACAGCAAGGAGGAGATCTGAATCAACGTAGGACAGGCAAGGTAATGGGCCTGAAGATCATCTCGAGCCATGCCACAGAACATGCATCTCAGATTCTCAGCAGGTGGAGTGGTCAACAGTCGTATAATCTGATGCACAAACATCATCAAACCACGTTCTTGGCAGTGATGGTCAGCTAAAAGGTGCACATGTAAATCAGTGCCATGACCCCGAAAGTCACACATGAAGCAGCGTGAACTGAGAATCTGAATCAACTCGTTGCATTGCCACAGCTGATGAAACTGTCGGTCAATGAGCCAGGTGTACAAGGCATTGACCAAATCTGCAGGCAGAACGCCTGGGCGGAGCAACTGCTGAAGCATATCCATTTCAAAGACCCAAGGAACCAAGAGTGTGTCATGCAACCGAAGATGAGTCATGGCAAGCTGTCGTAGCCCCACACATTCATGCCGGGCTAATGACCTGCTTGAGGCTGAGGCCAAGATGAAGAGCTTCATTCCAAAGGATGGAGTGCTTGTCTTGCAAGTGCCTGGAGAGCTCACGAAGTCCAGGAAAGGCACGGCCACAGCACAAGCACTGTACTGTCAAGAAAGTCCGGGCACCTGCTTTTCGAAGATATGGTCCCAGGCGACCGCCCAGCAAGGCAGCCTTGAGGTCCGGGCTGATGGCATGGTCTGGAACGTGCTTGCGTGGATCAAAGTGCTTGCAATGCCCCTTCGTGATGTGATTCCGTAAGGCATCCATGGAGGTCACTAGAAGTCCACAGTGGGAACAAGCTGGTTCACCTTCAACCGAGTCCCGTTTGGGATCATATCGATGAAGCTGCTGTTGATGTTCTTGCAGGTGTGCAGTCAGTTGAACCCGTGCTCCAAAACTCTGAGAGCAAAGATGACAATTCCATGAGAAGGATGAAGGTCGTTCAGGTCCAGTCACGGCTGAGGCATGGGCAGAGGTACCCTGGTCCGTGTCAGCCTGGGAACTGGTTGTCAACTCAGCCTGCAGGATAGCTGTCTGAAGCAAAATGGGGCAGCCATGCTGTTGCTTCCACGAAAGTGAGCAAAAAGGGCACGGTGAGCTCCGTACATGGTTCTTCTGAAGTGCGATCATCTGATCAATGCCAGGGATCAATATTTGAGGATGAGCCTCCCGCAAATGAGTGCACCAGCGTCCACACCGTAGGCAATGGTGGGTCAGGAAGTCACAAGCCTCACGATTCTGTTGCAGGTCTTGCCAGTTCTCACCACGGACAACGTGGGCAACTCGTGCCCGGAGTGCAGAAAGATTCATAGCCTGAGTGCACGGGGTTGCAGCAAAGGAGTCATCCAAAGTGAGTTGTGAATGAGGGAGTGTTTCATTATCATCATACTTACGAAACGAAGTCAATTCTCGCCACAGGGCGGCAGGAATTGCATGTGTGACAGAAGACTCAATGCTCAAATCAAAAGGTCTAACATGACATCGTTTCTGAGTGATGTGCTTACGAAAGGAACTCCAGCAATCAAACTTCTTCGAACAATGCGCACACTCCGGCAGACCTTCAACAGCATGCTTCTCATAGTCGACTACTTGAGGACTACAAAACATGGCATGTGTGCGTGTGAAGTGTCGATGAAGGTCAGTCACGTCAGAGAACGAAGCATGGCAGATGTGACAGCGCAGGCCTGACTGTAGATGTGGAGCGTGCAGATCCACAGAAGAACTCGAGTACAGGGCCTCACGAAAACGATCGATCACTTGAAGGGATGCTGCCACAGAAAAACTGGAGTGACTCACGACAATATCATTGGCACCCAAAACCGACAGATTTTGATCATGCTGACGGAGCCGAGCCTGGGCAGAACGGCGCAGAGACTCAATGGGACGCTCAAGACCGTAGGCATGCAAAACAGCAAGGTGACTATCATGCGTTGCCTGTAATGATACGAAGTTGTTTCATGAGACAAGTCACATGCCGTGCAATGACCTTTGTGGTGAGGCCAACCGCCAACAACCCATACTCAGCACATGGAATGATGCATGTTTGCCACAAGCCAAGCCGAGTTCGGAAAGGCAGACGGCGTTTGCTGTAGAGCCAACGACTAAGAGACATTGCCGAGGAGTGTGCAGCACTGGTGCGCATGGATTGCGTGGACTGTTCAAAGTCCGCGTAAGAAACACGAACTCCAAGGTAAACAACTGAGGAAACAAGCTTCAACCGCATGCTGCCATTTTTCCGAGGCAAAAGCAGGTAGGCTCCATTGGCCCCACGTTGGGTGATCAAAGCTTGCCACTTCCGGTGTTGGACACCACCAAGCTGCAACAGTGCAACCGTTTTCACAGGATTGACACTCAAGCCAAGCTCTTCAAGGCAGTCAATGACCGTGCCCAAGTACCGCAAGCAGTCACGAAGTTCATGGTCACTGCGAAACGTGCTCCCCCCTTGAAGGTCGTCAGCAAAAATGTTGAGACAGCGTTTGATCCAGGCAATGGGAACACTTTGGGAGAGGCGTCGCAAAAACCGTGTCATGAGGACAGCCCAGAGAATGGGAGCCCCCGTGCAACCTTGTCGAACACCCTTACCACTTTGTTCACAAATGGACGTGCCCAGGTGGGTGTAATGGTAGCGCGTGCCCGAGTGCCACTCACCAATTAAGGTGGCAAGCCCCTCATCAACACCACACTCAACAAGACCATGAACAAGACCCTCTCTTGGTGCATTGTCAAAGGCGTCAAAGGCTTTATCCACATCAAGGAAAACCTGAACAGCTCCGCAAAGAGTGGGACCTACGATGCCAGAGGCACGGTCGTGTTGCGTGGGCCGTTGACTGACTCTCAGCTCTCTAGCCTCTCTACAATGCTGAGCCGCCCGTGAAATAGGATCAGAAGTCGATCTGTGGGAGAGGTAGGCATATTGAGGCCATGAAACAAGGTGAGACCAAGCCTGAGATCGAATTTGATCAGCCACTAACTTCATGACGGCTTTACCAAGTGGGTCGGTGAGAGCTAGGGGACGCAATGACGAGGGATGAATGGGAGGTTTATTAGGTTTTGGTGCGGATGTGTTGCCGAAAACAGGCAATTTCCTCTACAGTGCTCATAAGCTGACCAGTTGGGGTTCTAAGCTTAAGCTTACGATCAACTCTGGGTAAGAGGGAACGAACACATGCAAACAAGGTATACGAATCATGGCGCGCAGCCGCCTTGGCTGCGGTCACAATGACACCATCAAGTGTGCGCTTCTTGTTCAATCGGACCATGCGAGCATGTTGCCTGTGAGCCAGATTGAAACTGGCAAAGTGCTTCCATACTCGAAAAACTGCAGAGAGAGAAACAATCGCAGGCATACGATAGGCATGAAAGTGACCCCATTTTTGATGCGCCACAGAGGAGCAGGTAATGGGAGTATCACCAGTGGGTTGACTACTACTACATTCATCTCGGGGTGGGTGAGTGAAGTAGGTACGAAAACACTGCAATGCTTGTGTGTGCCAGTGATCAAGTGTGTTCACAAAATCTGCATCGTGCTTAACGTCATATAAAAGACTATTTGCTGAATGAGCCAAGAGCCCGGATCCCTCCTGTGCCTCATCGGTCAAAGCTGTGGGGGCAGTCATCTCATCAAACAAGCGTTGCGCTTCCTGGGCGAAAAGGAGCCAATGTGGTTGCCCAGATAGGCGAGCTTCCCGCCCATGTTGTCGATGCAAGAGCCTGATTTGAGGTTCACGATGAGGTGTCCTGGGGATCCTTGGTAGAGCCAAGTTGCACAACAGTGGAGTGTGGCGGGCACCTTGGTCATGAGCAAATGGAGCCTCAGTAAGAAGCGCTGCCTTCCGAGAGCTTGCATCCACAGACCGCTGGCGAACAAAAACGAAGTCAATCCGGGAAACAGCACCAAGCGGGTTGTGGGAGGTGGGCCCAATTCGAGCATCCCAGCAGTTCAAGGCCACAAGACCATGTTGAAGTGCTATTTGATTGAACGTAGCACGATCCCGATGTTGGGTGCCCAGGATCTGTCGTCCATCGTGGGTGAAGACATTGGTCCCAGTGACAGGGTACCCTGCAGAAAGGCAGCAGTTGAAATCACCAGCCAAGATCAGCCCATGCCGCGTGGCCAGGGAATTCAAAGTAGCGTCCAGTGTGGCCCAGAAGGATGCCCGGGCTTCCACGTCGCCCCCAGTATGGCCAGCATGTTGGTAGCAAGCCAAGATGTCCAAATACCTTGGGGCCAGGTGTAGCCGGACATGAACGAGCCTGCCAGGAATGATGGTACGGTGGCTCAACCTGTCCCCCCCACAGAGGAGTTTCGAGATGATGATCAAAATACCAGAACCTCTACCCTTTTCAGAGCCGCTGTGAACAAAGAGCCACTTTGCATTTTCCCAGCTGGAGTCGAAGGCCCAGCGGGTTTCAGGAAGAATATAAACTCCAGCTGCTTGACATTCAGCCCAAATCAAAAATTCCTGAAGTCGACAGCTAGACAATCCGCCAGGGTTCCAAACCAGTGCAATAAATTGTCGATGAGGGACCAGCACATTGTTGGAAGCCGGAGGTCCAGTCCACCGTGGTCCCATGCGTCCATGAGTCACAGGAGGGCGTTGGGAAATGGCGTGATCAAGAAGCTCAGCAGAAACATCAGCTCGAGTCAGCAGAAACATCAGCTCGAGTCAGACACTGTCCTCTATACCAGCAAAATCCGTGAGTAGCAATGCGTCGAATAGCACGGCGATAGCTGCGCTTGACGACGCCTGCTTTGTTGATCTTTAGAGAACGTTTACTAAGGCCGGAGCCTATTGGTGGATGGATGCCATGATCTTTCATGGAGTCCAAGCTGAACTCCATTCCCGTCCTGTCCATGGCGACAGAACAACCCTCGCCACCTTGCCAGCCCAGTTGCAGGGTAAAAAGAAGGATCCAAATCGGACCAGACGCGGGCATGACAAACCTGGAGTTGGGACCAGGTTCCGGCCAAACAACTCAGCGCCACGACATGGCAGGAGCGAGTGCACGCTCATGTGCAGCTCGGGCCGGAGGCAGCTTCGCTTTTAGGTTGGAGGTCATCGCTCCTAGGTTGGAGGGCATCGGTTCTAGGTTGGAGGCCATCGCTCTTAGGTTGGAGGCCATCG
>CAXAMN010026317.1:5687-23374 GCA_963970005.1 Durusdinium trenchii | reverse complement strand
AAAAGACTCAAAAGTGCCAGCGAACTATGCCGATCATTCTCATGCTTGGGAAACCCAGGCCATTTTGTCCACTTTGGAAGTTGTGTCAAAGTCAGAAGATGTCATGCTCAAAGAGGTCTTCTCCACAAGTCCTGAGCCAAATTCCATGTCCTTTACATGCGGGCTTGAGCACAGAACCTAATCAGAAGCACAACACCTGAGAAGCACGAGATGTGTGATCTGGAGAACTCCAATCACAGGCCATGGTCAAAACTTGGCCAATCGCAGTAAAGCCAGCTGCCCAACACTCCTGACCTTGAGATTTGCACCATCTAGCATCTCGGTCCGGTCCCAGCGCGTGCCCTTTCAAAGATGGCTTGGTTTCTGGCGGCTGCTGCCACAGATCAATGCATATAGAAAAGGTGGAAAAGTGGAGGAGCGCCTGAGTGCATCAGTATTGTTGTGTTTTTTGCGGCTTCGCTTGTGAATGTATGTGAAGGGTGGAAAAGAAACAGCATATGTGCAGGGTTCATGTCTACTGCTTATATATGTATCTGTATATATGTTTAACGCCCCGGAGATAAACACGAGACCGTCGCCCGTTTTGAATCGATGCTAGCCCATCTCGGCGCACAGCTTATGAGCGGGCCTCCTGGCGGCACTGCTGGACTACCCGGCTACGGAGGCGGTGCATGTGAGCGCGGGGGAGATCTTGCAGTTGGCCTACCTGCAGATCCTTGAGGTCATCCATCTCGATCGCGTTCGAGATGAGTGTGGGCTTGGTGGATCAGTCACTCCTGGACCTAGCGGAGGGGCTCCTGGTGGACCGGGAGCGGTAGCGGGAGCGGAGGCTCCTGGGATTGCGGCAGGCGCCGCATCAGTGTCAGCAAAAAGTTGAAAAGAGAGGAAGAGAAAAGAGCCCTCCTGCAGCGGGGAGGGAGGTGAGGAAGATCCGGAAACTTGGGTACTGAGGCCCAAGACCAAGCCGCGGCCGGACCGAAAGAGCCGCAGCTGTTCAAAGGGACGAGACAAGAAGCGGAAGAGAAGGACACCTACTCCTAGCCCGGAGCCAGAGACAGAAGAAGAGTTTGAGGATAGTTTTGAGGAAGATAGTGCCGGTCGGGCGCGGAGGACCTCCTCGGCCTTGTGGTCCATCATGGAATGTCCTCCAGCTTCACCGTCCTCAAGCTGGTGGCGTGCACAAGGTTTTCTGGAATGCCCTGACTGGACAAGGATTGAGGCACAGACGCAACACCAACTCCCGTTTGCGGCCTTCACAATGCGGTCGTTGTTTGTCCTCCAGACACCCTCACCTCCACGAGATTTCTGGCCACTTCATGCCTATAGGTCCTTGGCTGCCATCCACCCTCCAGCGCCTGGAGGATCATCGCCTGCATGGAGCGTGAGCAGCTACCGCCTCACACAGCGTGCTTGTGGGCTTCCAGCGGTTTTTGCGGGCGTAGATATCAAGGTGGAGGGAATCAAGGGGCCGGAGTTTTCTTTGCCTCACGAATCCGCGCAGGATCCTCGGGCAGCCTCTTCGTCAGCACCAGGAACTTGGTTTGCCGCGTCACCCCAAGACAGCCGTCGAGAGAGTCTTGACAGGGGAGCTTCAAGGAGTGATGATTTATGGTGAGAAAGGGTTTGCAACGCTTGACGTCACAACGGCAGGTTTAGAGTTGTAGGATACCATAGCTGTAGACCATAAGGATGGTAGCGGAGCCAGGACGGCCATTCTTTTGAGGCTGGCAGGAGGTGCGGAAAATCTTAGGGGTCAGGACCCCAAACCCCACCTTCGCGCCCCGCTGTTTCATCCTTAAACTAGTGTGGCAGTTCTCGCATACAGTGCAAGAGATTTACTTGGACCCGGTCTGAGTACTTCAAGAACCTCTATACCAGGTTGCCCACATCTTTGAGAACCAGTTCTATTCTGAGGAGCTCAAGAAGCACCTATTTCTTAGCCTGTGGTGTGGCGCAACCCAGCTCACATTACCAATGGAGAACTGCGCTGTGAGCATGGGCCCGACGTAGATTCTCGTTTCAACAGTGTCTTTTGGCGACGTTTGTGGAGAAATCGCCGTGAATATCCTTAGATGAAAGGGTGCAGACCCCGATGCTCTTGAGAGCGTGACCTGGGCACCAAACGGCTTTCAACCGATGTGCTTGATTGGTGTGATGGAGATGAATGTGGAGATGGTGCGTGCCACTACGAAGAAGAACAACGATATGTTTGCTCCTGCTACAGCCTGGAGTATCTGGAGCCAATGCGAATGACAGCGAAAAGGACTTCAACAAGGCTATGGATGGACTTACTACATCATGGCGTTCTTGCTGTACACGATCGTGGTGTTTGGCGTAGGTGTTTCTTTGGCTACTCACGACGGGTGACAGTTGGTTACTATCAAATTGCAGAAGAGTGACCTTCCTCAGGACCCATTGGACAGATGAGTTCCAACAACATCGAGATCGTGATGAACCTCTGTGGGTAGAGTTGAGAGAGTGGGGAGTGATGGCGTGTGTAGATGCCACTGATGGAGAATAGATCAGAGTGCCAGCGCTGCCTGAGCCATTACAACTCATTCCATGGCCAAGAGCTACCACAAGGTGAACCTTCTGGGGAACGTGGTGAGCGCAGAACGGCTGGCCTGATTGGGACCCAGCGGGTGGATGTCTTCGAGACCATCGAGCGCTTGAGATTGCGAGTAACGCATGAAAAACCCTATTCGAGGGCACCGTCGGCGCTACAGACCTACAGCTTCAGAGAGAGACAAAGAAGCTGGCGCCGACAGCGTGGAGGTTGATGGTGACTCTGGTGGGCCTGGTACTGCAGGATTTGGAATTACAACTGCAACCTGGATTGGGAGAACCTTGAGAACCTTTTCAGGTACATGAAGGAAGATGAAGAGCGAAGGGGACATTGCGTGTTTGGTGGCGAATACCCCTGGCCCATGACCGCATTCCAGGCTGGGATGATGAGCAAAAGTGAGGCTACGCAGCTTTCAGTGCAACCGTGATTTCTGGACAATGGGAAGCTGACTGGTGGAGGTGTGTAGAACGCTATGCACGCCATGGTGAGGTCTGAAAAAGGCCACGCTCACGCATATCATTTTAGGTGGGGTGTTGAGCATGTGCGCCCATGTTTTTGTCATGTTCGCTGCGATGTCAGTAGCCATACAGCTTGTTGCAGTCGGCTCATATCCTTTCCTATGGACATGTTCCATTGCCATGAGGGCAATTGACTAGTATGAAGGCTTGGGGCGTGCACGGGCCACGGCTGTACAGAAAAGGAATTATTGCGTGGGAGGGGTATGCTTTCAACCTGGCCCACAGAGTTGAGGAGGGCTGCTTTGTGATGGGTTGTGATGTTTGAGGTAGACAACTAGGTAAAAGTATCATATTTAAAGGCTTACGCCTAACAGCCGGGCGCCGGCCCACTTGGGTCTGTGTAGGGCTGGGTCGGGCGCACGTTAAGCTATCAGGGGCATACTGGGCCCTGGTGGTGCCGGAAACTGGTCTGCGTCGGAGACGGGGGCCCTATATTGAGCAAAGTTAAGCTATCTGGTGCGCATCTTGGCCCTAGGTTGTTGGGCCAAGTGGGGCCCATGTGGTCTATGTTGGGCATGTTGAGCCTCTATGTTTGGCCTATGTTAGGCCTATGTTGGCCTAGGTTGGGCCTATGTTGGGCCTATGGCCCCATGTTAGCCTATGTTGGCCCTATGTTGAGCCATCTTGGAGGCTATGTTGGGCATATGTTGGGGATATGTTGGGGATATGTTGGCTATCTTGGGCCTATGTTGAGGATATGTTAGGCAACGTAAGTTGTCTGGAGGGCCTCTACCCACAAAATGTCGATTAAGCTTGTCCGCCCGGCGCGCATTACCGACACCACCCTTGAAAAACACAGCGTTTTTGCATTTCTCCCTTTTCCCCGCATCGTACTTCGATATGCGCAATAAACCCTGTAAAACACAGTGTTTTTTTATGCCTCACACACACGATACCCTGTAAATTACAGGGGCTTCAGTTGACCGGTCGTCCCCCCGTTTTGGGACCGAGGGTCGGCGGCAGCCGGCGCGACCGTCTATAACCTTCGGTTACCACCGAAGGCCCTCCGGGCAGGGCACGGGCTTCGTGGCCGGCGCCCGGATTTACCAGGCTACCGCCTGCAGCCGCCGACCCCCAAGGGAAAATCTAGTGGCAGGGTCGGGTACCAGCCCTAGCCTT
Organism: Durusdinium trenchii; assembly: GCA_963970005.1. Classification (NCBI taxonomy): domain Eukaryota; class Dinophyceae; order Suessiales; family Symbiodiniaceae; genus Durusdinium; species Durusdinium trenchii. Next base: position 19,171 of record CAXAMN010026317.1, on the reverse strand, counting down.
TAGTTAGCCTTAGACCTTAGCCCTAGCCTTTAGCTTTAGCCTTAGACCTTAGCGCTAGCCTTAGCTTTAGCCTTAGACCTTAGCCCTAGCCTTTAGCTTAGAGCATTCCTAGGAAAATGCTGGAAAAGCCTTTGAAAATACCACAAATCCAAGAGAAAACGTGACAAAATCTAGGAAAAATCAAGGGCATTGGCCGGGACCACGCCGCGACCAGCCCGGGAAATCCGACAATTCCAACACATTGTCACAAAATCTAGGAAAAAGCAAGGGTGTAGGCATGAGTACAACAATGGAACAAAATAGGTTAGCAATAGGTTAACAATTTTTTTTTTGGGAAATCTGGGAACCCAAAAACAAGAGGAAATGCTAGAAAATTCTTGGAAAAGCATCCAGCCGAAAACGTAACAAAATCTAGACAAAGCCTAGAGCATTCCTAGGAAAATGCTGGAAAAGCCTTTGAAAATCCCACAAATCCAACAGAAAACGTGACAAAATCTAGGACAAATCAAGGGCATTGGCCGGGACCACGCCGCGACCAGCCCGGGAAATCCGACAATTCCAACACATTGTCACAAAATCTAGGAAAAATCAAGGGTATAGGCGTGAGTACAACAATGGAATAGAATAGGTTAGCAATAGGTACAACAATGGAATAAAATAGGTTAGCAATAGGTTCACAATTCTTTGGGGAAATCTGGGAACCCAAAAACAAGAGGAAATGCTAGAAAATTCTTGGAAAAGCATCCAGCCGAAAACGTAACAAAATCTAGACAAAGCCTAGAGCATTCCTAGGAAAAATCAAGGGCATTGGCCGGGAACACGCCGCGACCAGCCCGGGATTCGAGCCCGGGACCATTTTGGACCGTGCTTATTTTCCCGCGCGGGTGGAGAGGGTGCCCCAAGATGTAAATCAATTGGGATGGCAGAATCTTGGACAATCTAGGTCGCAATCACGTCGCAATCACGTCGCACTTTGGTAGGAATCTTGGCGGATTTCGTCACTGCAACAAGGGTCCGGAGGGGTAGGGGAGGTAAGTCTAAGTCTAAGGCTGAGGCTAAGGCTAAGGCTATAAGTCTGAGGCAAAGGCTAAAGGCTAAGGCTAAAGGCCAAGGCTAAGTCTAAGGCTAAGGCTAAGGCTATTAGTCCAAGGCTAAGGCTAAGGCTTAAGGCTAAGGCTAACATCAACAGTCACGCCTCACCCCACGGTGTGGGGTCGGCGGATTGGGTGCTGCTTGTCTAAATCAATGTTTGCACTGGCTGATGGTTAGACGTGAAAGATTGCTCTTCACCCGCGCGCGGTTTCCAATTAATTTCCTGGGCACAGTGGCGCCATCTAGAGCTCAAGCAACCTGAGCCCGGAACTTGCACAAAATATCAGAAAAGCTGGCCGGGCGCCCATTCGAGGTGGAGGAAAAAAATTTCCCAGCCCCTCTGACAGCTTTCATGTTTTTTCAACGCAGGGTCGTGTCGATGTTGGACATGTGTGAATCACATGTTGACTTGTAAAACACTAGCAAGAGTCACCGGGCGGCGCTTGACGCGATTATGTGGCACCATTGTTTGGCTGCGCGCATATTGCAGCGTATCTACGCCGCACTTCTTCTTTTTCGGTATTTGCGCATTAGTTCTTTAGCCTAGACGTTGACTTTGTTCCAGAGGGGGGTCCGGTTGTTGTACACATGCAGGACCGATAAATATCCTGAACATGTGGTATCCGAGGCAAATGCAACCTTTTTACGGGCGTCCCTTCATTGGCAGCAGAAATGAACGCCGTGCCCTAAGTTGTCGGAATGTTGTTTTTGCAACAGTCATCCATGCACTTGCACCAATGTCCTTTTTCTGCGTCGACTTGATCCAAAGATCGATGGTTGCGGAGGATTTCAACGCTGATACCATTCATCAACAGCTTGAAGCCGCTTGGATTCGTTGACAGTATTTCATGATCACACTCTTTCAGCACACCGGCATTGTTCATCCTCACATTTTTCTTTTGAAACACTGCCAAGGACATTCATTGAAAGCGCAGAGTGCGATATTGATGGATTGTTTGCAGTTTGAATTGACGGAGTTTAGCTCACCTTGGATGTGCCCGGATCAGATCCTTGGAGATTAACAAGACGTTTTCAGCAATTTCTTTGAGTGTGAAACTGTAAAGAAGAGTCTTCAAGAATATCAAGTTCCCTCTCGAGGAATCTGAAATTTAGAACTTGTAGCTCAACTTTGACGTGATCCCTGCCTGACCCTCAGAATGCTGATTTTCGTGAGAATGTACTCAATAGAGCATTTGTAGTTTCAACAACGGATCGACACCACCTTGTGAGGTTTTGCTGTGTTTGAAGCAGACTCATGGGAAAGCACAAATATACACCGTGACTTTTGAGCTGTCCGAATTACAGCAGATTGACGGATTCATGATGTAGTGTGCAGTATGCACTACCCTACAGTATGGAGAAACTCACAGCAAACTGGAGACAACTGAACCGGTCTTGACATGTCCGATCTTTGAACGGAATCCAAGGCAACTGAGTGTCTTCAACTCGATCTTCGGTTGAGCCCCATGCTGATGAATGATGTACGCGTTGTATGTGGGTTCTTCTTTTTGCTCTCTTTGTGCATTGTAGATGGAGCGGAGCTACTTTGAGTGCAGGTTCCTATCTATATCACACAGAGACACACGCAAAGAGACGCATGCCCCACATGCATGCCATGCCTCGCATCTTTGTGCTTCACATCTCCTGGAGATCCCTACCCCCTTTTTGGCCCTTGCCATGTTTCTCATGTTGGGCGACTTTGCTATCGCCCAACATGCCTCCTGTTGTGCAGCTGAGTGGCCGCACCTGCCGTAGCCTCTTTCTCCCCCCTTCCCAGCCAGCTTTTTAAGATTCATTCTTTTGCCTGCTGAAAGCCTCCAACGCTGCTTGTGTAGCATCATTTACAAACTTCTCAAGGAACCCGTGAACATTTGCGCTCAAAAAGCGCTTTTATAATAGTTTTGTAAGGGCAAAGATCCAAACTCAGACTATGACTATGACTTGATCTCCAATTCATTGTTGATTCTGGCGTTGCTTCTTGCAGCTCGAGATGACCCGAATGGACCCCAGCACTCTTCTTCCCTCTCGTCGCTTCTAACAGCTGCCAAGGCTTGTTGCCTTTGTTCAAAGCTAGCATTTGAGATTGGTTTGTTAGACTAGTTTATCTCTTAGCTGGGCACGATCAATAAAGAACAGCAAAGAAAGATGTCCGTCAACAAAAAAAGAAGTGCTCATCAACGAATGTATATACAAAAGGCAGATGTCTAGGATGTCCACAGCAATGCCTGCAGCCATTGAAGTCATTTGAAGTGTTCGTCGCTTTCAGTCAAACAATAGCCACAGTGCGGATGCATGAAAAGGCCTGTGTTCTGGGACTAAATGGACCCCAAAGAACACAAGGACACGGCGTTCTGAATTGGTGGAAAGGCAATATTGAAGTCCAAGACTCAAGACTCTACATTGTGTTTTTTGAATCAACAGACTCTGTTCATTTTCTAGCCGGCAACCTCTCAGACGATGTTCGCACGCCTTGATTTTCGATAGTTTGCTCCTGGCCTGTCCTGAAGATGTGTTGGCGCGCATGACATCGTTTTGTTTGAAGATGTCGTGTTTTGCATGACATGCAGAGGTTGTATACATCTACAAAGAGGTCCATTTTTCCGAAGCGTTGTGCAACGGGTGATCTTTCTCATGTCCATTTAAAAAACAAAACAACTCTTTTGACTACTCTACCTTCCAAATCACGTTGGATGAAATTTGCCAGAAAATTGAACTGAGCGACCGAACCCAGCGAGGCTCGGTCCTACATCGCTCCCATCACAGTCGACCTCCCTGGGCGGAGCACTTGGCGTGGATCACCTTATCGTGGCCGCGGTTCCTTGGCCTCGGTGCGGGTCAAAACACGGGAAGAGCCTTGGCCTTGCGGGCGGAACCGAAGAGATTACGTCAAGCGGACCCGGGCTTTAGAGCTCCAGGTGTGCTGGGCAATTTCGGTCAGCGCACCAAATGACTTGCTTGGCCTAGCGCCGTGGATGGCATGGCCCCCAAAGGATGACCATGAAATCCTCTACAAACCTGTGGTGGTTTTCCAGTGTTTTGGATGTTTGTCCAGCACTTCTTTGTTCTACAAGCCAGGGTATCAGCTTGGCCAGCTTGGTGGTCGGCAGTGAAGGTCACACCCATTTTCTTCAATCGCTTCTTGAGGGTTTCACCGCCCTTCGCCAGTTGCTTTGAGAGACAGCGTGGGCAGGCTTTAGGTCGGGGACAGAATGAGGCAGTATGACAAGTCGGAAAATTGTATGGTACCGGGACCCATGTACAGCAAAAGGCGAAAGAAGTGTGTATACATGCGATGATACAATTTAATTTCACAACAATGTTGTTGTCAGAATGTACAGTGAGGTCACCCGCTCACGCATAATCGAGAAGTGTACCAATACATGTGAAGCCCTAGTTTGAGAGGGAAAAGATCCAATCTTTTGCTTCGCATGGTAGCGGATCGTTGGTCGTAAGAATCTCGCCCTCTAGCGCCACGAGCCATAGGCGTGCGGCGCCGCAATCCAGGAGAGCCCAATTGGGAATCCGTTGGCCTGCTTGCCCGGAAAGGCAGGCGACAAGCTTTGCTGCCAGGAGATCCTGTACTACAGAGAGTGCGACGTGGCGGCACAATGGGCGAAAGGAAAGGTCAGACGAGTCGAGAAGGTGATCATTGACGCCGAGGGCTACAAAGGAACACTACCGTGGATTAGTGTTGAGAAGACGGTCAAAGCTTCATGGGCTGTGCAGGTGTTGAAGAAAAGCAAGAAGAAGAGAGGAGTAGAAGCAAGATAGCTGGTTGTGGTCGCCCCGGCGAAGTGGAAAAATAACGAAGACGTCAGAGACAACAGAGAGAGAGAGAGAGAGAGCGACAAGATCTGCGAATTGGTTGCAACTTGGGACTACATCAAGCTGCTCGACTACGGTGGCCTTCACCTTGACTCGAGGAGGGTTGGACCCAAGCCGACAACCAACACCTTTTGCCCTTACATCATCAGAAGCATGGCAGATGAGAGTTTGAGGCAAATTGCACAGGCCTTGGAACGGTTGGTGTGAACCAATCATCAACGTCATGGTCGAGGCACATGAAGACACTGGATTTGCTCAAGCCAGATACACGAGACAATGAGCCCAAACATGGAGCGATTGGAAAGTCTCTTTCATCAACTACATCAAGGGCATCGACCCACGGATGGCCAACAGCGTGAAGCTTGTGGAGGAGAATCTCAACAGATGAGACGAGGGGCCATGGCCGTCCGGCTTTACAGTGTCTTGACATCCTATTTGAGAAGTAGACCATTGAAATTGGTGAGACACATGAAGGATGAGAATGGCTTTGAAGCGTGGCAGAGACTGTTGAGAGACATGCAACTTGTCATGCTTTGGACACAACTTTCCAGAGTGCAATTTGCTCACAGGAGAGCAATTTCGGAACAGCTGCTCGAGTATGATGCTATACGAGAGGATTTCAGGACATCAGTACGCAGGTGATGCCAAGTTATAGCGCATCTACAATTGCGGATCACCGATTCAACAACGTATGAACAGCTCAAGGACAAGGTGATGGAGTTAGAGGCACTGGCAACACGCTGGGACAACAGTAGCAGCTTCAGCCTTCCTACCAGAGTTGGCAAGCATGGGGCGACTACATCAGAGGAGACAAAGTGAAGAGAGGAGGCAACAGCAAGTCGAAAGGACAGACAAGAGGCACACAGGACTGGAGAGGTGGAACGACATTGAGACATTTCAGCAATGGGCGCTTGACTCACAGAACCTTTGAATGGTGGATGCGCAGGGCAAAAGCGTAGCTCACGATGGAACTACAAACGCAAGGATCCACGGTGGACAAGAATGGCAGAGAGATTGAGCTTGTGAAGGAGTTCGTCTGGAGAATGTGCAGCACCCCATCTTGTGCGCGGGAATCCTCCTGAGGAAAGGTTGGAGCGCGGCGCGAATCTTCATAGTGGACACCGCGGACAACAAGGAGGAGATGAGGAGCGAAGCCTCAAGAAAGGCTGGTCAGAGGACGACAGAGAAGAAGATGGATGCAATGGTTGCGGACATTGAGAAGATGGCGTGGCAGATCGACCGAACAAGGTTGAGCCGGAGGATGTAGTGTACGCAGACAGGTGGCAGACAAGATGCCCAGAACTGCAGATGGCGTGCAAAAAGAGAGAGAGAGACTTGCCCCATAGTGGGAGCAAGAAAAGGTTGCTTGATAGGCTGATTGTTTTCCGCGTCAACATAGAGAACAAGATGAAGCTCAACGTTGCCAACCGCCTTTCCACGGAAACCTATGAATGAAAGTGGGGTAGCCAAAGCTTCCATCCATGAAGGACTCACATCAAGCGTTTGTGGCCGCCCGAGCCAGAGAGGACAAGTATGAGCTGAGGGAAGACAAGCCAGACCTGGCAGAGCCTGCTTCAGCTGGATTTCTTCTCAAGCTTCGAATTACATGCGTACAGAGGAAAGCTGGAATGATCATCGCGCTGTGCTTACACCTCAAGGTGAAGCAAGGGCCATCAGAAGGTTGGCCATGGAGGGGAGTCACAGAGGAAAAAAAGTGGTCATTGCGAAATGCCTCCCTTGAGCTAAACAAGCAAACGCAAGGAGAACCCATGGAAGAACCAAAGGAGAAGAAACAAGAGGTAACAGAGTCGCCAAGAAAGAGCCATGAGAAAAGAAGAAAGAGCAGGTGGAAGGAGAGATGCCAATTAAATGCCTTCAAGTTCATTGGGACCCAGAGAGGAGGTACCAGAAGCGGCAGCTGGTCCAGCACCGAGCGAAATTGCGAGACTATATCCTGCGGGAATTCAGGCCATTGAAGCACATTGGAGATAAAGAGTTGGATGAGTCTATGGTCCCAGATGAGCTGAAAGAAGAACTACGCTGAGGATGATTTGCGACAGACCGGAGGATATGTGATATCCACGAAGTTCGTCTATTGCTGGAAGCATAGGTTAGAATGTGGGTGCGAGCACTCGTGGCAAGATAGTTCAAGAGCAGTGTGGATATGGAACAGAGATGCTCATTCACCTTTAAATGCTGATTGTTCGCAGAGACTTCGCAGCAATGATTCTTGACATCAAAGATGCGTTTCTAACGGCTTCACAACTCGAAGCCGAAGAGGAATACGCGCATTGAAGTTGATGGGAAAATCTACAAGCTCAGCAGGCGCTTAACCAGCGCAGACAACAGCTGCGTCCCAATGATTGGCGGCGCAGGAGCTCGGGCTGGGACAGGACAGGACATCACGCAGCCGACGCGACTGATGAAGCGCAAGGAGATCTACGTCGCAGTACATGTTGATGACGTGTTCATGGTGGGTAAGGGAAAACGTTTTGAAGGGATTTTTCGACTTCCTGCAGGCATTGAAGAGAAGTTTGTGCTGTGCAGGAAGTGGTGCCAGCTTCAGCAAGAAGGATGGCAGTGAGGGCAAGAAGAATGCACGGCGCATATGCTCATACTTGCAGGGTACAGAAGGCTTTGGGGTGAGCATGTCTTCCGCCAAAGGACATTTGGTCGTGAATTATCCAAAGCCGAGAGCAATAGGTGGTGCGGTGCGATTGGTATGGTGGTACGGCGGTACGGTGCGGTTGGTGTGGGGTGGTGATACGCTGGTGCGGTGGGCGCAGCGGCAGGCAGTGGTTTTGGGTTACTAGGTTCTTTGAGTAGACCAAGTTCTTTAAAACTAGTTCACATGTGTATATATACAATTATATACGCACGTCTGTTTTCATTCTCTTGTCTATCATATCATTTTGTATGGCGTCGTGTGAGTCGTACTTGCTCTATTTCGATCCCCTTAAATTAGTACACTTTTCAGCTGGCCCAAGTTACTTTAACAGCGCTTGCGATTTGCCAATTGTTGTTTTCGTTCACTGCATTGCGTCGCTCAGGTTGTATCGCATTTTTTGCGTTGTAGGTTTTTGTTAATAAATCCTTGGGTTTATCGCGTTGTGACTATGGTATGTACTAGTGTGCTGTACCGTGCTTGATCGACGTGAATTTTAGTCTACGTATCTGATTGGTACCCCTTTGCGTGTTTTGTAATCGCTAGACTTATCGACCCCCTTGAACTTGCACCTTTTTGTAAAGGGCCCAACTTCTATCCAACAACGCCTGCAGTTTGTTACTTCCAATGCTTTTATCCATTGCATTGTGCCGTTCATCTCTATGTCTTTGTCGATCATGCATATTGTGTGTATCATCCATGTGTTACCATGTCGTACTTCCTTCTCTTACTTATGATCGCAGAAACAATGTACTTGCGTCAGCATGTGCATCAATCACCCGATCCAACATCCATGAAAGGTAAACCATCTGGGTCATTTCTCGTGCCACTTCATGCCCTGTACCCTGCCCTGCGTTCCCAGATCATAGAGCGCAACAACTCCAGGGCAAATGTTGCAAAACATTGCATTTTTCTCCACACCACGTCACGATGCCGGAAATTCCCGAACGAAAAAGGCCCAAACCATACAGAGGTATGTCAGCGATGTGCGACCCAACGCAATAAAACTTCTCAACACCTTCCAGTGCTGGCGGATTCTTGGATTCTGGCACGACCCCATGCCTGGGCAAGCTAGAATACAAAGGGACGCCGGCCCCTGATGTTCATCCTGCTTCCTTAGTTTTACCAGGGGCGTGTTTGGGGAGAAATCTGCAGGAACTGTTTGCAAAATACGGCCTGGAATGGATGGACGCAATGAGTGTCTTGGTGTTCCCATCGATTTGACCAGCCCAAACCGATGTTGATTCTACATATACTATCTCACAGTTGCGTTTGAATTTTCTTTCAATTCAAACATTTTTGAGGTGATGATGGGACAGATGACAAGAACCAGACGCCAGAGCAGAGGGGTGGCGCTTTTTCAGCAGATGGGGGGGCACTGTGGAGCTCACGTGTCGAACGTTGGACGAAGTCTCCAGCAGATGGTGGGACACGTAGATAGATGGATCAAGTCTGGAGGGATGGAGACCATATGGTCTCCAGTGGCAGTTCCTCACAATGTTTACAGGTTGATTTTCGCCCAAGATGTCCGTGACGCTGGTGTTCGACAAAAAAGATTGAAACACAACTAGGGACTAACTCGAAAAACAGATGTTGTCCAATGGTAGCTGGGTTTCCTAGATCAAACATCTTTTTGCAAGTGGGGAGTTGGCCATCCGAAGGGAGAAGAAGAATGGCCATTTAGATATGTGATCAGTACGCCACAATTATAGATCGGGGATGCGATAGTGCGGTGGATTTCGCCCGATAAACGATTATGTTAGTATGCAACAATGGTGAATTTAGTCCAACATCTGGGGTACTGAAACATGAGGAATCCATCATGCTTTTTATTGATTCTTGTGGGGGGGTGCTCTCGTTCCTTTTGGCTTCGGAGCAAGGGAACTGCAAGATTAATCTCTTTGAACTAGGCCATTAGTTGCGATCGGGTGGTAGTTTCCCGGAATCATCTCATGCGAATGGACTTTTCAACCGATGAAACGATTCGTGGACCCACGGGAACTCCCAAACTCCAGCTCCGCGCTTTGTGGCCTGTGAGCTCGGGCCGGCCTGCAGAATGGAGCCTGCTTTGGGCTTTGGTAGGGTCTTGGAGCTCTTGTGCCACACCCAATTGGCTTTCTATTGGCATGGTGGGGTTGGAAAAAAGTGTCCTCCAACTTGTGAATCACCTTCAAGCGGAACAGTTCGATGACCTTACAGTACACAAGAAGTGGGAGAAGTTGATTGTTCAGAGGGCCAAAAACAATGATGGTGCTCAAAACTGTTGGCCATTTTGGATCATTGCCACGGAGAGATACCCTTCGAGCAACTTCCAGCAAGTTGCTGGTTCAGCAATTCAAATCAATCTGTCAATCTCTTTCCTGGTGACACCATCAGTCGTTGAGAGCGTTCCACACAAGGTCTTCAATCACGGGGTTCTTTCGAAAACCAACCCCGAAAAGAGACATGGCACTTATCAAAATCCCGAAACAAGCATCCAGCAGTTTGCGGTGTTTGTCAGCGTTGTTATTTTTAAGGGTGTACACTGCTATGCGGACGTGCGTTCCAAGGAGTGTTTCCTGACGTTGTACCTCAAGAACCCCTGCGTCCCACTGGAACCCCCGCTGCCACTGCTGGTTCTGCGCCGCTCGCAAGCAGCTGAGTCAATTGCTGTCAGTGACGCTGGACATACTTGGACTGGAAGACACCCCAAACCAAAAAAGTCTCAGTGGGTGCTGCAGTGGAATGGAAGACCTTTGTTCCATGGTTATTTTAGTTGACGGGAGAGACCGATACGCCCTGTCAGTTATTGCCACAGGATACACTTGAACATGGATGTGTTGTCACCCTTGTGATAGGGATCCTTCTAGAAATCACAAACAAGTGAATGAGCATAGAGTTGTTGTGGTGTTCCCTCACCCAAAATCGGCTGTCTTCATACCTTGACTCCGCACGTCACCACCGACATGTGAAAACAATTTGTGTTCAAAAGCCAATGTAGACTCTCAATAACCCACCCAGTTGGATTGAACAGTCTCTTCAGGGGTTGAAATCGTATCAAGAGTCTAAGCAAATGGAGCACCTTGACTTGAGGTCTGACCGACTTGAGTCGCCTGAACCCATAAGAAACAGAGACACCTCTATAGTGAGTGGCACGGTGTCCAATACATTGTTAGTGGGGATTTACTTTTCTATCTATTTGGGGGTCTATATACAAAAAAAAGAGACTTCAACCCGGGACCAAGTATGGGTATCTCCAAAATGGGGAAGATGCGATCTGGAGCGCCGAGATGTGAGGGAAACCCTTTTCAACCTAATAGCAGTTAATAGCAATGGCCTCCAACCAAATAGCACTGGCCTGCAACCTAGTAGCGATGGCCTCCAACCTAAGAGGGATGACCTCCAACCCAAGAGCGATGGCCTCCAACTAAGAGCGATGGCCTCCAACCTAGTAGCGGCCATTGCCTGTAAACTACCAGGTGTTTTTCGTGATTTCCCCTGGATTGATCTTTGACAGGTTGGTGAGTGTTTTTTTTCCTCACCAACCCACCCAGACCAAAGATACTGGCCTTCCAGTGGAGTGTGCCAGACTTACAAACTGACTTGTATACAGTATATTTATTTATCATTATTTATCCGGACGTGACCGGATGCCCTTCCGACCTGAAGAAAACCGCTCCCCAACTCACTCCAGGTTTGGAGTGCCCAAACCATTCGCAGCGGCTGCGAAGTACGTAGCGCTGGCTGAGTTCGCTCGCCATGAATCATTCAGGACCGTGACCTGTGGGTGTTTCATGGTTTTTCGTCGTTCGGGTGTGGGTTTGAGAGTTGGTGAAACCAAAGATGAAGAGATAAACTCAACTGTTGGGGTTCTTCGGAGGTGGTCTCGGATGTTTGATATGTAGTTCAATTGGGGAGCCGTTTTGGGCAGGAAAGACTAACCGAACCTTTGTTCAATGGCCTTTTGCGAAAGAGTCTTCGAAAGAGACTGTGACTACGAGGCCTTAGGTAGACTGCTCGATTTGTACAACCATTTGCATTCTTCTTTCGTCAATTCGACCCACCTTCCCCCTGATGGCAATCCCCTGATGGTAGATAACAAGTGTTCTCTGATGGCAATCCCCTTTCCCCTGCTGACCCACCTTCACGCCAAGCTGTCCTTTCTCTGCTTGAACCCCAGCCCCAGTCAACTTTCTCCGCTTTAAATGCCTTGAACCAAGGTTTTGTGAGAGGTTTTTAAGGTGTTCAGCTTTCTTTAGGCGAGTGTCTTGGGGGTTTTCACTTTCTTTCTGCGACCGTTGTTTGATCATTCGATTTTCTGTATTTAGCAGTTTTCCAGAAGGACTTTGTTGCGAGGTGCCTTTGGAACCGGCTACTGCCACCAGTGGCCTCAACAGTCGGGCGTCCCGTATCCTCGTCCTCCCCGCTGGTGTTCCTTTTCGCCAACCTATCTGAGCACACCTCAAGCATGAGTGCGAGGCCATCGCTAGTAGGTTGGAGGCCATCGCTACTAGCAAGAAAAGCACCTGAGCATTCTCGTGGCGTAGTGAACTTGATGCGCGAAGCCCCACCGTGAGCTGGCTGACCTCATCCTTCGCCGAATCGGCAAAGACGATGAGGGATCTCCACCTTAGAGGGGTCAGGAGCCTCCTTCCCAGCCGGTAGGAGCAAGGACGCTATCAGGGCTCCTGGCCTTACTACTAGGAGCAAAGAAGCTACTAGGGGCTCCTAGCATCGCTGCTAGGAGCAAGGACTCCGACTGACTTCCCTTCCATCTTCTCCAGGCTCGAGCCGTGCGCTGAAAGAGCCTGTCAGCCACGTCTTGAGGCCTTTGCAGGGTAGAGGTAGCGACGGCTGGATCGGCTGGCTACATCCGTGCTCGTCTGGTGACGCCAACAGCGACAGTGAGAAGCGGGTCTCGTAGTGTCTTGTGTCGCGTGTGCAAAGCCAAAGTCCCAGTCCTGCATCCTCTTGCCCCTTGGCCGATGCTACTAGTAACAAGTGCCACGCTAGTAGTAACAAGTGCCTTACTAGTAGTAACAAGAAGCTATTAGGAACAAGTGCCTTACTACTAGTAACAATGTTTGCTAGTAGAAACAATATCTTGTCTTTCCCTTCACCTCGTCATCTTCGGTCCGAGAATTCGAACTGTGGCCTCCGCCTCGGTACAGGGCCCATCATCACGGGATGGTTCATTTGCATCGGACTTGCCGCGCCCAAAGGTGCGGAGAGCACCTTTATGGACGACATGTTTAGGTACAATCTGAGGGCTCGACATTTCAATTTACCATTAATTACCATGGAACAAGTGGAGACCATGGGTCAAGTGATTCCCACAATACCCTCCGCGCAAAGATTTTTTTTGTGGTTATGCCAGTGCGGAGCCCCTTTTCTTGCGCCAAATACATGCCATGTTGGCAAGTCTGGTACACTTCAGATTTGTGCGTGTACACTTCTCAGATTGAGTACTTCCTGAGAAAAAGGATGGAGTGACACCTTCATGATCACACTCCCCCTGACCGCCTTGCGGTCACCTTGGCGTCCCACAGGTTTTTTCGCCTGTGTTCAGCCATCAATATGTTCAAAACTTCTGTCAGATGCGGAAGAATCCTCACGGATCTGCGAAGTCATCGTGAACCCATCAGATCTCCAGGGCTCCCCTCTTCGTGTCCTTGGCACCAGCAACTGGGATGCAATGCCCATCCACACTGGTGCCCCATCCTCTCGCTTTCGTAGGGCTGGAAGGTCAGGAGGTCGACAGTCCCCTCTTCATGCAGGAGCCAAACTGCTCCTGATGATCCGTCGGTTCTCATCCATCAGGCCCTCTGACTGAAGGGAAACGATCCAATCCTCCCTCTCTTCCTCACTCAAGGTCGACCTGTTACTACTAGCGTGGCACCTGTTACTACTAGCGTGGCACCTG